>VZQC01006244.1:2694772-2824957 GCA_009823505.1 Rhizomys pruinosus | reverse complement strand
CTGCACTGGCCCCTCCCTCCTACCCTCCCTGCACTGGCCCCTCCTTCCTACCCTCCCTGCACTGGTCCCTCCCTCCTACCCTCCCTGCACTGGTCCCTCCCTCCTACCCCCAATTCCATTTTTCTCATCAGTTCCAGCATCATCTTGTACTTTAGATTTATTGACAGCTTCTAATTGACTATTTTGTTTCCATTTCAGCCTCTCATTAATCTATCTGGAATTCAGAGGTTACAGAGAATCCCTACGAACTGAAGTGAAATGATTCAGGCCCTTGAGTGGCCCGTACACTTCACCAAGAGGCAAAGCCAACACACTACAGTGCCCTCAGGCACTGACACACTACAGTGCCCTCAGGCAGCACTGATAGGACTCCACCCACTGAGCCCTCTGGACAGCCCTTCTACATTTTTAAATATTTTTTTTATTTTTGAATATTCAATTTCTTTTCTTTTTTGGCTTCTGATTTTTAAGGCGGATTTACATAACATGAAATTTACCATTTTAAAGTGCACATCCCAATTGACAGTACTTTCACAGTGTTGTACCATAATGAACTATCTAGTTGCAAAACATCTGCATTACCTCAAATCTAAACCTGTACCTCCAACAGTCACTCCCCATTTCTTCCTTTTCACAGTCTCAGACAATCACTAATCCTCTCTCTGTCTCTGTCCCATTCTAAATATTTCATATCATCTTTTTTTTTTTCTGCATGTAGGTTTGTGCACCCATGTCGTGCAATGCCACAGAGGTCAGAATAGGGTGTGGGATTCCCCTGGAACTGGAGTTCTCCTGGAATTGGAGTTACAGACTATTCTCAGCCACCATGTGGATGCTGGGGATCAAGCCCGGGTCCTCTGCAAGAGCAGTTGGCGCTCTTAACCACTAGGCCATCTCTCCAGCCCCTTTCATATCATCTTTTTGTGTTGTTTCTTTTGCTTATCATGATGGTTTCAAGGTTCTGCTGTATTGAGCTTGGATCAGTACTTAATGCTTTTTAATGGATAGTTAATTCTCCACTGGGCACTTATAGCATGATTTGTTCATCCATTTATGGACATCCAGGCTGCTTCTGCCTTTTGGATACTTTGACAACACTGCTATGGAGAATAATGTCCAAGTGTCCTTCCTGAGTACCTGAATGATCAACATTAAATTACAATGCCCTATTCCCCATTTCCTGTCTCCTTATCCACTTTATTCTTTTCTTTGAAGTATTCGTCACTCCCTAAAATCATAGTAATGCACACTGTTCATTCATTTTGTTTTCTCCACTAGAATATGAGCTCCAGAAGGCAAGATATTTTTGAAGTTCCCTTACTGATGAGCTCACCTGTGTGAAACATGGGTTGACACAAAGAAGATATGCAGAAATATTCATTGAATAAACCAGTATGGTCAACAAGTATTGAAATGAAAAATGAAAATGAAAAAACAATCAAGCTTAGATATGTGAGTCTGAAGAGGAATGATAAAATACTATCTAACATTTCCTTCTCTTCCTGGAAACTCTCTTTTCTTTTTCTTTTTTTTTTTTTTTTTTTTTTCCTTAGGTTAACTAAGGCCTAATATCTCATGAGTGAATCCTGGCCAAGGAAAGAGTGATTAGCAAGAAGATAGGAAGAACTCTGTGGACTGAGAAAAATAGGGATGGCAGTGGCAGTCCTGTGAAAACCTGTCAGCAGTCTAAATGTTTGCACATGTGTAATGACTATGACAAAATTAAGAACCTTTCAGCCCTCAGCATCAGACCACTGTGCCCAGTGTCTTACCTACTCAGTTCACAGCTCTATTGCTGTGATATGAGTTTATCATTACTCATTTTAATTCAGGTATATCCAACTTCATCAAGCAGTCAATATGGCTTTGATTTTCCCAGTATCCATTTTATGGGAATTCTAAAACTTGTGTGGAAAAGTCAAAGTACTTAGAAGATTCAAAACACTGTTTCAAAAGAATAATGGCAAAGCTGGAAAACTTAGACAACTTGACCTTAAGACTTAATATAAAGCTAAAATAATGGTGATGGTGTAAAGATAGTAAAGATAGACTGAGGGGTTAAAGGATCAGAAAAGTAAGCTGGGAATAGAGCCAAGCATTGAGGGAATTGGCATTTGATAATATACACAGATAAGTTTACCAACACATTTTTTAGCAGGATTATGGGTCTAATATTCCATTTGGCTGGAGCACTAAAGGAGGCCTGGCTTCTTACCCTGATTAGCTGTGAAGGCCGGGGGTCTTAGCCAACACCCCTGCTCCCATTCACCAAAGTGATATATCAGCCCTGAAGCCTTGCTTTGAAGATTCTGGCAAAAAAAGTGTCGCATTCCTGCACTAAGAGCCCATCTTGGTTTTGTAAGCTTTGTAGAGCCGATGATGGCTCTCATAACACTAGACACTGAAATTCCCGTGTACCTTCTCACCCTCCATTCTCTCCTCAAAAGCCCACCATATATTGGTATATGAGACCCCCAACTCCTGCCAATAAATGAGTTGTTTCTCCTCTTGGTTTTACTCCTGGGTCATTCCTTTCTTTTTTGTTGTTTCTGTGAGACAGGGTTTCCCTATAGCGCCAGCTGGCCTGGAACTCACTCTGTAGACCAGGCTGGCCTTGAAAACCCAGAGATCCGCCTGCCTCTGCCTCCCAAGTACTAGGATTAAAGGCGTGTGCCACCACACCCAACTTAAAGACAGTTCTTAGCCTCCATGTGGGTGTGGGAATTGAACCTGGGTCCTCTGCAAGAGCAGTTGGCGCTCTTAACCACTGAGCTATCTCTCCAGGCCCTGGGCCATTCCTTTCTTTGAGCCATCTTGAACTCATCCCTAACTCCTGCCTTCCCCCTTTGTATCTTCCCCTGTGTCTCAGCAGGAGAGGGACTGATAGTCAGCTCACAAACACACAGGAAGCGACACAGGTTGATAAATACAGTTCTCTATATGGAAAATAATTTCATACACAAAAAATTAAAAAATGAATCACATTTTATAATATGAGATCTATATATCATAGTATGGGAAAAGACACAAAAATCACTAATCATGAAAGAAAATTGAATAACTTGGACTTCATCAAAGTTAAGATTACCTATTCTTCTAATTATTTAAATTTTAAAATGCTGATCCAGACTTTCAGGCATACAATTCTTACATCTGAAGAATGACTCATATATATGTAATTCATAATCTACTCTTTTAAGTGAAGATAAAGAAAATGAAGTAGCTAATTGAAAAATGAGAAAAAATATCTAAACTGAGTGAGGTTTTAGCAAAGAAAAACATCAGTTGCCAATAAACAAATGAAAAAAGATATTCAGAGTTATTTGTTGTCAGAGACACTATAATAAACTACTATAAATTTTAATTTCACAGTCAATATAAAAAGGACTGGCAATATCAAATGTCGGCTATATGCAACCCCAGCTTGGATACATACATATTGCTGCTGAAATTGTAAATGATACAGTGACTGGAAACTCTTTGTCAGTTTCTGATCAAACCTTTGACCCAGGAATTCTCCTAGGGTCACATATGTTCCTAGCAACTTGATTTATAACAAACACAGAAAATGATGCAATCTTCATCAATCTCTACACAAAGGAAAAATCAACACTCATAAAATGGAACACTGTTTAGCAATAAGAAAGACAAAATTACCAAGTTATGCAACATGAATTAACCAGTAAGGTTATGTTGAATGAAAGAAACCAGGATGTCATAGTTAGCTCCGGCTGTCAGCTTGACATACCTGAGATGAACATCCCTCAGTTGAGGAACTTCCTCCATCAGATTGCTAATTGATGTAGGAGGGCCCAGTTCACTGTGGACTGTACCATCCCTGGACAGGTGGGCCTGGACTGTATAAGAAAAACAGTTTAGCAAGCCAGGGACAGCAAGCCAGTAGGCAGTGAGCGTTCTTCCATGGCCTCTACTTCCGTTTGTCTCTAGGTTCCTGCTTTGAGTTTCTGACATTTCTTCCACTAACAATGGACTATTTTACCTGTAGGCCAAATAAACACTTTCTTTCCCAAGTTGTTCCTCAGTGTTTTAGCATGGCAACAGGAGACAAATTAGAACGCAGGGTTAAAGGAATATGTGCTATATAATCCCTTATATATAGTGTTCCAAAACTATTAAGGATTTCTCAGTATGGAAGATATGGGGCACAATTACATGGTACAGAAGATGAGAGAAGTAGATGAGCTGAAATCATGGATTCAGGTAGTACACATTTGGGAAATCTTAGCAGATTTCAGGCTTAAATTATATAAATTTTGTGTATTAGATTAGACATTAACAAAATGAACCACAACAACAACAACAACAACAAAAACAGTTAAACCATCTGCCATATTTTCCATCCATCTCACTACTGTTATTTACTCGAAAGAATTACACCACATCTTCACAAACATCTTGTATTCATAACACCAAAGACTGAAAATAACTCAGAAGTCTATCGACGGGAGAACGAGTTAAGGAAAGTACAAACTAGTGCATGATAAAAGGAAGGAAGTGCAATTGTAATGATATGATGAATCTCAAAAACAGCCTGTTCTGAAATTGTGAATTTGTTTCAAAGTGTAAACAAGTTCTTCCTTCCTAAAAATATTCCAAGGAAAAGAAACCAAATCTAGAACAGTATTTGTTATATTTATGTGGAGTCCAGCAGTAGGGATTGTAATTCATTGTGGACAATTCCCTGGGAAAGGAAGGGGACAGGGGCCTGCTCCCTGGGAAGAAAATGTGCCCTGTGCTGTTCTGGGTCTGATTCAGTGGGTGTACAGAATGTTTAATTATTGATTTAAATTGATGCTAGTGGCTTCTCAGAAAATAAAGCAAAATACAAGACTATAAAGGCATTCTTCCACACATGTGACAAGAAGATTATGGCACTAAAGTCATTTCTGGGTTCTGTCACTGGTGAAAAATTTCAATGGTGACCTCAGCAAAATTTTCTCATCAACCTCTCATAATAAATAATCTGTGGAGAAAACTGCTAAGTCTTTTAAGAAAATAAATTTCCAAGAACTAGTTGGCCTATGAATAGTTTTCTTAATTTGTATTTTAAATTGTTTTTATTTCTAATTGTACTTGATGTGGCAGCACATGTGTACAGATCAGAGGACAGCTTACATGTGGAGACACAAAATATAGCTGCTTCATGGAATAATTTGAAATAATTCAGGGTAATACCCCACTCATTGATGTTTATGGAGGGAAGGAAGAGAAGAAAAAGGTACCAAATAAACATCCAAAAGTTTATAAGGGTCAGAATACATTCAGGCATTAGCTTACACTAGTATGTAGTTAATAAATATTTGTTAATCATTTGCAAAGGGCAGCCAATAAACCCACATCTACATATATATATATATATATAGATAGATAGATAGATAGATAGATATATATATATCACTTTATTTATTTGTAAAATATATCTAAATGTGAAATCTAATGTTTGACAAATTCTCTTATATTTTGTGTCGCCTATTTTCTTCTTTGTGTTTTCCTCCATTTTTTAACAGTAGTTTGTAATGTTTTCCTGCATTTTCTAGCAATGATTTTCACTGATATTATTTGTAACTTTTATGTTTCGCTAACACAGCATATTCCTGCATTTTCTAGCAATGATTTTCACTGATAGTATTTGTAATTTTTATGTTTCGCTAACACAGCATATAGATTCCCAGGAAGGGCTAGCTGTGGCAGTTATCAAGCAATGGAAACGGACATATTACGTAGCTTTTCTGTTTCAAAGTATTTTCTAAGGAGCAGAATATTTTCTAGGGAAAACTAATTTCACGAGATTTTAATTTGTTCTTTAATTATAAAGCTATTTTAAGTAAAAAAAAAAGACATAAACAAATTGTAGCAAGTTCTATTCTCTAAGGACATCTGGGATCTTTCCATGTACAAATCTTTCTGAATTATCACCAGGAAGTCAGAGCAGGCTGAGTCTGTTGGAGACAGTTATGGATTCTTAACTATTTTATCTTAGGCTCATTCTTCTGGCATTTAGTTTTTTGTTGTTTTTTTTTTAATTTTTTTTATTTAATTTTATTTATTTCCGTATGTGTGTGAATGCACTGTCTGCATGCAGGTTTGTGCACCCGTGTCGTGCAATGCCGCGAAGGTCAGAAGAGGGTCTCAGATTCCCCTGGAACTGGAGTTCTCCTGGAATTGGAGTTTCAGACGGTTTTCGGCCGCCATGTAGGTGCTGGGGATCGAACCCGGGTCCTCTGCAAGAGCGGTCGGCGCTGTTAACCGCTGAGCCATCTCTCCAGCCCCGGCATTTAGTTTTTTATTGTTGCTGTTTGCTTTGGCAAATAATCTTATAGGATTTGGATCCACTTTGGGAACACTTCATTATGGCAGTCCCTTTTACTGGCAGTCTCTCTTTCCAAGATTTCAGCTACCTCTGTCTACCTGCTGTTTGGCAGCATTAATAAAAAAAAAATCCCGATTTAAAATTTAAGTCTCATTAAAAGGACCAAAATTGTCTAGTCTACTTGTCTTTAGGGGAATGGGGGGATGGGGGAATGGGGGAATGGAGGAATGGGGGCACTCCTTCTGCACAGCTGCAGAAGGGAGGCAGGCGCAGAAAGAGATGAACAACCAAAGCTAGGGACAAAGTAGCAGAACTCTAACATTGGTCCTGGAGCCTGCAGGGAGGGTGGGGAGCAGGAAGTCTGACCAGAAGCGCTGGGTGCAGTCACACCACCCTCTTCCTCTTCCTTTTCCTCAAGAATAAGCCCTTATCTTGGCAGACTCTGCAGGTACTAAGCACTGCTGACAGGCCAATGGTCTGCCATTGACCAAAAAGCTTCTTAAATAAGGCATGGAGAAACTTTAATTCCCATGTAAGAACGGGCTTGAAATTGTACCTGACATCCACCTTAATCCCTGTGTCAGAAAGTTTTCAACATGTGGTTGGCCTTAAATAGGGATTTCAGTTATAAAAAATTCAACTCTCCACACACACATCCCCCCCCCCGCCCCCCACTGGGAATGGGTTATAAGCTGCTGTTTAAATCTCAGTTCCACTTTTATGATAGCATCTTCATTCTGAGTTTTTCCCTCAGGGCACCATCCCTTCCCTGGAGATCAGCTGCACCTAGTTTCTCAACCCAACTGCACTTGTCCCTATATCCTGTTTTGCTGTAGTAGCCCAGGGGAGTTAAGTACATAGAATTTGAGCAAATCAGATTTTGGTTTCTTCTCTATTTCAAATAATTAACACAAAAAGTCAGGACACAGTGCACAGAAAGTACTTTGCTTGAAACCTGCTGGGCAGCAGAGTCTCAGGAGATGATGACAGTTGCTACCTCTATGTTATTATGAGAGATCTAAGGATAAACAGATTCCGGGGAGTTTGTAGACGACCCATCTCTTGTCCAGGCCTCTATCATAACCCCATTTCCAATTTTTTTCCTGTATCTGAACCAAGTCATCTCCCCCCATTCATGATCAAGCCGTTTGACCTTTTCTTCCTGGCCAGTTGAATATTTGGTTGCTATTAGCATTGTTTCTGACCAGAGAGAACAGCCTCTCTATCCTGCTCTACAGCCCAGCTACATGTGTATGCACACATTGAATACACACATATGCACAACGCACACACCACACAAGTTTAGCATCTCTTAAGCCAATAGACTCTTGCACTATGGCCCCATTCTTAGTAAGCCTGACTCAACACCATTCAAAGCCTTGGAAGCCCTCAGCTTTGTATTTATCTATTTCCACACTCCAAGAAATGTATAAACATTAAGTGGTGTATTAGTCACTTTTCTGTTGCTGTGATAAAACCACCATTTCCAAGGGAACTTATAAAAGGAAGAGTTTATTTGAGCTTACGATTGACAGTTCCAGGGAATCAGAGTCCATTGTGGTGGGAGGCGTGGTGGTTGGGGCTGGAGCAGCAAGCCAAGGTTCACATCTCCCAATGAGCACATGAAGCAGAGAGAGAGAGAGACTGGAGACGGCAAGCCTTGTTAAACTCACTAAGCCTGCCCCCAGTGACGTACTTCCTCCAGCACAGCCACACCTTCTAAGACCTCCAAGAACAGTGCCACCAACTGGAGACAAAATGTCTGAATACTTAAAGCCTATGGGGGGCACTATCATTCAAACCACCACAAGTAGATAGATAAAGCTTCCAAGTACAGTGTTTTGAAGGCTGTAGAATTCTCTTACAGGAAATCAGGACTCAGAAAACCATAGACACTCCAGATTCTTTAGAGCTATAATGCCAAATCACCAAACACAGAGACACCCAGACAGTTTAGGACCAACCTCGTGCCCTGAACAGCTTATTCAGAAGCAGAGAACCTCATGTCCTGCTGGGAAATCTGTACATTTAAATAAGCAGCCACAGCAGCCAGTCCCTTGGACAAACAGATAGATATCCCCACAGCAAGAAAAAGAAAAAGTAATGGTGGAACATCATGGCATCCTATGTTTGCTCTTATGTCAGTGAAGCACTGAGGATTTTACAGTCGTGTAGTCTTTAGAAGCTACACACAGAGCTTGATATAATACCAACGAGCTGGCTTTATAGGCAAAGAACTTGAGAATTAACAAAGAGAACTGAGTTACCTAGAGTTTACCAGCAAATAAGTACAAGAATATGAGTTAACTGCTGTGGGTTGTAGCTGTATGGAAGAGCACTTGAACAGCATGCCTGAGGTCTGGAGATCAGTTCCCCAGACTGGAAAGCAATAACAACAGCAAAATGATAACAGCTTAAATGCAGGCAAGCATAATTCAGAGCTCCTTATCTCAAGGATTATCCATGGAATAGCCAAGATGAGTTAGGAATGTTCAGGAGGGGACTGTGGGCAATGCCACCTCAACCTACAAAGAAGCACACTCCTCATAAAAATGCCCCATGATGAAGTTTGCGAGGCAGGTCATGACAGTTCTGGACATACGCTGTAGTCTCCACACCATCTCCCACCCTCAACTATATCTTTTCCAATACTTCAGTCCAAAGTTCCATAGATTTTGGTGTACATACTAGATTTTAAGATTGCCACCCCATCAAACTGAAACTTGCTTTTCCAGTAACAATATTATTTTCCTCACAAGCAAAAGTGATAGCAATTATCATTTTTAACCTAAATTTGTATTGAAAAATTATTTTCCCTTTGAAATAAACTTATTTTTGATAATACACTTAAAAGGAGCTTACCACAAACCAGTGGAACTTGAGAAATTTCTTCTTTGGCTTCCAACCACCAGAGTTTATTTAGACTCTGGTAACTCTAAAAGAAATTTCTTTACCATCTTTATGCAAAATATAGTAGCCACACTGTGTTTAAAAACCTCCCAGTTTCCTTATCAGTGAAGATGCAGGAACTCAGTTACTGATAGACTGGAACTGACAAATTCACTGCTAACCAGCAGATCTACTGTTTGTAGAAAGACTTTGGTGAAACTTCCTTCCAGTTTTACCCTCCTCACCACAGAAGGTCCTTATCATCTAAAGGATACTTTGCATTCCTTGATGGGGACTCAAAGAAAGTAGCCTAATTCCTTTTAGGCGGTAGGTCCCTGGCTTCCTTTAGAGAACAGGTAGACACACTTACACCTCCCTTCATCTGTACCCTAAGAGAATGGTGGACTTGTCTGCAGCTAGTTTTACTCTTGATGCATCAGTGGCAAGGTTTGGGAAACTCTGCCACATATGGGTTGTTAAAGTGGATATCAGCTCTGTGTGCCCTGGCTGGGTTCAAGCTAACCCCATCAATCTTCATAGGCTAAGATACTCAGAGAGACTAATTATCTGGCTCAAGTTACTGAGTGGCACAAGTAGAGCCAGAATTCAAAGTCCCCACATCTGGACTCTTTCCATATGGTTCTAAATGACCTCTCTTGAAGGGTTGTAGTTTTATGGATTCATTTTAGGGTACTAGAATTCTGGATAGATAGCCTTTAACAATTTATGCAATTGTTTTCTAAATAGTAGTATCTTTTAAATAATCAGGTTGTGTAATCTCCCAAAGTGCTCCCATATGAAAGAGGTGTGAGCTCCAGATACAACCTGTTTTTTCCTTTAACTGAATGCATGAATTTGGGCATTTACATTTTTTTTTTCAGAAATCTACTATGACAAGGGTACTGTTGTCAATCTTAAGTAAATAAGCAATGTAGGTATCATCTATATTAACAGATACTTAAAACTCTCTGCCTCACATATACACACTCCACTTGGTACAGCTAGGTTATTAAAAGAAACAAAAGCATATAAGAACAGACTGAGCTGTTGATAGCATGGCAGCCTCTCTGAAAATCACATCTATGTCAAGTCTGAGGTAGAGCCTGGGTTTTAACTTTGCTCCTGTTCTTTTGTATCAAGACCCCAGTCACCCCAGTGGAGCCAAAGAAACTCCTTACCTATGGCTTCTTAATGAAATACGACAGCACAGCAAGGTAACGACAGCAGAACCCAACTATGTACTATACAAACTCCACCTGATTTCATGTGGGGTCATCTATGAATCATTCACCACTAGAGAACTGGAGGAATCATACACACATGACATACTGTGTGGTAATCACTGCTATAACAAATATTGTGTCGGAGGTTGTCAAAGACACCAAAGGATGAGTCTCCTTGCTGGCCTCATAGAACATGTCACTATGTAAATGACGAGGAAACACAGAATTTTGTAAATAGGGAAACTTGGGGCTCAAACTAAGATATTTGCAAAAAAATCAAATTTTTTTTGAAAATTAAGAGTAGATTGGGTTGGAGAAATGGCTCCGTGGTTCAAAGCACTTGCTCCTGCAGAGGACCCAGGTTCAGTTCCCAGCACCCACGTGGCAGCTGACAAACATCTCTAACTCCATTTCCAGGGGATCTGGCACTGTCTTCTGGCCTCCTCTGGCACTGCGCACATGTGTTCTGTTTGTGTGCAGGCAAAACACTCATACATGAAATAAATTTTAAAAATTAAAAAAAATAGAGTAGATTGCAAGACTATAGTCTTTCCTTATGAATCGAACACTTTCCCTATCTGTGGGTGTGGCTGACCTATGATTCTACTCTAATTCTGTATCTCTTCATATCTTCTATCTTTATATGAATATATCAATAATAGTGTTCAGAAACATGAAAGATCTCTACTATGGTTATTTATCTTCTGAACAATCTTTATCAATCAGTCTCACTTATGCACTTGATAATTATGAAAATGAAAAAGTGGTGTTTTCAATGTTCTTATCAAAATCCAGAAAGCCAGACATCTAGTCGAGATCCTCCAGGGCTAGCAATAGAAAGGTCACACTGAAAGAAATATTTGAGGGACTTGGGCAGCCCTGTGTAGATTGAGGAAGTTTCTGCTTCTAAATGCTTTGAATTCAGATATTGTTGCAGATACGTTCACCTCTCAAAAAGTATCTCCCCAGATCTGAAGATCTTAGATGGTGACCCCCAAATCTTAAACACCTTCTTTTTCCAACCAGGAAAACTACCTGTACCTCCTTAGAGTTGGCTCTCCTTAATGAAAGGAGAAACTATCAAAGGCATTTCTGAGACCAGTGGGAAAGCTCAGTTGGTAAAGGCATTGGCCACCATGTCTGAAAAACTGAGTTTAATCCCAGGACCCACATGCTGGAATGAAAGAACACTCCTGCAAGTTTTCATCTGACCTCCACAGGCACGTGTGTATGTGTACACACACACACACACACACACACACACACACACACACACACACACACACGCACACACCAAGTAGATAAATAGATAAATGCAATCATTTTTTAAGGCATTTCTACGTGAGCGGAACAGCACCTGTGACAACTCAGCATTTAATGACATGCTCTCCTAAGACATTTAACAGGAAATACAGTCTCAACTTTATTTTATGGTTACACCATAGTAAATTTATTTAAAAGGTTTATGAGTCCATAGTGGGAAAAAAAATCTTCATGTGTTAAGTGTTGGATTGTCTTTCCTTTCTCTTGACTGAAGCAGCTGTCCTAATGTGATTTCTTATTTTTGCTAAATTGAGCAGGAGAGATAGACAGTACTGCAGTACTTTCTTTCTCCCCTCCTTAAAAAATTAAAACCTGGGCTGGAGAGATGGCCTAGCAGTTAAGAGCGCCAACTGCTCTTACAGAAGACCCGGGTTCAATGCCCAGCATCCACATGGCAGCTGAGAACCGTCCATAACTCCAATTCCAGGAGAACTCCAGTTCCAGGGGAATCTGACACCCTCTTCTGACCTCCTCAGCATTGCATGACACAGGTGCACAAACATACATGCAGACAGTACATTCATACACATTAAATAAATAAATAAATAAATATATATATATATTTTTAATTAAAACCTACAACCAGCCAAGAAGGCTAGTTCCTCATGCTTCTCTCTCTCTCACTCCCACCTCAAAATTCAGAAAAGGTCCTGTTGAATGAGAGTTAACAAAGCTAGTTGATTTGGGTTTTGTGGGATGTGAGCTATGTTGAAACAACATGCTCACCTGGAAAAAAATAATTGGAAAAATTGGATTTTTATATTTTCTCTTATACACATAGAGAGGGACACAGGGAGACAAAGAGGAAAACAATGGTAAAGACAGAGACACACACATATATATCTCTTTATTCCCCAGAAGAAAGGAATTGAAGAGTTTTAAACAATGTTTTCTATGAAACATTTAAATCTGTCTACATTTTAGAAAAGTTCACATGCCTCTGCCTTGTCTTGGACAGTTTAAGCAAGAAAATGAGCACTTGGAAAGCTAGGCAATGTGCTCCCAATAAATACTGCCTTTAATAGGTTGGCAGCAAACCTCCAAGATGGCTCCAGATGACCCTTGCATTCTGGTTCATTCCTTGGAGTCACCTTTCCCCACACTGTACCAGGCTAAGTCCATGTGACCAAGGCACTGTGGAATACCTGACCATCTGGAAGCTGAGTTGTGATAGGCATATGACATCATCTAGAACTCCCTTCTCAGAATCACTTACCCTAAAAGATACTGTGTTGTAAGCAGCTCAGTGGAGTACTTGAATGAACAAGTATAAAAACCTCCAGGCTACAGCTATCCTCTGAGCTTAGACGTGAATCCTCCCAATCCTCTCAAGTCTTCAGAGAGGGACCATGAGACAGAAATACTGTCCTAATTCCTTCTAATTCTTGATGCTTATGAACCAAATGAGATATGTTTGCTATATAAGTTGCTAAATTTTAGAATAAACAACTCTGCCGTAGTGGTGAATACTCTGTATTACCAGGTAAACCTACAGCTATTTTCATTTTGTGTCTCCAAAATGAAAATAAAATGGAAGCCAAAGGTACTTACTAGGACAGAATGGCTTGATCTTTTCTTTTCTTTTCTTTCTTTCTTTCTTTCTTTCTTTCTTTCTTTCTTTCTTTCTTTCTTTCTTTCTTTCTTTCTTTCTTTCTTTCTTTCTTTCTCTCTCTCTCTCTCTCTCTCTTTCCTTCCTTCCTTCCTTCCTTCCTTCCTTCCTTCCTTCTTTCTTTCCTTCTTTCTTTTCTCTCTTTCCATTTCCCCTATGAAGCTGTTAAAACAACTTCTAGGGGGCTTGAGAGATGGCCTAGAGGTGAAGAGCGTCGACTGCTCTTGCAGAGGACCCGGGTTCGATCCCCAGCACCCACATGGAGGCTGAGAGCCGTCTTTGGCTCCAGTTCCAGGGGAATCCGATGCCCTCTTCTGACCTACAGGGCATTGCGTGACACGGGTGCACAGACCTGCATGCAGACAGTACATTCATACATATAAAGAATAAATAAAATTAAAAAAAAAATAAAAAAAATAAAAACAACTTCTACTCGCGCTCAGTAGACCTATGACATCAGGAGGTTTCTATTATCAGAAGAAGCTTCCACTCTTAAGAGATTGTTCCATCATTCTTAAAAGACGATCTTGTCTGTTCTAATCAGATGAAGTATTTTCCTGGTACATTTGTTCTATATATTTGGCACACTTTGCCCTGTATCAGAAGGAAACAAATTCACTTGAACATGGAAAGAAATATGCTGCCCTCGCTATCTGCAATTCATCTAGGTCAGAATGGACACCACAGCATGGGAGAGACCTCATGGAGCCCAGGTCTCTGGACAGTGGGGATCCATGGGCATTTGATGGCCCTGCATTTTGCTTAATACAAAAATAATTTTCAGTGAAGAAATTTTTACATAAATTCATTATAAATGAAAAAAAAACCACTCTTAACCTTAAAATCATAGACAGTCAGTAAATTTTCTAATTTCTAAGAAGTTTCCATAGCAGAGGTGGGTGCTGTGAGGAGCGGGGCACAGCCTGCTCTTCTGGCTGACAGCCTTTTCCTTAGTCAGAAATGATCAAGACTGAGAGGACCCCTCCCATGATAGTGGCCTTTATCTGCCCTCTGAAATCTCAAACCCTTTGTCTTATGGCAGAGCTCAGGAAGAAAATCTCATCTGTGGGGTGTGTTCTCTGGATTTCCCTGTTAGGATGCCTTTTGTTTTCTGATGTCTCAAACATATTCTCTTCTCTCTCTCTCTCTCTCTCTCTCTCTCTCTCTCTCTCTCTCTCTCCAGAGAAGTGGTTGAGTGGTTAATCTGCTCCTTTGCCCTTTCGCCTGTTTAGTAAATAACAAAATGTCCCTTCATGGTTATGAGTCATTCTAAATCTAGAAATCTGGAAACTCAGATCTTCGGCTGATAACATTTGAAGATGCCTGTAAATCACTTTAATTTTCCAGACCTGTAAATATTCATGTTGGGTTATCCTTAAGGTTAAGCGCAGATATTTTGTAATAGTTTGTGAAAATTTATACTTAGGAAATGAAAGAGGATTGAGAAGAAGGAGGGAAAGTGTCATTTCAGAGAGAACACACACATGCATTTTCAGGAAACCGACTTAGTCATCCACTCAAAATTGTTTGCTTCAATATCCTGTCCAGTTCTCTTGAAATTGGCTTTCCTAATTGGGGAGACATCTTAGAAACATCCTACGGTTATTGCCAACATATTAGCACAATATGTAGTGTACAATATCTAACTTTGTCTAAATCCCAAAAAGCTGGATTAGCCAGGCACCAGAATCATTTTAAAATCAAACATTTTGCTTAATGCACAAAGAATTTTCAGTGAAGAAATTTTTACATAAATTCATTATAAATGAAAAAAACTCTATTAACTTTAAAGTCATAGATAATCAGTAAATTTTCTAATTTCTGAGTGTGTATCTTTAAATAATTATAAGGCTATTATAAAATTTAATGAAAAAGTTTTAGAATTTGACAATATTATTCCAAAAGGTACTTGAGAAATAAAACGACAATGAGTACTGGGAATGTGGCTGCACTGTAGAGTACCTGGATATCATAATCAAGAGCTTAGGGTTGATCTCCAATACAGACACACACACACACACACACACACACACACACAAAATAACTTTTTATTACATGTTCTTCATAAACTTACAGGTAAGGATTTAGGAGGAGGTGGTCAAGACAGTGTTCCACTATGCAACCTTGGCTGTCTAGAATTTGTTATGTAGACCAGGCTGGTCTCAAACTTGAGCTCTTGTCTCTTCTTTCCAAGTTTGGGGACTACAGATGTGCACCACCAGGCATGATGATAAGGATTATTATTACGCCCACTTTATAAATAAGGTAAGTGAATCACTGAAAAGTAAATAAATGTTTTGGATCATGCTTCCAGTGAGCTGGGAAGCTAGAATTTGAGCACAGGTACTAGGAGAGTGAAGTCTGCTCTTACTAAGTCTCTTGATCACTTCTCAGTTTTCTAGGCATACTCACAAGAAAATATGGAAAACAGTTACAGGATTGCTCCTTCTAGACGTTCTTTCTTAGGCTTGGTGTTGTACAACAATATTTCAGAAATTAAGGTATGTGGAATAGTCAGGGGAGCACACAATCAGAATAAGAGAACAGAATAAAAACCTATTGAACAGATGGAGCATCGACAAGAACGTAACATAAGATTAAAGCCAGCATTTTCCAAGCCTTTGAGAAAGAACAGGTTTTAAATAGATGGTATTAAGACCATCTTAGATTTAATGTATACAGCATCAAAGTTTTATTATAAGCACTATAGATATATGTTGTGATATAGCATTATTATGTATTAGAAGCCAAATAAAATAAATTTCAATAAATTAAAACAATTAAATCCCAAATGGATTACAGGTTTAAAAGGAAAAGGGAAACAGTAAAATAAAAAGTAGACAGAATTAAAGATTTACTTTGTAATTAGATGGGGCAATATTGGCTTTCCAAGCCACTGATATAGATGGAATCATTATGCAAATATCAATTATATTAAATTTGAATATTTCATAATCAGAAGGAAAGTCAAAGACTGAAAAAACACATTGTACATAATTCTACATTCCTTCAGCTAGGATTAGGTTATAGCCAGAAAAATCCATCTTAAGGTAGAGAATAAGGTAAGTTGACAGCATATTTAGTGCACCCAGTCTTCTAGGCTCATAGCTTGGCAGCAAGTATACACATTAGTTGTTTGCCCTTGTCTCTTGTGGTTGGCTGGGTTGTGGCTCAATGTCATTGCCTTCAGTCGCCAAGGGATCTTACATTATGTCACTAGTCTGAGAAAAGATCCAAGTCCAAAAGTCAAAGTTTCTACTGAAATTTGTTTTTATTTTACTTATTTATAGCATATATGTGAAAATTTTATTGATTGATTGATTGATTGGTCTTTTAGAGACAGGGTCTCCCTGTAGCCCCAGCTGTCCTGGAACTCACTCTGTAGACCAGGCTGGCCTTGAACTCACAAAGATCCGCCTGCCTCCGCCTCTGCCTCCCAAGTACTAGGATTAAAGGTGTGCACCACCACACCCGGCTTTTTTTTTCTGGTGTTTGTGAAAATTTTAATGTAAAAGCTAAATATAAAATTGTCTCAGCACCACACATTTAATATCTCTTTTTTTTCCTCCCAGGCTTAGTATAAGTAAATTGAGAAAATGTCAATTAAAGAGGGGATGTGATTTTAAATATATATATATATATATATATATATATATATATACCATGAAAACTTAATGAACCACTAAGATATCACAAGGAGGTATATCAAGTGAGCCCATAAAAGAATCATGAAAATGTATGCATTCAAACACTGGAAAATTGCTCAGTGGTAAGTGCACTTACTGGACAAGCATAAGGACCTAAGTTCAAATCCCCAGTGCCTACCTACAAAAGCTGGGTGTGATCATATTCATACCTTTAACCCCAGTGCCCTGTGAAGAAAAGATAAAGGGATTGCTGAGGCTTTCTGGTCGCCAGCCTTTCCCTAGGTTCAGTGAGAGACCCTTTTTCAGGGCAATAAGGCAGGGAGTGATACCACAGGACCCCTAATGTCCTCTGCTGGCTACATAGGTACACACACACACACACACACACACACACACACACCACCCATAAACACATCTGCATGCACACAAAATAAAAAATGTATGCAAGCAAGCTAAAATAAGACATAAAACAGAGAAATGAAGAATGAAGCAGTACAAATAGAAAAATACAAGATAAGTTTTGGAAGCAACAATAGCAAGGATTACACCAAATGTAAATGACCTTCAACATCTGCGCTAAAAGGTAAAGATTATCAGATCAGACTGCATCAAAAAAGAAAAAAAGAAAAGCCAAAGATAGGATGCCAAGAACCCAGTTTTAAAAATAAAGACATGACAAATAAGCTAAAAAGAAAGAAAAAACTGTTCAACTTAATGCCTGAAACTGCGAGGTAAGATACAGTAAATTTGAATAATAGTCAAACATTTTAACATCCTTCTTTCAATAACTGATACACAGATATCAGTAATTATATGTAAGATTTTAAAACACTGATAACCAATTTGACATAACTGACATTTATAAAACAAAACCAACATTTAAAGAATTCTCATGCAATGACTATAAAGTGTTCTTTTGCAGCTCACATGGAGCATTTACTATGTAGACCTTATTCTGATTCCTGAATCTAGTCTTGATGAGTTTAAAAGGACTGAAAAACCCTGGGATGACATATGACAATAACAAATTAAGTTATCAAATGAATGACAAAATGATATGTACAAACCTTGGAAATATTTGGAAACTAAGTAACATACCTTTAAAAAATACATGCCTTGGGGCTGGAAAGATGGCTCAGCGGTTAAAAGCACTGACTGCTCTTGCAGAGGACCTGGGTTCAATTCCCAGCACCCACATGGTGGCTAAGAACCATCTTTAACTTCAGTTCCAAGGGAATCCGACACCCTCTTCTGACCTCCGCTGCACTGCACGACATGGGTGCACCAACCTACATGCGGACAGTACATTCATACACATAAAAATAATAAAAAATACATGCCTCAAAAAAAAAAACTCAAGAGGAATATGAAGATAGATTTTGAACTAAATTGAAGTAAAGCATTCACATGTATCAAAATTCGCAAGCTACAAGAAGGGAAACTTGACAACAATAGTTGCCTATATTGGAAGAGAATAAAGGTTATAAATGAGTAAGATTAGCTACCACCTTAAGAAACCAGAACATAAAACAGGAAGGAAGAAAACACAAAGAAGTCAGAAGAAATAAAATTAATGGAGGACACAGCGAAATAGAACAAAGAAAAACAATAGAGAAAAATCAATGAGGCCAAAAGCTGGTTTGCTGAGATCAATAAAGATGACAAATATCTTTCTAGTCAATATTGATTGAGGAGGAAAAGAAAGAAGACAAAAATTATCCATGTCAGGAATGAAAATATTGATACTATTAAATTCCTACAGATATTTAAAAAGGAATATTACAAACAGTGGAAAAAGAACATACATAAGATATATCAGTCAGTTCAAAATAGCTGTGCTGGTTCAAAGAAGCCGGATGAAACAAAGAACATGTGTTAGTCCCCTTGTAGAAATTTCTAGAAAATGCTAACTTAAAATGACAAAAGTAGATGCTCTTGGTGGGTGATCTGAAAGGGAAGGATTTCCAAAAGGTTTGTGGAAACTTTGGGGTGATACATATATTCTTTATCATGATTGTGGTGATAGTTTCAAAAGTATATACCTTTCAAAATTTGTCAGATTGTACAACTTAGGAATGAGCAATTCATCATATCAGTTCTATCTCAAAAAGACTGCAAATCCTGCATGTTTTAAAGATAATTTATGTCATAATCATAGAGTACACACACATCAGTAAATATGTGTGTACAACACAGTCACATATATGTGTATAGGCATATACCAGAGGTATAGGAGAAAACATCTAGAAAAAGGGACTCCTATTGTTAATGTTCATCTACAAGAGAAGATAGTAAGTGAACTTTTTCCTTCTTTATACTCTTGTGGATTTACTATTTCCATTAACTGAATGTATTCGGTGTGAACATATACCCCAACAACTATGTTTATGACTTCAATTTGTCAATATCTGTTTTAACACATTCATATTTTATATTAATTCTATAGGATTTTAGAGGTGCATAGAAATACACATTCCAGATAAATTTTAAAAAGGCTTCTGTTTGTTATGTTATGTTATGCATGTTTAAAGATCAGAGATCACACACACGCAAAAAAGATCAGAGATCACTATGTAGCCCAGGTTGGTCTCTGACTTGTGATTAGTCTGGCTCTGCCTCTTGAGTACTGGGATTATAAGCACGCACCTCCACCTTGAGTCCAATCTTTCTTCTCACTGATATCAGATGTAATTCAATGAGTCTGAACTTTAAAAAGACCAAAACAGGAGTCTATGCCCCAGTAATAACTTGAAAGGTCTATTCTGCCACTGTATAAAATTCTGTCTTTGGCAACCTCTTACAACCATTTATAATCATTTTCCAGATGGTCTCCAGCTTCCTGGTGTAACTTTAAACCTGTCCATTACCAATTATTTGCATTCCACTTGTCCAAGCCTACATTTGCAAAATTAAGACATGAACATCAATTCCTAGTGATATAATTGGTGAATGCCACATGTGAGTAGCCCATTTGCTTCTTGTATGCTTTTTTTCTTTTTATTTATTTTTATTTTATGTGTCTGAGTGTTATGCTTGCATGTACATAAGTATACCTGTGTCATGCAATGGCCAAGGAAGACAGAAGAGGGTGTCAGACCCCCTGGAACTAGAGTTACATATTCAGCACCATGTGAGTGCTGGGATTTGAACCCAGGTCTCATGCAAGAGCAGCCATTGCTCTAACTGCTGATCCATCACTTCAGTCCTGAATGTGTTTCATTTTATAATTAAAAAAAATTGTGCATGGTTACAAGTATATATGAGCATGCACGTGTGTGTACATGTGTGTGGAGGTCAGAGATCAGCTTCAGATGTTGTTCGTCAGGTCACTGCACATCTTTTGAGACAAGGAAACTCACTGGCCTAGAACTGACCAAGTTGGCTAGGCTAGCTGGTCAGCAAGCCCTAAGTATCCACCTGTCACTGTCATCTCAGTGCTGAGACTGCATGTGTATTCCAACCACTCTTAGCTCTCTTATGTGGGTTCTGAGATCAAAAACAGGTCCTCATGATATTTTCTTGATTGAGAAACAGTTACAATGCATGTTCTGTATTCCAAGTTGTATACCAGACATTAATAGAATAAGGTGGAATAACAGATATGTCCTGTCTTCACAGCAACAGCCATGCTGACAAATAAATACAATAAAAGATACAAGAAATCATCAAAGAAAAGTTATTTACATTTCCACATAATAGCATTAACTTTGTATGTTAATAAAATCTGGCAAATATAAATGTCCCTCCTTAATGAAAAATGCAGGTATTTTCTTCTATAGTTTAAACAAATTCTTAGACAAATCAAAACATACAGGAGTTGCAGAGATGATTTGGCAGTTAAGAGCACTGGCTGCTCCTACAGAGGACCTGGGTTCAATTCCCAGCACCCACATCGTGGCTAACAACCATCCATAACTCCATTTTGAGAAGAGTCCAGTGCCCTCTTCTAACTTTGGTGGGCATTGCATGACACAGGTGCACTTACACACATGCAAGCAAAATGCTCATGCACATAAAATAAAAATAATAAATTATTTTTAAAAATAAAACACATGAACACTAGGGAAAAATTTGTGCCATATGCCAGCTTTTAATATCCAAAACACATTAAGAAACTTTTCTAGTCAATAAAAACTGTTTTAAAATCCATAAACTTCACAATATACAAAACAAAAATGCAAATGGCAAAAATCACATGTAAATATTTTGTACCCTCATAAAAATGCAGTTTAAACTCTTACTATCCTGTTTTGGTATTAAATTGATAAAAGTCAGACTTTTCATGTTCAGCTTCTAATTAAGTGGATAAATTCTATAGGTTCTGCATTTGCCTGGAAGGTAAAAATCAGAGAAATTCTGAGTTTCCTTCAGCAAGGCCCCATCAGCCTAGTGCCATCAAGTAAAAGTCTGAGCTTCCTGCACATCTCTAGTCAAACGATGTCAAAGGTAAGATACACAAATCTGCCTTCGAAGACGCTGTTGTGCTTTTCAAAGTCAGCTTCTGTGTCATCAGATAAGATAAGCTTCTTGGTAACTTGGATTATATCAGTTAGTGAAAAATTTGCAGCAATAGTCAACCTGGAGAGAGCTAAAAAGCAAAAATGGACCAAAGATAAACTTGAAGAATATCTATACCCACCTCCTTCTTTTTACCGGTGGTGACATTGATTCTTGATCAGACATGATCAGACACAGCTAATACACAATGAATTCAGAAACAGCCCAGAGATAAGGACGCCTTTGCATAACATTGTTCAGCTGCCTTTCAACCCATTTCCCTGCTAGGACCACTGTTTCACCCAGGAGACTCCTGTCCAATCTTTATGGAAATTACCTAACTTCCAAATAAGCCATGAAGAAAAGTATATTAAATTTTTGAGTGGTGTGAATAAAATAACACTGTGGCAAGCACTAATAATGTCTAGCAATTTACTAAGCTTTAATAAGAAATTAATATTTAATCATTAATAAGAAATTACCCCAACTAAATTGAATGCTATTTTTGAATATAGCTTATACTGGTTAAGTTCGTAATTATATACAGTGCCTCCACAGAATAAAAAAAGAAAAAGTTGGGGAATATGATGTTTAATTTTGACTGTCAACTTGATTGAATTAAGAAATGGCTAGACTGGGAAAGGACACTTCTGGGTGGTCTGCGGTGACCTTCCTAATGACAATGACATGACAAGGGCTCTGACCAAATGATTACTCTGTGGCTTCATATACCATGGGATGACTGGAAGATGGTAAAAAGTAGGTTATGGGGCCTTTGGAAGGAGTAGGTCATTGGGGAGGTCCTTGAGGCTGTCTCCTGCCAGACCCTTCCTTTGTACCCCTTCTGTGTCCAACAATGAACAGGAGTCCAAGCACACAGGGCCAAAGCACCAGGTACCAAAACCTTAGAACTGTGAGCCAAAATAAGTCTCTCTCCTTTAAGTTGTTTTTGTTGGCTATTTGCTCACAATGATGCAAAAGTAACAAATACGGGAAAGTTAAAGGAAAGGCAGTTAATGGTAGAAACCTACGTGGTGATTTTAAGATTTCATGCCACCTGTCACAATCATGGTACATGGCGCACATGTGGCTAACTAAATACATGGTAATTCCCCATGTAGCAAGCTAAACCTTGATCCTAATGATGAAGCTATTCAAGAAGCAAAATTTGAACTGAACACATTCTGCTCCAGTGAACTGCAACATGTCGTCCACACCAAGTCAGTTCCAACCAAGACAAAGAGGACCACATTTGAGAGGAGGGAGGGGTCATGAAACAGCAGGGACCGGGAATTCTGAGTGGCCTCATGATGCATAGACACATCTATGGTTCCTAGAGCCCTTGCTTACCCAGGTATTGTTACCTAAGTGAAGAGAATTAAACTTAGGTTTTGTTGGGCTGGAGAGATGGCCTAGAGGTTAAGAGCACTGACCGCTCTTACAGAGGACCCAGGTTCAATCCCCAGCACCCACATGGCAGCTGAGAACCGCCTGAAACTCCAATTCCAGGAGAACTCCAGTGGGGGGAATTCGATGCCCTCTTCTGACCTCTGCGGCATTGCACAACACGGGTGCATAGACTTGCATGCAGACAGTACATTCATACACATACAGAAATAAAATAAAATTATTAAAAAAGTTTTTTTAACTTAGATTTTGTTTAAGCCACTCCACTGCTTTTGAACTAATTTCTCAACCCTATATATGAGTAATCATATATACAGAGACTCAAGGTTGTTGATCAAGACTGAAACTTTGAAGCACAGTTTGTCCAGGGATTACCTACAGTCTCCTTCACAGTTATATGCACCTGAAGAAGGCAAAGATTGAGACCTCAGAGATGATAAGGTTGATTTATAGCTCCCTTGCTTTCTGCTGAATATTTCATTCTCCTTCCTAAATAGCTCAAGCATTTTTGGTTTTATTTGTTGTGCTTTGCTTTACTGTTGAACACAGATTTTCCAATATACCCTGGGCTTCAAACTCGAGAACCTCCTGCCTCAGCTTCCTGAGTGCTAAGATTATAGGCAAATGCTGCCATGCCCAGCACAAACTACTTTTGTAAACACCTTTTACTTGTAGAATCTTTACAAGACAACATCATAGGCCATGCTTCTTGGGTATAGCACCCAAGACCTGCTGCATGGAAGTCCAGTCTCCTCCTTTGGCTTGTTCTGGGTGTTAGCATTGGGATCCCAAGATCCACGTGATATATCTATCAGCATCCTATATAGCAAGTAGGGCTTTCCTAACTCAGACATTTTGCAGACTTCACAGGGATTTGTTAACAAAGTCTGAAAACTGAAACATGCCATTTACTATATATGTTTTACGTAGTTTTTCAATAAAATCACCTTGCTTTACTACAAGAAATCAAGAAAAGTCCAATGTGTATTTATATGCAACTGAGTCATGTTTTAATATCCATCAATAATTTTGAAGATGAGGGCTAGAGAGATGGCTCAGCAGTTAAGAGCTCTGAATGCTTTTTTTAGAGGGCCCAGCTTTGATTTTCAGCACCCACATACTAGCTAATAACCATTCTTAGCTCCAGTTTCAGGGGATCTGGTACCCTCGCCTCCACAGGTATCACACAGTTGCACTTACATGCATGTAGTCAAAAACCACTTACACACATAAAAATGAAAATAAATCCCAAAATATTTAAAATAATTTTGAGGTAGGTAAAATATATGACCCATGTTAGCTCTGTGGTATTATGCAATGAACATCTAGAGCTGTGGTTCTGTATTAAGGAATCTGCATATATTTGAACTTTTGCAAGTATAGTGCCTTAAAAATGGACATAGAGAATATAAGTCCTGAAACATTTATTGATTTATTTCTCTTGCTGTACGGAGGATTGAACCCAGCGCCTTGCAAATGCAGAGTACTCTACCAGTGAGACACATTCCCCAGCCCTGCCACGAGTCTCCTCTTCCTGTGGAGACCACCTGAGGGCCTTGAACCCCGTAGGCCTGGAGGCGCAGACGGCTGAGAGTCCCATGTGGGTGCTGGATTGAACCTGGATTCTTTGCAAGAGCAGTAAATGTTCTTCTTAACCACTGAGCCATCTCCACTGCTCTGGTTTCTTTTTTATTTTTTTAAAGAATATTCAAGTAATTAATTTAGCTTCATAATTTTAAGTGATCCTTACTAAGTTTATATAAACCTTTTAAGCTTACATGAAACATTGAAATTCTTAAGAACACTTAATTTTGTAAGAGTTAGTTCATGACCTGGGAAGGTTTTAGTCAAAGTACTTAAGGAGGAAAATCAAAAGACATTAAGTTAACAAGTTCAGTTTAAAATAAAAATATTTGACCTGCTAAATTTGTAAATGGGATAACTGTGTGTTAAAGATTTTTAGATGTGCTAGACTTAAAAATGCCAAAATATTACATCAAGCCAATCTTTAGCTTAAAATTTTAACTTTGATGAATTAAATATTAATTTTAAAGCTAAGATAAATCCTCTATGTCTCCCCTCAAAGGAACTTAAATGTTATCTGACAGAGCTATCTCAGATATGCACAGGGTTTGTTTATAAACTGCTACTTCCCATCACTAAGAATATAGAGATAACAGAAAGTTAAGGGTGTGGTCATTGGGGCTGCTCCGCTTGGGCTCCGCACCTCACCAATGCCTTTTTGCTCCTTCAAACCAATGGATACTGCTCTTGTTGATATGAACGCATCACATTTCAGGGTCAATGTTCTTTATGTTCAGTGTAGGGGTCTGCTTTAATCAAGCATCCTCCAAGTCATAAGAAAAGCTTCTACTGACAGGAAGTATCTGTTCCTGACCCTGTCACATTACACTTCTCATACAACGCACAACAAATTACTTTCTCTAAGAAGTCATTAATTTGCTTAGACTCCTTGGGTTTAGGAACTACATCTGTCACCTAAGGACTACACAGCCTCACCCCCATGATGTGGAAGGTTTCTACGCACAACTCCTTTCCACTCCCTTGCCTTTCTTCACCTCTTCTCTGCCTGCGTTCTCTGTGCATTCCTTTCTGCTCTTTCTTCCTGGATTGTTGTTGGTTTCCCCTCTCTCCACTCCCACCACTCAAACTCCCCTTTTCAACTCACTTTTCAGTGTTGACAGAATCATTTGTCATTGCTCTCAAACATATTTTTTTCCTGATAAAAACCCCCAATATTTCTCATCATGAATTCAGACATATGCTACAAATTTAGTTGGATATTTTAAAACTTTGAGACTATGGTCTCCATGGATTGGAAAACAGCTAGTGGGGTAGAGGTGGTGGTCCTAGACCAGGATGATGAAGTGTGGTTCTGAAGATGCTTTACAAGGTGAACAATGAAGTCCAAGGGAAATTAGGAAGAACCAAAAGAGTTTAGTGCTGGGATGAGGTGATTTGGGCTTGGGTCCTTGGCTCTACCACCTACTGGAGCAAAGCAATCTTTCTAAACCTAAATCTTCATGATAAAAATAACGATGCTACTTACAAGATTGCAGAGAAGATGTATTGACATCCAGTACTAAGAACACTTTGTAAAATTATAGAGTTATGCATCACAAGGTATGGCTGCTATCTCATTGACTTTATTCTTTTAAAGAACTCTAAGTCACAAATTATGTTGGTATTTCAACTAATGGATGTTGTAGAGAATCTTTAACCTGAATAAACTCTTCTTGCTCAGGATAACAGTACCAGGGGGTTGAAGAGATTGCTCAGCAGTTAAGAGCACTTGAGGATCTTGCAGAGGACCTAGGTTCAATACCCATCACCCACATGACAGCTGACAACTGTCTGCAATTTCCAGTCCCAGGGTATCTGATGACCTCTTCTGACCTCTATGGGTACTGCACAACATGAGTGCACTTACATACATGCAGGCAAAACACTCATATACATAAAATAACAGTTCTTCATTCATCCTCACTTACAGAACACAGAGTTCTTACTTCTGTCACATGATAGGACTTGAAAGGACCTGAGAAGATATGCCACCAGCACCTCAAACACAAGTGCTGCTCCTTTGTTGAAACAGAACTGGCCATTGTGGTTTGACCAGAATCCTTTCATGTTCACATTTAAGCATGAATAGTTCCACAGGGCACATTGGTTTTCCTGCCCGAAGCCTAGATAAGAAGGTATTGGTGGAATGGACTCTCAGAGGAGTGTTGCTCAACATATTCCCAAGCCAGATCAGAGTTGCCAAATAGTGCATGTTTGAAGAAGATCCCTGGAAAACTTCCTCCACAACTCTACCTCAAGCTTGTCCCACACATTTCCAGGGATAGAATAATCTTGTTACATGTAAATGCAGAACATGATCAAAGGAGGTTTCTGACTTTAGAACTGCAATGTAACTTCAAAGAAAGCACTAGCTAAACCAACTTCCTCTCCTTGCAAAAATCGCCCAGGCCTCAAATCATGTTGGCTCATTGGAAAACACAGTCTAACTCTCTGGACTGAGCCATACACAGGGTTCAGCTCTAGGGAGTGATACTCACAGAGATGTCCTTTGCTGGTGTCAGATGGCATGGGACTTGGTATCCCAAAGCCTTCGAGGCACTTCCCTTTACTAGAGGTAAGCCACAAGGGCCTCTGAGTCCTTCCCTGATGAGGTAAAGTTCTTCCTGGGATCTCACAAGCTCACGAGCTGTCAGGAGCTGATCTATGCACAGAGCAGAATAAAGCTGATTGTAGGAACTGGCTCTAGAATCACTCAGAATGGCTGTGTGCCCCTCCTGGAACACTTGGCCAGATGCCTGGCAAGTGGGTCCTGACTTGGATCCTCTACATGGAAGTGGGTGCTGACCCACCCAACCCACTTCCTTCTCTGTGGCTTTGCTTTAGCTAAGCCTTCATTATCTTCTCTTTAAAATCATTGTCTTCCGACATCTCCAGACAAAGTAGACTGTTGTGCTTCTTGTCCACCTGTGCCCCATCTCTAAGGAACAATCTGTGGAAGAGGGGGAGTGGTATATTGTAGGAGCTGCGATTGGGGTGAACGGTAAGACTATGACAATATAGTCTGGACACTTATTTGATCAACTTGATTGAACATTCAAGCCCCGCCAGCTGGATGGTGGGAGCCTTGGGCTCTGTGGACTGGGACACAACTGCTTGCAAATTGGTTTTATATGAAGGAATCTTGTGCTGGGGAAAAAAAAAAAAAAGAAAAGGAGCTAGATATTGACATTTGAACTAACTGGGAATATAAAATGCTAGTTGTTTTATTTATAGTTAGTATTGGGTTGGTATCTATATTTTTCTGAAATACACAACATCACAGTGTAACACTTTCTTTTACTTGTAGGACAATTTAAAGGAATTAAGCTTAAATTTTTACTTACCAAATAAGTAGAAGTCTTAGTCCAGTCATAAAGCGTTAAAGAGCAAAGTGTTTATTGGGCAAAATTTATTTAGCAGGTTCTCAACTCTGCCCAAGCTTTATCCACCAAGTAGAGGATATTTTAATGGCTTAGTGAATTGTTTAGACTAATTAAATTTAGGTGTAGGTTTTGGTGGAAATGGTAATACAATTGAACTAATCGGGAATATAAAATGTTAATTGGTTTTATTTATAATTTGTATCAGGTTAAGGTATACAAATGGCCTATATATTTTTTCTGAATAACACAATATCACATTATAACACTTTCTTTACTTGTAGGACAAGTTAAAGGAACTAAGCTTAAATTTCCTTCCCAAAAAGTAGCATACAGTCAATGAGAACCAGTTTGGGTAAATGTAATGAAAGCTTATGCCTTGGCTCCTGTTTATGGGTATGTGTAATACAACTTAGGCATCTATAGGTCAAAACATAAAAATCTAAAAAAAAAAACAAAACAAAACAAAACAAAAAAAAAACCAAAGAGGGAGGTGGGAGGTGGGATACTATCCTTTCTGGGATACAAATGGAAAACTCTGTGTTTCAATCCTATTGATAAATTTGCAATTTTTCTGATCTTGAAAATAACAATGGGAGGAGAATTTTATGTTCCCACAGGTAAAAATCACCAATCTAAATGCCTGAAAACATACAACTTATGGCTGTGCAGGATGAACTGGGGAATGCCAGCAGAGAGGTTGACCCATCTGAACATTAAGGAATGAGGAACCTCAGACTGCCTGAGACACGGACACTGAGCATCTCTATGAATAATATTGGGGCTGACTGTTAATAATGGACCCTAATGCTGAGAAACCTTCCCACCTCTCCCCCCCCCCTTTTTTTTTTGGAAGAAGAATAACAGGATGGTAATGAAACCACTCCCAAACTGTAAACTAGAGCCAATTGTTACAGTGGTAATTTCCTATAAAACAGGCACAACGTATTAACTGATTGATAGACATAGGAACTGTGAAAGGAACTGTGAAAGGATATTTCTCTATCTAGAGCCAAATTCAATAGTAAAGTGTTTATAAGTTGTGTAATTAAGCAAAATATATTACTACAGGAAAGCTCTGACATCAGCAATGAATTATTCTGCCTAGGAGATGTTGGCTAGGGGATTCAAACCCGCCCCCCCCAAATTATAAAGGCCTTTTGCCTATAAGTGGGATATATGCAAGGAGAAAGGCAGTAAGTCCCTGTTGTCGAAGACCTGGTGTGAGCATGAAAAATGTTATGAGACGTCACTTCCTAGCGTACAACCGGCCTCTGAAATGCTAGAGAGCGTTACCAAAGGCCACTACAGCAATACAGCAAAATATAGGTCTCCCTGAGACAAACAAGACTCCTCCGAAAATATCAGCTACACCTCAACAGCCCGGAGATACTGTGTAACAGTGGCAGCCAAGTGCCTATATTATATCCCAAAACTATTTGGCTATTACTCTCTCCTTGGAGGAATAACTCACAGCGGATGCCACAAGCTTATGTCCTCTAGTGGTTAGGCGATGTTATAAGCCACAATAAGAACTTATCACCCTTTATAGAGAAACCACAGTTTGCGGATTAGCATACCATCCAAGCATCTGTGTCTATGCTCACAGCTTAGCTTGACACAATAAGTGGTACTGCTTAAATGCCTGTACATCCAATAGCTTGAGCATTGTTAGTATGACTGAAAAGGGTATCACTGGGAAAGCTGTCAATCCGTGAAGGGAAACAAACTGAACAGACTGGAGTCCAAAATGACAACTCCAAAGAAATTAGACTGTTTTCTTCTCACCCGCTTGTGCCCCTTTCCCAAAGCCCAGGGAACAAACTGCGGAAGAGGAGGCATGGTAGATTGTAAGGGCTGTGGAGAGATAGGGGTGAATCATGAGACTACAGGAATATAGTCTGGACACCTGAGTGATCAACATGCCTGTGCATACAAGCTTCTCCAACTGGACTATGGGAACCTTGGGTTGTTCAAAATTTGGACATAGATACTTGCAAAATGCACCAATTACTTAATTGTATGACATACTGAGTAACATCAACGTTATCTGCAAACAACTGTGTCATTGTATTGTAGAATCCCTTAAAAATAAAAAAATAAAAATAAATAAAAATAAAATAAAATAAAATCATTGTCTTCTTGTTCCATCATCTCTGTAATCTGTGTATATTTCTAATTAGTTTTCCTCTGGATTGAGGAGTCATATTTTCCTGCTTTTTTGATTATCTGGTAATCTTAATTGCAAATTAGATATTTTGTGCAGTTACAGTGGTTCTGAATTTTGAGGTTTCTATTGAATTCTGAGCCTGGTAAAGTATTTCATTTGTGGATCAATTCAGTCCTCCGAAAGTTTCATTACAGAGCCACAACTGGGTCTAGACCATTCTTTCCTCAGTGCACCTTAGCTGCAAATTTCATAGTACTCAGAGTTTTGATTGTTTCTCTCCTCTATGATCAGAACTTGAATTCCTCTTCACAATGGGAAGTCTTTGGGATTTATTTTTTTGCTTAAATCTTTCTTGTAGCTATTTATATCTTGACAGTAGGATTTTACCCAATATGGTGGATACTCACCTTCTGTTAAGTACAGCCTACTATTAACCAAATCTCTGAAAGGACCCGCACAGTTTTCTAGTACTCTTTGGCTTCGTTTTCTTTTCTCTCCTTTCCTCAGAATAAAAGTCACATCGGTAATCCAAAGGGTAGATTTTATTAGTTTAGAACTAATCATGAGTACCACACTGTTTGTGCTCTGTCCTTCAGTACAATCTACGGTGTCCCAAAGGAGAAAGCTAGAATTATTTCAGAGTTACTTCTTTTCTTTTTCTTTCTTTCTTTTATACAGTGACTTTTCTCCAAAGCTCAAAAGAATTTTTGTGGGTAATATTCAGTTTTCCAATTGTTCAAGTAACAGGTCTAATCTAATATCAGCTACTCTGCCATAGGTGATGAGAGATAAATTTTAATGATGATATTCTCAAGATTATTCAAGAGATCACTGCTGTATTCAAATATTGCAAACTGCCCATCCTGGGGCTGGAGAGATAGCCTAGCAGTTAAGAGCACCAACTGCTCTTGCAGAGGACCCGGGTTCGATCCCCAGCACTCACATGGCGGCTAAGAACCATCTGTAACTCCAATTCCAGGAGAACTCCAGTTCCAGGGGAATCCGACACCCTCTTCTGACCTCCTCGGCATTGCACAACACGGGTGCACAGACCTGCATGCATACAATACATTCATAGACATACAAAAATAATAAAATAAAATAAAAAATTAAAAAAAATGCCCATCCTGAAAATTTGATCCATTCTATTTTCTTTCCTAATTCTCTTCTTCCCCAAATATTATCTAACAAAATAGTTCTATGTTTACACCTCAGTTGTTAGAATCAAAGTCCTTGGTTCAAATCATCCCACGGCATTTATTAACAATATAATCTTGGACCCATTATTTTATTTATGTAAGATCTCTTTCTCTAATTGGGAAAATAAGGATTATAACAATACTTATCTCATAGGGATTTGGAGAATAAATCAAATAAAGTACATGGCACAGTGTTTACCACATAATAGAAACTTGACTAACCTTTAGAGGTATTTAAAATTCTATCCTATTTCTCTAAGACAGCACTTTCCTCAAGAATATATTTTATAGCTGTTTCATCTTTCAGTCTTCCCTTAAGCTGTAAAATATGGTTCAAAAGTTAAGAATTGTTTCCTTTTAAGTAGGCCATCAAGTCTTGTTCATTCTTTCTACAAATATGTAGTGACTATGTGTAACATGTAACAAGCTACATGCAACACAGCAAGAACATTACTGGAAATGACACAAAAATAAGCATGCCCTCTTCCCTTGGAATGCTGACAGTCTATTATGGGAAACAGACACCAATCAAATGTTCACAATAACAAACAAACAACTTCCTATAATTTAGATATGGGTTCCCTGGAGACCCCTGTGTTAAAGGCTCAGACACTAGCTGGCTCTCAGCAAGATGAGGAGGTGGTGGAAACCTCTCAAAGGCATGAACCAGAAGGAGGAAGTCATATCACTGGGGATCTGCCCCCTAGGGAATTGTGGGAGTATACTCTTCACTCTCTTTATCTCTCAGAAAAAATCCAGATGTGGAATTATATACTGATTCATGGGGTACAGACATTTGGAGAAAGGATTTGTGGGTAGCTCTCCCAAAATGGGCAGATGTTGAAAAGATACTTCTCTCTCATATAAATGTTCATCAAAGGAAGATCTTGCCAGCTGGTGGCACATTCCTTTAATTCCAGCACTGTGAAGGTAGAGAGGCAGGAGGATCTCTGTGAGTTTGAGGCCAGCCTGGTCTACATAGCAAATTCCAGACCAACCAGGGCTACACAGTGAGACTGTAATTTGTAGGAACAACAACCTGAATTTGGTTTGAGAAATGTTGAATTGGGACTTTTAAAACATCAGAGCAAAAAGTCAGTTGGGCAGCTGAACATCTAAACTCAAAAATTAGAATTAGAGGGTCTGGTGAGATGGTTCAGCAGTTAAGAATACTAATTGCTCTTGTGCACGGAGCACCTGGGTTCAATTCCCAGCATCTTCTTGGTAGCTAACAACCACCCATAACTCCAGTTCCAGGGGGATCTGATGCCTTCTTCTGACCTCTAAGGCCATTGCATGACATGAGTGCACTTACATGCATGCAGGTAATACTCTCATAAAATAATAAATAAAATATTTTAAACTCAGAATTAGAGGTGTAAAGATAGAAACTGTAACTGTTTAAGTGGTTATTTCAACCCAAGGTATAAATGGGATAATATATGAAGAAAAGAATGAGTTTGCCCAACTTTTATACTCATGGAGAAATGGTAAAGAGAAATAGACTGGGGGTGCCAGGAAGAGCAGAGGCATTAATAGAGAACTAGGCGGGCGAGCTTTCACCTCAATACCAAGGAGAAAGGAGAGTTAAAGAAGGAGAGTGGTGCCCTGTCAGATGCCTGTGAGCTGCTTGAGAAGTCTGAGGATGGAGCCCAGTGAGGTGACTGTTGTTATCTATCCTGACATTGTTTCTCTAATGGGGACCTAATAGAAAGTGAGAAATGGAAGAAGCCTGTCTAAAAGGGAGGTAGCAGAGAGCCAAAGCTTTCACTCTGCTTAGCCAGTGGCTCCCGACTTGGCCAAATCCTGTGACTGCCTTGCTCTCCTGTCCTTACTCATTGCACTAAAGACTGCCACTTTTTTTTATTTATTATTTTTTACGTGTATGAGTGTACTGTCTGCATGTAGGTTGGTGCATCCGTGTCATGCAATGCTGTGGAGATCAGAAGAGGGTGTTGGACTCCCCTGGAACTGGAGTTAAAGATGGTTCTTAGCCGCCATGTGGGTGCTGGGAATCGAACCAGGGTCTTCTGCAAGAGCAGTAGGTGCTCTTAACTGCTGAGCCATCTCTCCAGCCCCAAGACTGCCACTCTGTTATACTTTCATATGTCTCTGAGACTAAATGTTCTCCAGGAAACTCTCCTCTGGTTCATTTGCTATCTTCTTCCACCTACCATTTACCTGTGGGTGCCTGCCATACCTCTGTGAGAATGTGATATCCACTCTGCAGCCCAGGTCCCTCCTTCACAGGCCGGCTGTCCCCACTCACAGTCAGCCTTACCTTGTGGTTGATTTCACACCTGCCTGGCAGACGCTTCCTAGGACATGTCTTCATCTTAGGGGCTCTTTCTTCCTTGAAAGCCTCCATTTCTGGATGTTTTAAAGGCCAGACATGGAGCTACTTGATGAAGCTAGCAAGTTAGCACATCCTATGCTAGCATAAATCATTCCTATACAATTATCATGTTCTTCTCTGTTTTAGTTCCCTATGTCAGCTACTGATATCATCTACTTCCTGTTATCTCCGTGCTTCCTGACTCTCCAACCAGCTTCCTCTTCTATGCACCCATACAGGCCTTCCTCCTGCATTATCCTGTGCTGGGATAGTCTCAACTGTCACATCAGTAACCCGCATCCAATGTAACATGTAATAAATACAGTGCTAAGAGCGAGGCTCCCCCATACCACTATCTCAAAATTGTCTTCTTAACATGTTACTATACTTCATTGTGGTAGACTTATTCAAATAGAAAGAGGAAGACGAAAGAAAAGAATTAACTGCTAAATTCCAACTTGCGTCCAGCTCTAATCCCTTGGCAGTGATGTGTAGGTGCCTAGAGCACTGTGTTGAAAGGCTTTGGAAACTCCATCCAGACTTGGCATAAGAGTTGGATGATTGAGAACTGCTATTTGCTATAAGTTAGATACTATGACTGGAAGCCCAAATAGGTCAAGCCTTGGCAACAGCATTGGCCTGAATAGCAGCAGGTCTGTGTTTTAATCCTAAAGAAAGAACTGAGACATTTCCTGCAAATTTCTAAAGTTCTATGAAATACAATTTTACTTATGCACATCTTAGAAAGTAATACACTTAACTTCTTGCTCTTTTGCTTCTTTTACATCATTACTTTATGTTATTTATGGATTTATATTTGCTTTATGGAGCTATTGCTGTTACAAAGAGCTCTTTAAAGGAACCACGAACATTTGAATCTTTACAAATCAGTTATTATTTATCAGCTTTTGCCTGTGTGTGTGTGTGTGTGTGTGTGTGTGTGTGTTCTAGAAGTTTCTCATATGTTGAAGTGGGACCTAGAAAGAGGTCACTATAGAACACCTTATACACAAAGTGATTGTTGTTGCAAGCCTAACATATACAAAGGATATTTAAAAACAAAAAAAAGCTACATGGAAGTAAATTGCTCTGTAATTTCTTCTTGGTGGACCTGCTTGGGAACTCTAGGGTCAGAACAGTTGTCTTGTAGAGTTGAAGGTCAACTTGAATCAAGTGACTCCATTGGTCTATTTGGCACCCAAACTGGAGAAATGCACTTGATTTGATTTTAATTTTTCAGTGAGCTCATGAGGAGACCAAATGTTCTTCCTCCTCTAAAACCTTCAGATCACTAATTTCAAATTTCTATTACCTATGAAATGTTTCAAAGTGTCATGAAAATATGTCTACATATACAAAAGTATCTAATTTTTGTACAATCCCATATATTATTCTCTGTTTTTTAATGAAATATCTTTTCTGAATACAAAATGATATCTACACTATATAAAAATCTAAAAATGTAAACCATTACATATCATAAAACAAGACATACATGATAATTATTATAATGTATAATAACTATAAACTAATATTTACACCAATTAAAACTGCAAAGAGGAAATAAAATCCCCATCATCCTGCCCTATGGTAATGATCATTTGAAAAGAGTTTGAACACGGGAACATTCCATCCACCCCAGCTCAGCCTTTGATAAAGGTCATGAGTCTGTCCCTTTGAGGATTCAGTCATGAAGAGGACCTAATATGGTGAGATCCTGGTCTGTGACAATCCACTTCCCTAATAGACAGGATCTAGAAATGACCTCTGTTCCATGCACAGTGAACTTGCACTTGGAAGCAGACATTGTGTATCTCCATTAATATCAGACTGAAGTTCCTATTAGATCACTCCCTCATTAGACCTTTAGCCCAGAGGCCTGTCCTGCACGGCTTCTTCATTCCTGCAGGGGAAACCCTACTCTACACACCCACACCAGGCCATGGAACCTCAGCTGCACCTCACACTGCCTTCCCCTTCTCTGGCACTGGGGTTTGCTTCTCACATACACCCCCCCCAAAAAAAAAAGCAGGGACTCAGTGGTCTAGAAGCTTCCTCATCACGTCTACAGTTCAGATTCTTTTTGAAGTTAATTATATGTGCCTTGAACTTGAACTTGCCCTCTACCTCTTACATTCCTTGTACCAGCTTCATAATCTTCCCTGATATTACTATTCCTATACAACCTTCTGCTTCATCCTAATGGGCTCAAGGTACCAATATTCTTTGGATCCTGGCTTTTAAACAAATACAAGGCATCTTCTGTCAATGAAAATACATAGTCAAGGGGCTGGAGAGATGGTTCGACAGTTAAGAGTACTGGCTGCTTTTACGGAAGACCCAGGTTCAATTTCAGCACTTAGATGGCTGCTAACAGCCATCTGTAACTCTAGTTCTAGGGGATCTGATATGCTTTTCTGACTTCTGGGCATTGAATGACATGGTGTACTTACACATGCAAGCAATACAGTCATACAGATAGATGAAATGCCATGTGAGGGCTGGAGAGATGGCTCAGTGGTTAAGAGTGCTGACTGCTCTTGCAGAGGACCCAAGTTTGATTCCCAGCACCCACATGACAGCTAAGAACCATCTTTAACTCCAGTTCCAGAGGAATCTGACGCCCTCTTCTGACCTTCATGGCATTGCATGACACAGCATGGGTGTACCAACCTACATGCAGACAGTACACTCATACACATTAAAAAAATTAAAAAAAATTTTAATTAAAAGAAATTAAATGAAATATTTTTAAAAGGAAAGTACATAGTCACTTTTGATAATAAGACAGAATTGGAGAAAAAAGCAGAGCTTCCTGTCTCCCTCCTTAAACACAAACCTGGAACCATACACCCCTCATATATAAGCTTGATTATATGCACAAGGAAGCCTATATCTATTATATAAAATATTGGTTAGTCTTTGTCAACTTGACATAAACCTAGACATATCTGGGAAGAGGAAATCTCAATTCAGGAATTTCCCCTTTAAGACTGTCCTGTAGGCATGTCTCAAGGTGCATTTTCTTGATTGTTAATTACTTTAGGAGGGTCCAGCCCACTGCAGGAGGTGCTATCCCTGACCAGGTGAGTCTGGGATGTAATAATAAAGTAGCTGAGCAAACCAGAGATGTAAACCAATAAGCAGAGTCCATGGTTTCTGCTGCAAGCTCCTTCCTTGAGTTGTCACTTGGGCTTTCTTCATGATGGATTGTAACCTGTAAGCCACATAAACTCTTCTTCATGATGGACTGTAACCTGTAAGCCACATAAACTCTTCATGATGGACTGTAACCTGTAAGCCACATAAGCTCTTCATGATGGACTGTAACCTGTAAGCCACATAAACTCTTCATGATGGACTGTAACCTGTAAGCCACATAAACTCTTCTTCATGATGGACTGTAACCTGTAAGCCACATAAACTCTTCTTCATGATGGACTGTAACCTGTAAGCCACATAAATTCTTTCCTCTGTAAGTTACTTCGGGTCATGATGTTTGTCACAGTAAGAGATGGCAAACTAGAACTTACAAAATGAGAAAGTTAGGGAAAGCAAGGAAAGAGAGGCAATGTCCCCACCACTTCAGCAAGGTGCTGCTTAATTGTGACAGCCCATCCAGTCCCATCCAGTCCCAAGGGGACAGGAGGAACAAGCAGAGCTAAGGTACCTTCTGACATTCCTTACTTGCTGCCTCTTGTCGCTCATCGAGCTTAATGGTCAAGACTAGCAATTATTGACAGGATGGGCCTGCTTGGAGAAGAGGGCAGCAGTCAATTGGGGTGATCATGCTCTTGCTTTGAGGCCATTCCTTACAAAAGCTCTTACTCTTACTCTGTCCCAAAGGAGAAGAACTGTTCTGCTCCTCAGATTGCTCAGCGATGGTTGGCACAGAGCAAATCAACTGTATTCCTGAGACTAAGACCAAAATCTTTCAGCCTAATCTTCCAATCTCCAGTGATGCCTAACTGCTATTTCCAAAGGCACCAAAAGAAACTGAACAACAAACCTAAATGCTCATATAATATCACATCAAAAGCCCCCTTTTAAATTTTCTTACATTGTTAAGTGTGAAGGAGAAATTCAAGTTGTCGGTGAAATTACTTTGTTTAAAGACCAAAGACCAAAGTTGTCATCCCCCCTTGTTGTTTCCTTGGGACACTCAGCCATGTGAGCTTGGGGTCCTCAGCATCCATCTGTTCTGTTTCTACCAAAAGTTCTACTAAGTTTATTTCACTCTGTCCTGTTCTTTGTGCATTCCACTTCCCCCAAATGCCTCAGGTTCATGCATTGCCATATCATTTCAACCTAAAGATAGAAAACCAATTTAGAAAACTCTTTCTTAAACACAGTTGATTCTCAACTGTTGTTATTCACAGAAGTTATGTCATATAAGATGGCTGAAACAATGAATACATGAATGCTGAACGAAGACACCGAGGAGGCGTGCAGGTCCAGACTGAACCTCTGACTACAATGTATTCTTAAATATTTATTTATTTATCTATTTATTTATTTATTATTTGACATGAGGTCTCCCTATAGTCTTAGCTGGCCAGGAACTAGCCATGTAAACTAGGCTAGCCTTGATCTCACAGAGTCTACCTGCTTCTGCCTCCTCAGTGCTGATTAAAGGCGTGCTCCACCATGCCCAGCACAGTTCCATATTTCTTACATATTGTTAATTCATTGACATTGACCCTATAGCCAGCTGAGATGGCGCTCATCTAATACAATGTTTCCCCACAAGCCAGAGCAGTGCCTAGGAACATTAGGCAGTCCTTGGTGCTACATTAGGGCTATGTGAACAGTGGAATCGCCAAGAAAAAGCACAAAAAAAGCAAAGACAATAAAACCAACTAGATGGTGAGAAGGAAAGTTTTCACTGTATAAAACTGAACCAAGGGGGCAGAGGAGCTTGCTCGGCCCTCAGCTGGGAAGGCGCACATTAATCAAATCAATATTTTTGTCCTGTCCTGTTCCTGAATAGCCATAGATACAAAGAAGCCCTTTCTACCGATTTGAGGGTTATAAATAAATTTTACATATTTTCAAATATGGGATCCATGACTTAAGAGTATCAATTGTATGTTCATAGACCCCAGAACCCCATACATTCCAGAGACACATTGTATTATTACCTTCCTGGAAACTTATTTTGTCGGAAGGAACACAGACTGAAAATGCAAAGGAAAGGAGGGCACCTCTTGTGATCCTCGTCCAGGCACCAGCGTCTGGACCCCTGCTCTGTTCTCTGCTTTCATCGTCACCACAGTTGGATGAAATCTCCCTTCTACAGGGTGACTGTGGCACAGTGCTTACCACATCCTGGAGGGGGGAAAAATCCCCCTTTCTATCTTACCTTTGAACTCAGTGAGCTTTTTCAAAAGTTGTTTCAACTATGTAGAACACAAACTGTGCCAGCCAGAAAACCACCAGGCAAGTGACAATAGAGATGCCTGAGAGAGAAAGTCCTATTGGGACACTAAGCCCTGGGTGGGTAGACCCCTGGGGAGCCACACCTTGCAGGTGGCACCTTTAAACTTCTAAGTCCACACACTTAAAAAACAATAGGATGTGAGGCAGTCTCTCAAGATGCTGTAGCCTGCTCTCTTGCCCAGTGATCAGAAGATAAGGCCTGAGGATCACTGGTGTAAGATTTGGGGCAGGAACCCATTTTGTTTCTCACTTCATTCTGTTTCTCCTCTAGGAATTATTTTATTTTTTTTTCTTCTTATTCCTGTTTTTGTTTCATATGGGAGAAATTGGCTTAAGGAGGATATATCTTTACATATTGGAATCATTATTCATGAAAACAACATGTAAAAACAGAAAATAAGAAGGATCCCTAAACAAAAGAGGCTCAAACCAACAGATGTGCATGTTATCCATGAGGTAAGCTTATGTTCTGTACATCTTCCAGAAAAGTCACCCAGATGCTAGCCTGGCTTATTTAAAAATAAAGGTCATGATTTATTAATAATACTGATCTCTAAGAAGGAAAAATGGTTGAGGCATGAGGTTTCATCCCATACTTATGAATTCTCCAAATCAAGCACAATAACTTCATGCCGTGAATTCGCATGATATTTAAACAGATCATGAAATTATAATTTATCCTCCCAATACAAAAATAGAAAGTTGATAAATATTTTATACCTTTTAAAATGGAAGGATTGAAACAAAACATGTCTGCTTTCCATCTCAAATAGCAGAGGAACACAAGTGTGAGCCCTGTTTTCTTTGCACAGTTAATGTATAAACTTCTTAATTATAGAAATCCAGTAATAACCAATCAATTGGCTACTTCAACAAATATGTTAAGACAAGCCTTGGGAAAAATGTAGTGTTTTCAACAAATAAGATAACTAGGAAAAGAATGAATTTGTAGTCACATCTTATGCCATGTGTATAATTAACCTAAAATATGCCAAAGAACTAAATGTGTGAGTTGAACTACAAAATTTGTATAAAAAGCAGGTGTACAACTTACTCCAAAATGACACCTCCAGAGAAAGTAGACTGTTTTGCTTCTAAGCCTAGGGAACAATCTGAGGAAGAGGGGGCATGGTAGAATGTAAGGGTTGCGATTAGCCATTTATTTGATCAACATGATTGTACATACAAGCCGACCCCCCCCAGCTGGATGGTGGGACCCTTGGGCTGTGTGGGTTTGGGCATAGCTGCTTGCAAATTGGTTTTACATGAAGTATGCTTGTACTCACAACTAAAAAGAAAAGCAAAAAAATTAAAAAATTAAAAAAAGAAATCTATGAATTATTTTAAAAGCCCTAGGGCATGCTGCCTCTGGCTTTTTGCTCTGGTTATCATTAGCAGGGGCTGGGCCAGGAGGTAAGAGCTGGTGACACTGGGTGAGCTGCCCACATTCTGCTCTCTATATAATAGCAAGGGAAGACTGATTGTTGGGTGATGACTTTGGGAGTTCAGGAGGCTGCCACCTCTGTTTAGGAGCTGTATGTTAATTCTAGATCACCAATTGCATAATTTCTGGTAAAGAGTGATTTCAGGAACCCAACCTGTGGGTTCAGCCACAGGCTGGAGGTGGTTGCTATATCACAGAACAGATAAGGGCTTTATGACCTTATCACACGGTAAGTCAACCATCTTTTGGGGTCAAGATGAAAACAAGACAAAAACAACGACAAAAAAAAGCAAAAAAACTCAACAAGAACCCAAAAGGAAATTGTAAAAGATTTTCACTATTGCACTATTTCTTAAAATATTGATAGACTGGTCACAAAAAGAAAAAAAAATGTGTTTAAGCAGCATGAAAGTCAATAAATAACAATGAGGAGATGATAGCTCAGAGACCTGAGTTTGATCCCCAGAACCCACAAGAAAAGGCTTGGTGACACAATTATTATTCCAATCCTGAAAGACAGAGACAGGCAGGTTCCTGGGGCTCACGGCAAGCCAGCTTAGCCTACTTGATGAGTTCTAGGCCAATAAGAAACCCTGTCTCAAAAGGAAGGAAGGAAGGGAGGGAGGGAGGGAGGGAGGGAGGGAGGAAGGTTGGACAAAAGGAAAGAGAAAAAGGATATAAAGGGTCAACATCCCTGGAGGTTGTCTAGTATCTGCCCTCCACATACCTGGGCACGTGCACACACACACACACACACACACACACACACACACACACACACACACACAAACACTCATGCACTCAGGAACATGTGCATATATACACATAACAAATAATGCATCTGGAAAAGAGGATGGCTCTGTGGTCAGTACAGGTAAAGATCATATTACAAGGTTTGTGTTTTTTTGTGGGAACTCTTTATTTATTTTATTTTTATTTTACCAGTAAGTATACATATGCATTAAACATAAGGAGTGTTCATATAAACTCAATTAGTTAACATCTGAGTTCAGGGTTTTTTCTTAATTTATTTTGTAATTGGAGTAAACTTGAATGTCATATTATATTATTTGACCTTTAGATATATTTTATAATACAAATTTTATTAATAAATTTTCATTACAATTGAATATGATGTTGTAATTTTAATACAGTTCTATAATTGTAAAAATTTTATCAATGTTAGTAATATTTATTTTTACTAATATACTCATTGCTACAAAGGGAAAACATTGGTAATACAAGATTCTGAAAAAGGGAAGTGTAAATGGAAAAACAATGATTAGGACTAAGAATTTTGTTTCTATGGGAAGCTGAGAATAAAAATTGTATTATAACACAGGTGTGGATGAAATTTAAGGTCCATACATTTTACCTAAATTTTACAATTTTTGACTTATACTTTTTTTGAGTAGCTGCACAGGAAATAAGGTTGATAATTGACAAGTGGGACCTTATTAAACTCAAAAGTTTCTGTACAACAACAACAAAAAAAAAACAATCAGGGAAGTGAAGAGAAAACCCACAGAAATGTCACTGCAGATACATCTGACAGAGCATTAACTTCCAGAATATATAATCTACTCAAAAAACAAAGAAGAAAACAAATGACTCACTCAAAAGATGGAGTAAAGAGCTGAACAGAGACTTCACAAGCAAGGAAACAGAGATGGCTGAGAAACATCTTAAAAAAGCATTCAACATCTCTAATAATTAAGGAAATGCAAATTAAAACCACTTTAAGATATCATCTCACCCCAATAAAGCTGGCAAGGATCAAGAAAACAAATGATACTAAATTCTGGGGAGGGTGTGGGGAAAGGGGAACACTCATCCACTGCTGGTGAGAATGCAAACTTGTACAACCACTATGGAAAGCAGTATGGAGAACCCTTAAAAGACTCAAAATGAGCCTACCACCTGAACCAGCCATACCACTTCTAGGAATATATCCATCAGACTCTTCCTACCACAGAGATACATGTACAGCCATGTTTATTGCATCTCTCTTCACAATAGTGAAGAGCTGGACCAACCCAAGTGTCCCTCAACCGACAAGTGGATGGAGAAAATGTGGTACACCTACACAATGGAGTTCTATGCAGTGGTAAAGAAAGATGACATCATGAAATTTGCAGGTAAATGGCTGGAACTAGAAGATATTATGTCAAGTGAAGTAACACAGTCCCAGACAAACAACTGATAAATGGCATCCCTCATCTGTGGATGCTAGCACCAAGTACCAAGTTGTAAGGCAAACTGAGCAATGTTAATGTTATATTCCTCATGATCTAAAGCCAACTATGATTGTGAACCCCTTAACAGGTTCTAGAATTAACCTACCATTTATTTTCAGACCTTGGGTTTTCAGTACATGATGGAGGGTATGTGTGCATCTTTTAGAGTAATATTGGATTAAAATGGAAAAATGTGAATCAAGAAATATGCTATGGAAATAACATAGTTTGTTTCCAAAAGATACAATTTTAACATAGGTGCAATGTAATAGGCTGGCACAACTTAGTCTTTCTGGGTGCTTAACTACCATACTAAACGTCCATACTAATTTGGCCGAGGGACCTAAGGGATAACTTTGTTCCTTGCCTCTTGCCTTCAGAGGTCAACCAAGTCTTAGGGGACTATGCATGGGGGCATCTCTTGAAATGTCCTGAAAATGTGGGTTGCCAGTCCTCTGTTCAGGGAGATCTTGGAGATCCACTAAAGGGACTTCAGCCAGTGTCCAGTCTATAAAGAGGAAAGTCTGCTCATGCTTCAGAAAAGGAAGCCCTGGTCTAACAAGACCTGATTTTGTCCTTGAGTGGATGGAACTGGAAAATGAAAAGCTAAAAGAAGCAAGGCGCTTCCACCCTCCTCCTCCCCCTGCAAAAAAAAAAAAAAAAAAAACCAAACCTGAGAAACCCCTGAGGACCAGATCCTCAACTGACCTTGACAAAACAAAAACTTTGGTTAATCTGGGCTGTGTGGCCTTAAGCATCCAAAAGGAAAGTACAACCAGATATAAATAATCAGTAAGACTAGAGAAAATGTTCTGCAGACATAGAACTTGAAATCTTAGTGAAAAAAAAAACAAAAAGAAAAAAGAAAAAAAAAGTTTGTTTTTCTTTGTGAATAAAGGGCTCCTGGAGATATGTATAGAATAGACCAGTTTTATAGGAGAAAAACATTTGATGAAAGAGAAGAATGGATTTATAAGAGAGGAAGGAAGACGCATCAGATCTAACTGGTCAGGACCTTTGGTTACCTAGACAACGAAGAGAGAACGTCTCAAGAGGGCTGGAGAGATGGCCTAGCGGTGGACCCGGATTCGATCCCCAGCACCCACATGGTGGCCGAGAACCGTCTGAAACTCCAATTCCAGGAGAACTCCAGTTCCAGGGGAATCCGACACCCTCTTCTGACCTCTGCGGCATTGCACGACACGGGTGCACAAACTTGCATGCAGACAGAACATTCGTACACATACAGAAATAAAATTAATTTAAAAAAATTAAAAAAAAAAGTCTCAAGAAAGGCCTGAGATAACCAGCCTGCAGGAAGTGAGCACCAACAATGGCCAAAGGAACTGTCCTGAACTGAAGATGAGTTCTGCAAACTATGTCTGGGAAATGCACACTTAAAGCCATATAGGTGGTTTAGGGGCACCAAAAGAGATCTTGGAGATTAGACAGTTACAGTGGAATCTTTTAAAGTTCCTTAGGTGGGTTTCACATCCTCAGAGACTATAGAACTGATCTCAGCATGTGTTCTGAAACCGCCCAGCTGTTGTGGGCAAATATTTTCAAAGGGAAGTCCTAAGAGGACAAAACAAATCCCTGAGCATCAAAAGAGAGTACTCAGCCCTAAACCACACAGATGGGACCACTGTCTCCCATAACAACTAAAACCAAGAAAGCATAACCAGAAATTCCTTAAGTACACTACTAGCTCCTTTAAGAACAGAAAGTGTGTGGTGCACACACTGCAAAAATAAAAGACTTTAAATCTCATTGGTTATTGTATTTGAAATACATATGTACATATATAGATATGGATTTGTTTTAATATGTGTAAAAAACACCTAGAGAAGTGGATTCCTGTAACAATGATCATCACAGCTGGACTTGTTGACTATTCACACCCACACATGGAAAAGGGGACAGGGAGAATCACAGGACACTTACCTGAAAGTCCAGCTACATATAGAGACCGGAGCTGAGCAGTTCGGTCCTAATTGCACACGCCTGGGGAAGGACTAGAGTATAAAGGCTGCAGAAGGCCAGGGAAGGGCCTCTCTTGGCACTTTGTGCGGCTATGGGGAAGCCATCATCTCTGCCTGGGTGATGACTTTGTAGTGTGGCCCTAGGTGGGGGCTGCACTCACACTGCTATAAGTGAACCCTCCCCCGCTATTAGGAAAGCAAGCCCCATCAGTGCACTGGGTTCCCCAAGTCCAGTTTGCTGTAGCTGGGTCCAAGGGAGGAAGGACAAAGGTTGTTTAGCACTACCTCATTTTCGGAGGACTAGGGTGTGGATCCCAGCACCCACACTGGGCATTATAACTCTGGAAGATTATTGCAATAATTCATGAAGAAATTTTTATAAAATGTTTGGACCATAGTGAAAGTATCAGTAAGAGTAACTACTTTTTTTTTTGTCTTTTTACTAAGATCTCAAGTTTGATACCTGAAGTACAATTTCTCAGGCCTTACTAATTATTTATTTCTGTTTATATTTTCATTTTGGATGTTTAAGGCCACACATATTAACCAAGGTTTTTGTTTTCTCAAGGTCAGTTGAGGATCTGGTCCTCAGGGGTCACTCAGGTTTTCAGGGGGAGGGAGCCCCCAGCATCTTTTGGCTTTTCATTTACCAGTTCCATCCACTTGAAGACAAAATCAGGTCTTGCTAGACCAGTTTTGAAGCATGAACAGACTTTCCTCTTTATATATTGGACACTGGCTGAAGTCCCTTTAGTGGATCTACAAGACCTCCCAGCACAGGAAGACTGGTGACTCACATTTGCAGGACATTTCAAGAGATGCCCCCATGCATAGTCCCCTGGGACTTAGTTGAACTCTGAGGGCAAGGAACAAAGTTATCCCTTAAGTCCCTCGGCCAAATTGGTATGGGCATTAAGTATGGTTGTTAAGCATCCAGAAAGGCTAAGTTACAGCCTGATAGTTTTAATTACTATATAATATTTTAGAAAAGGCTTGGACAAAAGGTCAAGTAGCCTTGTATAAGAAATACTAAGGGAGGATTCTGGGAGCTGGGAGTTGAGGTTCGAACACAGAGACTGCAGGCAACTGGTGCCCAAGCAGCAGGGGGAGAGGCTGTGCCGACCGGCATTTCAGACCAGAGGATTCTGGGAGCTGGGAGCTGAGGTTCGAACACAGAGGCTGTGGGAAGCTGTTGCCCAAGCAGTGGGGGTGGAGAGTACCGAGGCAATGCCCTTCCCCCCAGGCTAACTGGAACTCCGGAGAGAGTGGCTGGCAACAGAGGGAATACAGTGCTCAGAAGGTGTCATCTGGGTTGTTACCCACCAAGTTCTTATGGAACAGAAAGGGAAAAGTGAACTATACCTTCCAATATATAACCAAAACTGAAAGCCTAAAACGTAGACAAGCCAACACTTCATACATAAGGAGAATACAACAAAGGCACCTGAAGGAATCAAGGAAAGCAATCCTTCAACAAGATGAAGAGGCATTCAAGATTCACATCAGAATACAGGCAAAAGGCAAACCACATGCCAAGAGCACAACAAAAGAACAATATGGGAAAAGCACAGAATAACTCCACACCAAACTCTATGGAGCCTGTGGAGGACTCCTACAATTGGGATCACCCTAGAGGTAGCCCAGGGCACAGATCGTAGAATAACAATCACAGATATATTCAAAGAAATCATAGAATAGGGAGAGAATGAAAAACTCAGAAAGGACCTAAAGGGAGACAGTGACAAACTTCGGGATGAACTAAAAGGAGAAAATGACAGAAAGAGTTAGAGGAAGAAAATGTCAAACTCCGGAAGGAAGTGGAAACACTGAAAAGATCCCATGCTGAAATAAAAAAGGAAACCAACAAGTGAAACAAGGAGCTACAAGAAAAGATTGAGAAGCTCCAAAAGGAAGTGAAAATAGTAAAGAAAACACAGGAAGAAATGAAAAGGGAAACTGGTACTGCCACTATGCAGTTCAGGTTTAGGCAGTGTTGACATGCCAACGTGGAGGGAAGAAGAAATTTCCCAAGGCCCCTGCCTCTTCATGTTACACCTTTTCTTAGCTGTTCAAACTGAAATATTAAACCCAGGATCTCTGCTCAGTGGGCCCACATCTATATATTCAGCCTGATCTAACTTTCTCCTTCTTCCATCATTGTCCAAAACCTTTAAAATATATCCACTGCTTATTCCCCAGATCTATGCTTTTTTAAATTAGAAAATCCAAATTCTGGGGCTGGAGAGATGGGCTAGCGGTTAAGAGCGCCGACCGCTCTTACAGAGGACCCGGGTTCGATCCCCAGCACCCACATGGTGGCCGAGAGCCGTCTGAAACTCCAATTCCAGGAGAACTCCAGTTCCAGGGGAATCCGACGCCCTCTTCTGACCTCCGCAGCATTGCACGGCACGGGTGCACAAACTTGCATGCAGGCAGTACATTCATACACATGCAGAAATAAATAAAATTAATAAAAAAAATTAAAAAAAAAAGAAAAAAAAAGAAAATCCAAATTCTTTAGGAGTGGACTACAGTGTGTACCTTCCTTGCTCATTGACACTTGTGTGTACCTTGTGGGCTACAGTGTGTACCTTCCTTACCTGTTGACACTTGAGTCTGGTTATAGGTCTAGAGGCAAAAACAGCCAGTGAGGGGGAATACTGGGGGCCATCAGCCTTGTTTTGCTTGGCATATCATTTATGGAAGGTCACTGGCTTCTCCATAGACAATACAGGATTAATTATCTAAGGAGAGTATGAAGAAGGCAATACTCTAAGGGGTGGGGTATGGCTGGAATCACTAAAGGTGGCAAGATCACTTCCTCAAACAAAGTAAGCCCATCAGAATCTGAGAGTTCAGTGTCCTCAGCCTCATCAGTGTCCTCCCACACGTGTCCATCTGTTACTTACAGGATCCTACTCTTTACCAATAGGTGCCCTCTCTTTAACTGCCAACACCCTTACAAACTGAGACTTAAATTCAAGTAGTTAAGCCAGCCAATCTTGCAATGAGGGCTTGGGTTTAATTTTCCACAACTTCAGCCCTGTGGTTGGAGGAGAGAAAATTCTCTTTTAGGGCATACTTTAAAGACCTGAGAGTGATGCTAGAGGCAAAAGGCCAGCATAATTATATTCTAAACGGTTTTCTAAAAATGTTTAGAAAGTATTACATTGAAAATTATTCTACTCCTTGCCCCTCAAAAATAACGAAGAAAGACAGTTAAATGCATTCATCTTAAGTTATGCTTTTGTAAACAAAAGTTCCCAGAAAGAACCTGTATCTTGAAACTGAACTTTCTGTAAGGCTGATAAACTGATTAGAACTTCAGTGATTGTGGAGAATTTGGAATGTTGCAGGTCTAGAGTCTAAAAACCATTTATCTTGGACCAATGTTAGCCCCTGAATAGCCATTCATTGTCCACCTCTGTTTCTGACTTAACATCCTGTGACTAACAGATAAAAATATTTTGGAGTGCATTGACTTAGCAGACCACCAGCTTTCACCAACCGAAAGGCAAAAGGATGAGTCATCAGATAGCATCTGAGGCATGTAGCTGCAGTTCCTCTCTTGCTGTAGCCAATTTATTTAATGCTTCCATCAAAGTATGTGAGAAGTGTCTTGATGTACGCCTGTCTTGATGGACGCCTTTTCTTTGTTCTGTTACTATAAAAACTTCACAAAACTACTTCCACCCTGGAACATGGACTTTTAGGTAACCTGAAACTGTGTTCCTGAGCCATGGTCACTCATATTTGCCTCCAGAATAAACTATTTCTTATCCCCTTCAAACAGTCCAACCATGGGTGGCCTCTCTATTACCTGGAAACCTTCAGCAACTTTAGGTGTAGTCATATTAGAGAGCTAGCTCCAGATCGTGCTGGTTGTGCAGTAGTTTTCTCTGAGATGAAAATATCCATCTTGGAGAGAAGATATTGTTCTTAAAGGAGGAGAAACATTCCTTCCTGCAGGGAAGCTGCTTAAGCTCAGGAAGTAGACAACTCAATAGGTTCAGGAGGGACCAGGCAGGCATGGTGGTGCACGCCTTTATGCCATCATTTGGAAGGCAGAGGCTGGAGGAACTTTGAGAGACTGTGTCCAGATCCACTTGATCCCTCCCTCCCCAAGCATAGATAAATAATGAAGACTGCTGAGAGACACAGGAAACACTGTAAGAACTGAAAGTGGCAGATAAGGCAAGGTGCCTGGAAGGGGTTAGACCAACTGAACTGTACGGAAAAGCCTGACCAGCAATTCACCAAAGGAATGAAGGAAAGAGAAAACAGGGAGGTACCAATGATTCCCAGTGGACACTTTGCTATGAGGAAAGAGGCCATCTGAGGTGAGAACTACTTACGCCAATTCTTTGATGGGAAGACCAAGGTTGCCTGCAGATAAAGGTCCTATGTTTTGGCTGGAGGCCCCATGTCAAATTAGAGATTTACTGATTACTGGACCCTCACTAATGTGGAAAACACTTGGGTTTGGTGGAAAATGGAGCTAAATTTACTTTAATGGCAGACCCTGAGCCATCAGGTGCAATGGTCAGTAGTGTATAGATATGGGGATAAAGCAGTATAAGTGAAGAGAGCTAAGGTTGTCCTAGGGGTGGGCAACTATCCCCTCACAAATATAGGGAATGCATTTCTCCACACAAGAGAATGTTCTGGGGGTCAGTGTACTGTCAGGGCTCACTGCACAACATCACTGAAGAGAGTCACCTGAGTGTAAATCATGCAGGTCAAAATGAGAAGTTGTAAAGTCACCTATTCCTGGTAGGGTGTGAATACCCAACAGTCTACACTGCCTGGGGGATATGATGAAATTACAGAAGCCATCACAGAGCTAGAAAAGGCAGTGATTATTTGCCCCTCCCAGAGCCCTTTCAATGAGCCAGTTACCCTGGGCAGAAGCCAAATAGCTCCTGGAGAATGACTATAGAGAGCTGAATAAGGTAGTTCACTAATCCATGCCAGTGTGCTGACATTGCTTTGTTTACTGAACAACTGATACAAGGGCTGGGGTCTGTTCATGCTGTATTAGACCCTGCTAATGGATGTGTTAGTATTTCTTTGTGGGTATCCCGTTTGGCAGAAGCACTTAGGAAGTCATCTGGCAACCCCCAGCCCTCAGGCCGGAGTCCTGCTGATTTTCTGCTTGCTTTTTGAAACTTGTCTGGTGTCACTGTCTTTGATGATTTGGGCAAAACATTGTCACATTCTTGTAGTGATCTGGAGTATATAGTGTAAGATCCTATATCCCCCAACCCCCATTCACACCTCAAGGTCCAGTATAAATACCCAGGATTACAATAATAAAGTTGAGTTATTCCTTTGTGGAATTCCTCCTGGTCTCGCTCTTGAGTCCATCTTTCCTTGTCCTTTCCTTGTTCTTTCTCTCTTTCTCTCTCTCTCCATGCGTGTACTCCTCTCCCCTCACCCTCCCTTTCAGGGCTAAGACCTAGGTCACTGGACAGCTGGCTGGAGTGATCCAGGAGCTTGTAGTCCCAAGAACTGCGAGCTCTGGTCAAAGGGAGGAAGAGCATCAGAAAGGCTATAACTGGCGCTGCTACATGGAGTAAAGCCATTCACAAGACAAGAAGGAAAAAGGTATGGTTTATGGTTCTTGGGCATTAGTCCGGGTCGGGCTACCTCTCATCCCCACACCTCTCTCGAGTGAGGCACACTTTTAACGTTCTTAAGGTTCTCAGGCATCTGCCTGTGTTGGACTGATTGAGTCACACACCTCTCTCTAGTGAGGTGCATTTCTGAGGTTCTCAGGTGCTCTCAGCCCCCACGTCTCCCTTCAATGAGAGTTTTATAAATATTTTCAGAGGATTCACAGAAGGGAGGTTAAGCCCCCCTGTCTGGAAAAGGGGACTAGTGAAGCAGGTGGCTGCGCCCCATCCTCACAATTTTCCCGTGGGGGATAAGCTGCCATTCCTTTGTTTTTACATCTTAAATGTTTAACTTCCTTCGGTTCCCTCTGGTGAGAGGGAACCATTAACCTAATCAGATTCCTGCCTGCCGAGTCAGGCAACTGCAAAAAAAAAAAAAAAAAAACAACTTTCTGCCTTTAAGCTCTTTCCATTTACTACCATTTCTCTCCTTTTTCATCCTAAATAAATCTGCAAGCACACATGCATGCACGCACGCCTGCACACACAGCAGCTAAGACCAAGCGAACTAGGCCACACCCAGTGGTGGTAGGGGACCAGCCTGATAATTCTAGCTCAGAAAAAATAGGGACAGCATTTGCCCAGATAGTGGGTTGGGACTCCCACCTGCCAAATCTGGAGCCTGCTCAGTTCTCCCCACAACCAGGGAAAAATAACTAAAAGCGAACAGAGTGGCACCTGGCCACCTGCCCTTCAGTGCAATAACTAAAACTTAAATGGCTAAGGGTTTAAAAGATAAACTCAAGACTGGGAAAGTAAAAAACCAAAATGCTGCCAGAGCATGCGGCTTACCTACCATCAGGCACCAGGAGACTACAAGTCCCATAATGCTCTGAGCCTATCACTGCTGTGTTAACTTCCTTTTGTTTAAAATTCCAGCAATAACAGAAAGAAAATTCAAAGCTTCCAAGGATTTAATTAAACGTGTTCTTTCTCAAACAGGTCTCCTAAAAATACACACAGATATGTACCTTCAAACCTTATTGTGCTTTTTCTTATAGTACTTATTCAAAATTGAGCTTTAATTGTACTACTGTTCCTTGCATATCAATTTTTATTTCGAGATAATTTTTATAGTATGGTCATTCAGAATCTACTAAGTTAAATTCTACCTCAAGCATGATTATTTTTTTTTATTTACTTTTTTATGTGTATGAATGTACTGTCTGCATAGAGGTTTGTGCACCCATGTTGTGCAATGCCGCGGAGGTCAGAAGAAGGTCTCGGATTCCCCTGGAACTGGGAGTCAAAGATGGTTCTTAGCCACCATGTGGGTGCTGGGGATCGAGTCCGGGTCTTCTGCAAGAGCAATCAGCACTCTTAACCACTAGGCCATCTCTCCAGCCCCAAGCATGCTTATTAAGATATTAAATTTTTAAATCTAATACATGGATACCCAAAAACATCTTTAAATAAAAATGTGCACGATTAATTAATTTTTAAAAGTCCTAGGCAATTTTGGAGTCTTTCACCTTTTTAAGTGCTTTTTTTTTTTTTTGGTCTTTTCGAGACAGGGTCTCCCTGTAGCCCCAGCTGTCCTGGGACTCACTCTGTAGACAAGGCTGGCTTTGAACTCACAAAGATCCACCTGCCTCTGCCTCCCAAGTGCTAGGATTAAAGGCATGCACCACCACGCCCGGCTCACCTTTTTAAAAATTCCACAGGTTTCCGAACCACATGGTTTGTAATCTACCACCGAGGTGAAATAACAAGTCATCCTAAATCATGTTTGTCTTTAAATGCCTTTTAAAATCAACCTAAAATAATACCATTTTTCAATTCCAGCACCCTAAAAGCAAAAACAGGTGGATTTGTATGGAGATTTTTAGGCCAGCTGGTCTGAGAAAAGGCTTTACCTAATAAAATGTTCTTTAGCAACTATTGGTTATTAAAAAAAAGAAACTCAGTTAAAAGTTTTGGCTTAAATATTAACTTGTTATAATTTTACTGCTTAACTCAGTGTTTAAATTCAGTAAAGGCTAATTCTAAGACTGAGATTAAACTTTTCTCCCTAACTCAGGTCTATTAAGATATTTAAACAACTAATAAATAAATTTATTTATTAAGGGTAAGTAAAAATGTATACATGTGGTAATTCAAATTTTATTGGGTATATACTGTCATCTACTAGTTATGATCTACCAACACCCAAAACAGATCTGTAAAACTCACTCTATAAAATTTATACCTTAAAGTGATATATCTAGGTGCTGTAATAAACAAAAGTTAAAATAATATACAGAAAATTTATTTCTTCAGGATCAAATCTTAATCAGGTAACTTAAAAATCACAATGTATGCTTAGTCAAGGCTTATCTAATTTATGTTTACTTTTATCCAAAATTATTTACACAGTATATGTTGGTAAAGCTAAATTACTTATGTTATTTAAGAATTGGTCAAGGGGCCAGAGAGATGGCCTAGCGGTTAAGAGGATTAACTGCTCTTGCAGAGGATCCAGTTTTGATCCCCAGCACCCACATGGAGGCTGAGAACCGTCTTTAACTCCAGTTTGAGGGGAATCCGACACCCTCTTCTGACCTTCACAGCTTTGCACAACACAGGTGCACAAACCTATATGCAGACAGTACATTCATAAACATAAAAAAAAAAATAAATAAAATTTTAAAAAAACTAAGGCCCAAAAACATTTAAAAAAAAAAAAAGAATTGGTCAAATAATATCAAAATAAATGATTGGTCACACTAAAATTTATTGAAAATACACATTATTATTATTTTTACTCCTAAATTCATGCTAAATTTCCAGGTGACAACCTTAAAATTGATGTATACCAGTGTTCCCAATGTCTTTCTGTGATGTTATCTGTAACATCCCCTTTTTATCTATAAGATAGCTTAGCCTTAAAGGATTGGATTTCACCTCTTAATCAACAATGGACTTCCAAACCCTGGTTCCTGTATGCGTATGTAGTATTATTGTCTTTAAAAATGTAAAAGTCTTTTCTATTCTCCAAAAATAAAAAGGGAAACAGTAATATAACTTAACATCTTACTTGCACTAAGAGACATGAGATCTTTTACAGGTATATTTTATTTCTCAAAAACATCTATTAAAAAATGTGTCAGGCTAGAGAAATGGCCTAGCAGTTGGGAGCGCCGACTGCTCTTGCAGAGGACCTGGGTTTGATCCCTAGCACCCACATGGCAGCTTGAGAACCCTCTTTAACTCCAGTTCCAGGGGAATCCGACACCCTCTTCTGATCTCCATAGCATTGCACGACACAGGTGCACAAACCTGCATGCAGACGATACATTCATACACATAAAAAATAAATAAAATTAGGCGGGCTGGAGAGATTGCCTAGTGGTTAAGAGCGCCGACCGCTCTTACAGAGGACCCGGGTTCGATCCCCAGCACCCACATGGCGGCTGAGAACCGTCTGAAGCTCCAATTCCAGGAGAACTCCAGTTCCAGGGGAATCCGAGACCCTCTTCTGAACTCCGCAGCGTTGCACGACACGGGTGCACAGACTTGCATGCAGACAGTACATTCATACACATACAGAAATAAATAAAATTAATAAAAAAAATTTTTTTAAATAAATAAATAAATAAATAAATAAAATTAAAAAAAATAAAAAAATAAAAAAATGTGTCAAGCCCACCATAGTGGCACATGCCTTTAATCCCAGCACTTGTGAAGCAGAGCAGGGGGAACTCTTTGAGTTCAAGGCCAACCTGGTCTACATAGCAAGTTCCAGGACAGCTGGGGCTACAGAGAGACCCTGTCTCAAAAAGACAAAAAAAAATGTGTCAAAGACAAGTACTATACTGGCTGGGGCCTCTCCCACCCAACAGCAAATTGTATCAGTAAAAATTATTACAGCTGGGGCTAGAGAGATGGCCTAGCAGTTAAGAGCACCAACTGCTCTTACAGAGGACCCAGGTTTGATCCCCAGCTCCCACATGGCGGCTGAGAGCCATCTTTACCTCCAGTTCCAGAGGAATCTGATGCCCTCTTCTGACCTCCCTGGCATTGCACAACACAGGTTCACAATCCTACATGCAGACCATACATTCATACACATAAAAAATTAAAAAAATAAAATTAAAAAAATATTACAGCTGTCTTTTATCACAGTCAAAAATCAGGTCCAATAGATCTCTGAAGGCTACAAAAATATAAAAGAAAAGAGCCTTGGGTAAAAACTCCAAGTACTAAATTGGTACATTATTTTTTTTCAAACAATGTTAAAGGGCTAAAAAATATTTTATTCTTAAAAGTACTTTTATTAGTCTCCATCTGTTTATCTACTAAAATGTACCTATGATAAAAGAATGTAATTTCTACAAAAAATCCACAGTACTGTAAAGAATAATGGTACTTCTAACCACCTGTGCCATGCCCATAGCACAACCTAGTACAATAAATAATGTTTGCTTAAGTGCCTATGCTTTTACTATTTATATTTCATCAATAAACTTGCAGAAAATACCCCTTGGAAGACTTTAACTCCTGCTCAGCCTGAGGCCACCTGCTGGGCACCCACCAAGCTCCATCTCCAGGCCCCTACACAGCTTCCATCAGACCTCCACCCTCTGGCCTTCAGTAAAAGACATGGAGCTGAGCTGCCAACCTCCTTCAGGGGAAAGCTGGGACAGAGTAAAAGGCCCAAGGTGGTAACTTCAACAAAAGAATGGATTACTCTACTTTCCATCCACCCTTCCCCCTTCCTCTCCAAGCCTAGGAGCTGCTCACTGGGGAGGAAACCTGCCAGAGACCAAAAGGAGAGTTGTGGACTACCATAGACTGGACTTCATTCCATCAATATAGTTAAGACTTTGGGGGTACAACTAAAGTCACCATCTATGTTAGAGGGGAAATCGAATAATACCTGCATGTCTTAGAAAAAGGAAAAATGTCTCTTTTAGGAGGAAAAATGTTGGTTTTAGGAGGAAAATGTTGCTTTTAGGAGAAAAAAAACGTTACTTCCATATCTACATCCTGGTGGGAGGAAAACAACAAAACAAAAAAAAACCCTTGCATTCATGTATGTTTTGTGGGGAGGAAAAGTGTTACTTTTAAAAGGAAAATGTCACTTACATGTCTATGCCTTGGGAGGAGGAAAAATGTTGTCTTTGTATATTGGTTATTGACAAAGCCCTATTATCTGCCCCCAACCTGAGTCCCTCTAGGAGCTGTGCCTGACCCTCAGGCCATCTAAATACTTCCTTTTGTTAGGACCAATCTCCCCCTTAGGAGGTCGGCTTCCTGGTTTGTTAAAAGCCAAATTGGGAATTAGAGTCCAGAGTGTCTTGGTCCAATTTCAGCCATCCCTAAAAGTTCTTTGGAAAAAGATAACAGCACTGGCCCATTTTAATAAACATGAAGGGGGAGCTACAGGAAGGAGGCCTTGTCTGACTAGAGCGGAATCCCAAACTCTATTGGAGCCAAGATGCGCAGGGCTTTCTGTTCACTGAATGAGGCCCCATATCCTGAGGGCTCCTTTTGGTGTACGGGGCATGGGCCACACTTCCTGACACACCTCAGGAGTTCTGCTGCTCTGCTAGGAGCGACTTTGGCTCACACTTCCCAGAGTCTCCCCAGAAGAAAAAAATAGTAACACTATGTGACAACAGTGCCTTTTTTTAAATAAAAGGAAAAGGGGGAGATGTGGGGATTCCATTTGGCAGAATTTAGGAAGTCATCTGGAAACCCCCAGCCCTCAGGCCAGAGTCCTGCTGATCTCCTGCTTCCTTTTTGAAACCTGCCTGGGACCACCGTCTTTGAAGCTTTGGGCACTACATTCCTGTAGTGGTCTGGAGTATGTGGTGTAAGATCTTGTATGCCCCAATGCCCAGTCATACCTCAAGGTCCAGTATAAATGCTCTGGATTACAGTGATAAAGTTGAGTTATTCCTTCATGGAATTCCTCCCAGTCTCATTCTCGAGTCCGTCCTTTCCTTGTTCTTTCTCTCTTTCTTTCTCTCTCTGGGCTTGTACTTCCTCTCCCCTCACCCTCCCTTCCAGGGCTAAGATCTGGGTCACTGGCCAGCTGGCTGGAGGGATCCAGGAGTCTGCAGTCCTGGAAACTGTGAGCTCTGGTCAAAGGGAGGAAGAACATCAGAAAGGCTACATTTCCTTAGCTGCTGATTCACAAGATCAGTGTACATTCATTTGAATGGTCAACAGTGAATCTTCTGAGTACTTCCCAAGGTTACTACCTTCGTAGTCCTATTGTTTATTAAGAGATAATGGCCAGGGATCTCACTTCGTTATCCTGCCTGCCCTCTGTGAAAAGCTTGCATTACATAGATGAGAGGCTGCTAATCTCTGAAGGTTTAACAGAATTAGAAAATCATCTAAAAGACATGCATGTATACCTATAGTAATGAGGATGGGAAATCAGTCCACACAAGGTCTAAGGGCCAGGCAGAACTGTAAAACTCCTGAGAGGATTAGGTCCAGTAAGGTGCATATGATAGCTGATAAAGTATCATAACAGCCTGTGCCTACAAATACAGAAGAGCTGTAGGAGACTTGGGAGCCCATGGGATATTGGCAAATTGTCATACCCAATCTCACTCAAGTTGCCTATCTACTCTAGAACTTAATAAAGAAGGGTGCCATGTAGGATTGGGACAGAAAGGCCCAAGAGGCTTTTGAGCAGGCTAAGATCCTGGTAAGACAGGCTAAACAGCTATGTGCCCCACTACCCTAGCATCCTTTCCTATTAGAAATCACCAGAAGTTCAGCAGGCTATAGCTTGGTGGTCATGATAAAAACAGGGTTTTGGTTCAGCCTTGCAAGGAGGCAGAAGTTCAGTATGCAGCACTAGAACTACTATGTATAGAAAGTATTGCAACAGGTGGAATCCTTAATTTGTTCTACCTCAGTGACTGCAAAAACAATTTATCCAATAAAGGATTGTATTGAAGGCCTATGTTCTGGTACAGCACAGAATCAAACTCTACAAAGGTGGCACACATATTTACAGCAACATGGTGTGGTATCTACAAGCCCCATTGCTGATGCCAAGCAGGCTTTCCTGGAACCATTGTTCTTAAATGCCATTGAGCAATTCCCTGGTAACTGAACAAATAGCTAACCCAGATAAAGTACTGGAAAGAGCAACACTCATTCCTGTGGATGCCTGTGAATATAGCAATCCCAATGAACACAAGACACCATTTGGCTTGAGAAAGGAGAAAGAAAAAGTAGCCGGTAGACCAAGTTATGCACAGTACACAGGCTTGGCCTGCGATGATCTGTGCTGACGGTTATGCTATATTCAGAGGCCTCACTTTGTAGAACATCCAGTGGGAAAAGTAGGACAGACAGGTGGCTATATCTGCCACTACGGGGATGACAGATGTAGAAAACATACTAGAGGTCAACAAGAACCAGAATCTTTGGTAATTTTCCATGTGGCAGCCCATAGACTATTGAGTATGGAAAGCAAGAAAGCAGGTACCTCAAGGTATTGGCCATTTCACTACATGTACCCTTAGAAGCTGCCCATTGGGTTCATATAAAGTCTGATCATATGGGCACCAACATAGGTTGGAAAATAACTAAGGATGCTAGAATTTCTACGAAATAATCTGATATTTGGCATCCTGTCCAAACATGGGAAGCCTGTTCCTAATTCCAGGCTCAACAAATGGGTTCTCTGATAAGACATGTACATAAATCCACCTGTTCTGTATGGGATTGTCAGGTGTACTCATATGGCCTATGTTTGTCAGTGAGTGATGCAAATATACCCTCACCTGTGAAAACACTGCCACAGGCCTAATATAAGCATTAAGTGAACAACAGGCAAAACTACCACCAAAGGTCTCAGCCAACCTTAGTTGTTATGTATGGGTACCCATGGAGAATTGATAGTGATAGGGTAGCCATCTCATAAACATAAAGGCACAGAACTGGTCTGAGGACAACCAGATGCATTGGTACTTCCACCTTCTTTACAGCCTTACCAAGGCTAGGTTAAGTAAAAGGGGAAAAAAAGTATCATTGAAACAACAGCTGAAGAATTTAGACCCAAAATATACCCTACACGGGTGGGAAAGGAGTTCCCCAGAGGACATAAGGTTGTTAAAATGAAAATCCCTGTCCCGAGGTGGACTACTGCCCTACGAATTATGAGAAGAGAGGACCCTAAGGCCCCACAGTGAGGCCCTCTTGCTGAATCCACCACAAGCTTCGGCTGCAGGACACCAAGAAACCAAGCTGAGACTGACCTGGAGGCCCCCATTATGATGGCTGGCTTTCACAGTGCTAGAAGGTGCCATGCAAGGTGCTGGGAAAACGCCCAGAGATGACCGTGGATGACAGTCACATGAAACTAAACTTCTTTGGCAAATGGGGGTATAACCCAGAGACTCTTACCTGCAGGTGAAGCTCCCAGGGACAAGTGACTGCAGCTATGGCACACCAGCCCAATGCTTAGCTTTAAATAAACAACTGATTTCACCTTGAAGACTCAGGGAATAGCATAGAAAAGGAGGCAGAAAGAATGGAAGAGCCAGAGAAAAGGGTAGAGTGTTGCATAGCAAGTTCCTCGGAAACAAAACATTCCAATCTTGGAGGGAGCTTATTAGAACACAGGATGTTCTAAGGGAAAGTGAAATATTCCCTCCTGCAGGGAAGCTGCTTCACCTCAGGAAGTAAACAGATCAATGGATTCAGGATGTCCCTGAAACCGACTTGATACACTGGCTCCTCCCACTCCAAGAGTATATAGGCAGTAAGGGCTGCCAAGAGACTGGGACAATCTGAGCTGTCTGCAGAAGGCTCAGCCCAACTGAGCTTTGGGGAGAAGACTCTCCAACCTGTTGAGGTGCCTGCATGTTCCCCGGAAGAGCGTTTGCTTGGTCCATGTTGGAAGGGTAAAGAAGCTGTAGTCTGATAGAAGCAGAGGATGGCAAGAGCAGTAACAAATGCACTCACTCGGGAAGCAGAGTGGGCAGGCTGTTAACACTGCTTCCCCGGGATCTCTGTGTACCTGAGCCATCACCAGAAGGTACCACCCACTTTGAGGGAAGGTTTTTCTCCCCTCAGTTAATCCTCTCTGGAAATGTCCTCACAAACATGACCAGAGATGTGCTTCCTAGTTTGATTCAAGATCCAGTCAGGTCAACGATGAAGATTAACCAGCACAATAGTCTTTTTCAGTTGGTTCCAAGGTCATCACAGAAGCCAAAAGCTGGGGGTTCTCAGGTTCCTTAAAATAACATTGAAATGCCAAGTTTAAAAATAGCACTGAATTTCCATACAACCCATACACATCTCTGCTGGTACTGAAATCATCTTTAGGTTGTTATACATTCTATAGTACAAAAAAAATACTATATTATTTAGAGAACAGTGGCAAGAAAAATTGTGTCTATGCTCTGTGCAGGGACATTTGTGTGTTGTGTACATGTGTTTAGAGGCAGGGCACACATGCATGTCTGCAGAGGCGAGAGGTCAACATCAAGTGTCTTCTGAGTCACTTTCCACCTTATGTTTGGATAATTCTCTGAGCTTGGTTCAACTAGACTGACCAGCAAGCCTGGTCTCTTGGATTCCCTAGTGTGGGGATTGTAGGTGCATACCACTACACTAGCTCTTTCTTATGGGCTGTAAGCGGTAGAACTCAAGGTCATGGCAAGCACTTTACTGACTGTTCCATTCCCCCAGCCCCAGAGGAATTTTTGGTCTGAACATTTTAACTTGTGAGTGCTTGAATCCACAGACATGAAACCTACAGGTATGGCAGGATGCCTATATGACGTTAAGGCCCAGGGCAGTGAAGTGTTCTTTAGTGATAAATGTACCTACTAATGATCTTATCCAAAGTGATTTCAGAGATATAGGGAGAGGTGAGGGTAAAATACAGAAATGGGGAAAGTGCTAGAAGAAAAAAAAAAAAAAAGATTGATGCAAGTTATCTGAGCTGGGCTACCTGGAAATGGCAATGAAAAGACAATTTCTCTCTCTTCCAAATTATGAAAAGAGGATACCAGCACCAGAGCATAAAGAGTGCCTCCCAGGAGATTCATCTCAGGTATGTCAAGGAGCTATAAAGGGGACTATTGCTGAATAATTTAGTGGTAAAGAAAACCTTCTCACAATGGAGTACTGACTGTTTTTCCGGCCACTGTCTGGCTTCCCCAGAACCCTCTGGTCTTTCACAGTTAAGCTGGGATGACTATCCTAGGAACACTTCAAATTCACACTTTTTGCATATTCTCTCCTTTTTTATGTTTCCCGGAATATTTTCCCTATTGTACCAGGCTCCGCACATGTAATTCAGTTAAGGTATGCTTTTTTTTTCTATATTGTGAATTCCATGGGACCAGGAAATGCACTCACTATATTGACTATTATATCCCCACATGATGGTAATGCGCTGAATAACTAATAGAATGAATATGATTTGTCAATTCTTCTATAAGATCCCAGAGATCTCTGTGAAAATAATTGGTCAGCAGAACAGCCTCCTACAGTGTCCTCAAGCAGACACACCCTTACAGTCCTGGCTAATGTCACCAAGTTCAAAAACGGTCAGTAAAGAAACTATGCCTTGGCTTATGGAAGCTGCAGCATCAGGTAACCTAAGAGGAGGGTGCGTGAGATACAGGGGAGAAAACTGGGGATTCCCCTGGATGAGCCAATTCACAACTGCCAGGCTGGTCACAACCCCTCATAAAAAGAGGTAAGAGGTGACCTCTGAAAACTCAGTACAGACGAGGCAGGACCACAAAGCTCATCTGAATTCTCAAGATGCATGCTATGGTTCTAGCTCTGGAACTGCCGAGTGGATTGATAAGGTGGTATGTTTAAGTGAAGAAGAAATCCCTCAGCAATATGGGACGGCCAAGTCCTGAGAGCCAGCTCTCTACCTACTCCCTTCAGGTGTTCTCCTTCCATTTCTTTAGGGTCTACCAGGACCCCATATCAGGAAATGGAAAAGATGAATCCGTGGTCCATGAATGCTTTGCAATAACGTTCAAAAAAGGAGGAAGTTGTGGACTATATTCCTTGACGTCTTAATCAATGCTTTGCGGAGTCAAATGTGTCTAGGCCCTGTGGCAAAGGTGAGTGGCTTGGAAAGGCTTAGGAAGCAAAACAACTCCCGGTTCAGGGATTGACCCAGCAAGGAGAAGGAAGAAAGCGAGCCAGCAGAGCGACAGAGCTCCATGAAGCCCAGATGCCGAGTTGTCGGAGCCACTTTGCTAACGGGCTAATCACAAGACGAAGTTCTCTATACACTGCTGGCCTGGAAGCCACCAGGCTCCAGCCACAGAAGCTAAAACCAGACAATCAAGGCCATAGCTGACTGTGCACTCCACGCCTGACAAATCCTTCCTGGTCTGCCTGAGCTTGGCGTGTGCATGTTAAAACAATCCACTCCTTACAGATACTGAAGTGCCTCCCTTGATGTTTGGCTGGGTCATCCTAGTCCCAAAGGTGCCTGGTATAAGAAGAAGGTCAACCTTTAGTGTTCTAAGACCGTGAAAGGTTCTAAAAGACTCTGACACCATCAAGGAACAAATCACTCCAAAGTTAATCCTGCCATCCACCTGAGCACTGTATCTTCATCTGTCATTGTTACTTTCATCAAATGCCATTGATGAATGCCAAGGCCAAAGAAGGCTTTAGTAACCACTTCTGCTTTGTGAAGTCCTTTAATCCGCAGCTGGGGATAATTATCCCCTACTTTGCAAGTCAAAATCTGAGATGCGATAAAGGAAAATACAGCTTATGGTACAGGAGAACAAGAGTCTGAAACTCAGGTCTGACTCAGTAGCTCACACCCTTTTCATACAATTACAGATTTCCCAGGTCAGAAGCTTTGAAGTATGCAGTTCCACTAAGTTCATCACCCTATTATGCAGCCTGTGCCACATTCCATCACCAAACTCATTCAGAGCTCATTCAACACTAAGTCCTCACCTTTATCTCCCCATATCTTGGGAGATAAACCACCATTCTATTTCCTATTTATCTGACTTTGACTACTCAAGCTGCCTGGCATCAGTGGAATCATCAGTGTTGGACTTTTTGTAACCAGCTTGTTTCATATTGTGTAATGTGCTTAAGAAGACGCAGAGCCATAAAAGAGGGTTTTCAATGTCACAGCCTCTGGGTTGGGTCCTAATGGTTCTCAACCATGCTGCTCTGCTTCTTAAGTCTATGTTCTTGAATCCACTAAGGGTAGCATATGGAATGATTTATGTCCCTGCAAATGTCTATCTGGAGTCCCGACCACCATATACCTCAGAATGTGACTGCACTTAGAAAAAGGATCATTAAACATGTAACGCAGATTAAATAAGGTCACATCAGTCTTTTTAGCCATGTTTTCACCTTCCAGTGTTTCTGTTTCCTGTTCCAAAAATATTAAATGTAAATATTAAATTTCTATTCATGCTCCAAAAATATTATATGAAAAGTTCTAGAAGAAAATAGTTCATGCGTGATAAGCTACAACATGTGCCAAGAAATGGGGGCTAACCTAGCATGCTGAAATCATTAAGACTGATGAAAGCAAACTTTATAAATTCATTACCTCAAGTACTTACTATAGTAGCAAAAAGCCGACATATCAGATGACCCTAATTTACTCACTAATGACACCAAAGAGCAAAAATGACACTTTCAATTTATATGTCCCTAAGAAAAACTGTAAAGTGCTTTCTTTAAGAGAAAAGGTGAAATTTTTCAACAAAAGAAAAATAATCAAATGCTAAGTATTCTGCTTTGTCTTCAATTGCTGTGACAAAACATGCTGACCACTACCAACTTGGGGAGGAAAGGGTTTATTTGGCTCAAATCTCCTGGGTCACAGTTCATCACTGAAGGAGCCAAGGTAGGAACTCAGGGCAGGAGCCTGGAGGCAGGAGCTGAGGCACAGACCATGGAGGCATGCTTCTTACTGGCTTGCTACCCCAGCCCATGTCCAACCTACCACCTGATATAATACACAGCAACCTGCCCAGGGGTGGCACCATCCACAATGGGCTGGGCCCTTCCCTTGCTGTGCCTGCTCACAGCAAGGGAAGCTCCCATACCACACGGTGGCTAATAACCATCTCTAACTCCAGTTCCAGGAGATCTAATTCCTCCTTCTGACCGAGGCCATTGCATGACATGTGTGCACTTATATACATGCAGACAATACACGCATACACATAAAATTAAAAAAAAACAAGATTTTTTTAAAAGAAGACACACAGAGAGAGTCTCTGTTAGGTAGGAACTCCTGTCACATTCTGGCCTTTCTCAGCTGCTTGCGACCCATCCCCAGTCTTATTTGTGGCAGAGAAGACAGTAGTTTCTAGAGTTCATGTTTATGCATTATATAGGGAAGAATGTGTGTTTTAAGGACACCCTCAGGAAAGGAAATGGACGGCTTTGCTTCTAGTAAGCCACCACCGCAACCGCTGGCACACGGTGGGGTCTGTGGCTACACTCTCCCCATTCATAGCCTCAGTACCCAAGTGCTGACAGTAAGCAGCAGCACAGAAGCATGGCACCTGAGCTCTGTGGACCGTTTCCCTCTAACCTGCTGCAATGGGCACTGGAAGCACACGAACTTCACAGAAGAGTAACACTGCCCCAAACAGGAGCTTCTGCACCTGGAAGGAAATTCACCAGCCTCAGGCTTCCAGTAGAAAGTCTCTCTGACCACAAATATGGAGTAATTCTGTCCTGCTCCAAGCTTGACATCGCCACTTGTGTGTGCCATGACTTCTGTGCATTTGTTTGCTTTTGAGTAAAACAAGCAAAGTCTTCCTCTTTTTTTGTTTCATTCTGAGATAAAAGTATGAATCCTAAAATGCAGTCATTCGGCTGAGCAGGGAAGTGGTGGCCTCGGTTCAGAAACAACTGGAAGAAAGCCGGCCTCCTCTCAGCGGAGTGAATGAGGGAATCCCACAATTGAATACACCTAAGAGGGAGCTGGGAAACAACTGAACTCAGGAAAACTGACCAAGGAGGGAGGGTGATACGGGGGAGAGAGAAGTGAGATAAAGAATGCTTAGGTGGTGTGGAAAAAAAAAAGACACAGAGGAATGTATTACTTCAAAAGCCTACTGAAAATACACATACTAAATATATATGTATATTTATAAATATATAAATTATATATTATATTATATATTATAAATATATATTATATATAATAGTATATTTATAAATATATAAATTATTATTTCTATTAGATATTATAATATCTATATATATCTCTATATCTATCTCTATCTATCCACCTGGTTGAAGTGGCCTAGAGCGCAAGGCTTCTTTATAATAAGAAACACAGTACCGGACAGGAGAAACCTTCCTTTGAGTTGTTGGTCAGGGTAGTCCAAGATACTTCCAAAAATAACACAGGATTGCCACAACCCTTGATTGCCTCCCAGAACTTGAACTTAAGCAGGGGGTCTGAAAGCGGGCGCTGAGATATGACATCACTCTGGGTATAAAAACAGGATGCTGTGGACAAATAAATGGATTTTCCCTTCCACCATCATCTGGGGAGTCCCCAAATTCTTTAGTTTTGTGGCCATGAATTAGGCCCTTTTGGCACAGGGCTCGAGGTTGGAGCTAGCAGGTTTTGGCTGGAAAGGGGTCACTCTGCAGACCACCAGCCTAGGAAGTGTGAGTTGGTTTCTCTAGCTGGTTTTGACTGGACAGAGGCCTGCAGCTGGCCACCAGACTGTGTGACCTGGGGGTGTAGATCCCTGACAGGTAGGTTTTATTCTGCCATAGAAGGGCAATGCCGACGCCCTAAGCCAAGAGCTTGAGTCAGGATGAGTAAGCCAGGCCAGCTGGGCTGTGGGAAGTCCACAGCCGGCTGAGGTTTTGCACTCTAGCTTCAGCTCCCAGGAGAAGCTGCTGGCGGGCGGCTTCTTCTCCCCATCCCCCCACTGTTCTGCAGGTGCGCTGAGACCCTCACTGAATTCTAGAGCACAGCTCTGAGCAGGCACTGTGTTCTGTCTCAGTGATGGGTGATGGGAGCCGGGACGAAAATGAAATGGTGAACAAAATATGTCACCTTGCTCTCTCCACCCAGAACCCAGACACTCAAGTTACCCAGATGTATTTGGAAGCCTGACATACCACTAACCAAACCTTCTACTCACGAATTTATTTATTTTTCATTCTTGAGCTCTTTTCAGATGTCCTGTTCTGCCCAGATGTGAAAATTCAGCACGTTCTTCACTACGAGCCACTGGACTCCCTTCCTAGAGGAGAAAATGGACATCACTGGGCTTCCATCATGTCTTGCCCAGCCCAACATATCCCACGATCCTCAGCTCATCTTTGCTTTCACCTTTACCCTTCCTCACTGAGAAAGATGTCTTCTTGGTCACACTTAGTTCTGCCACTTGATGATAGACTTGACCTCTGAATCTTTGGCCCCAGAGCAGTCTCACCTGTAAAAGGAATCAAACTCTTAGTATCTATCACTGTTTCCTACACTCAGTCTCTACAGAAGGTCTAGGTCACTCCACCATAACTGAATCCATACGATCTTTATTTTCACTGTTGTGTGACAGTGCAGGCCTCCCCCTCCTTTCCTACCCCAACTTTTCACCAAGGAACTACGTGGCCACCTCTACCAACCCCACTGTACGCACGTACCTTTTGAAGCCTTAGAGTCTAATTACTATGGTAGAACTGAACTATTCACTGAAGATAACAGAATATCTTTCATGAACTTGCTAAAGGAATTCTCTCTGTTCTTGTCAATCCTCCACTGGTGCCGCCTGACATTATGACCACTTCCTCTGGATGTTCTACTCTTGCCCTCCCTAACACCACTCTATGCTTTTTTCATGACCCCCCCCCCCCATTTCCTTTTCACCAATCTTACTGCTTTTCTCAAGTTTCTTCTAAGCGTATGTCTTTTTTTATGTAAGATTTGGGCTTATTTCTGTCATTAGATTCTTGTGGACTCCCATTACTCCAAGTACCAACAAATGTTGATGGTTTCAGCACTTCCAGCAAGCTTTCTTCCCACCTCTCTTCTTCCTACTCCACTGGCGAATTCATTCATGCCGCTCCAGTGTGCGCTGTGCCTGCTTCTTCCAAATTCATTTTCTCAAACATGCTGTATGTATTAGCAAGCCAATGCTCCTGTTGGCTCGGCCCGGGAATTCTGTTCTCACCCGGCCAAGCCTTCACTGCTTCATGACCTCTCACCAGGAATGAAACAACAACTTCTTAAGGATTCTCCAGGTATAGCCTCTTCTTAGTGTGTTCAATTTAGTTTCCGTCTCAAAAATCAGCAATCGGTGGTCCACACAGCATGTAGTAAAATGTCCAAATTCCATGTTTAAGAATCTTTACTCTAGATGCATGGCACCAAATAAGCTTAGTTTGGGAAAATGATTTACCTTCTTTCAGAGTCTGTATCCTTATCTAATAGTAAGGTTGTAGGGAGAGTTGTTCAGGTTATAATGGCTGGAGTTTGGAGTGCTCCCGGCTGCAGCAACAAACACTGTTATCCAACCCATCCTCCAATCACCATCAATTCCACAGTCTAGGTTGACTCTGAGTGTGATCAGAGAATGAAGCACACTCCCCTGCTTTGCACAACTGTCTGGAACTCCCATGGATTTCTTCAACATATTCTTCCCGTATTTGTCACTCAGATCCAAATTCATTTTTCTCAAATATGCTGTATGTATTAACAAGACAATGCTCCTGTTGGCTCGGCCCAGGGAATTCTGTTCTCACCTGGTCAGACCTTCGCAGTCTCCAGTGCTCCTTGGTCAGCAGCAAAGGATCTTTGTTTCCCTCCTGCTCAGAACCCTTCCCTTATGGGGCTGAGTATGGGACCCAGGACCTCAAGCATGTTAGGCTCTACCGCTAAGCTACATGCCCATTTTTGGACATTCCCCTTGAATCCCATGTCCTATTTACATGTTTATTAAACATAACCATTTGGTTTGGGATGTACTGTCCATTCGTGATCTGCCTCTCCTATTCTTTCTGGCTGACCTAAGGGTAGGGCACAGAGGGTAACACACTGGCATTGCCTGTTTGAGCTCAGAATTACAAAGCACAGATTTGTAGCCAAGCTCTATCACTGCAGACTCTTTGTTCTTCCACTCAAATCACAGTTGCATTTTTATCATTTTGCTTTATGGCTCTACAAACATTAGTTTGTGTATGTTGATTATCCCAAAATGATTTTTTTATTTTGTACTTTCCTCCGTGAGCAATACAATACACTGTGAGCATTCCCCAATTTTCCCATAAAGTAACATGATTTTCTTTTTTTTTTAATTTTATTTATTTATTTTATGTATATGAATATGCTGTCTGCATGTAGGTCTGTGCACCCATGTCATGCAATGCGACGGAGGTCAGAAGAGGGTCTTGGATTCCCCTGGAACTGGAGTTCTCCTGGAGTTGGAGTTACAGACGGTTCTCAGCTGCCATGTGGATGCTGGGGATCGAACCCGGGTCTAAGGCATATCCTTCAGTGTCTAGATCGTATGCATTGGGTGACTGTGCCCTAATTATCTGACCAGTCCCTGGTTTTAATTTTTCCCTATTTTTGTAGAATCCTTGGCCAACAGCATCATAACTAACCACTCAATACAACATTAAAATTATCCATGAAAGTTTGGTCACAAGATTCCCAACAGGTACCAATATCTATGGGAATCCAAGCATTCTATAAAATAACATATAACATAGTATATGCATACACCCTACACATATCCTCACGTATATTTCAAATAATCTCCAGATGACTTATAATACTTCAGTCAATGTAAATGATTTGTAAATAATTGTTATCTTTACTGACTACAAAACAATGACAAGAAATAGTCTATATGTGCTGGGTACAGATGCATATTTTTTGTGAATACTTTTTTTCCACAGTTTGAATCCATAGATGCATACACACAGAGAAAAACAACTGTAATTGTTCAGAGTGTGGTGATAAACTACTATAATCATGAGACTTGGTAAGCTGAAGCAGGAAGACCACAAGTTTAAGCCGAGTCTGAGTTACATAAAGAGTTCCTGTCTCAGAAAAATCATAAATAGGTAAGTAAATAAATAAATAAATCTACAAATATAACTGCCAAATCAAATGTTCAGTACTTTTTAAAGGTTAATGATTCCTGTCACTAAACTGACCCCCCCATCCATCACAATAATTTCAGCTTTCCATTTGAGACAATGGTTTGCCAAAATTAACACCATCACCCACAGCATTGCTCTCAGGGCACAGAATTTCAACAATGGAAATAACTTGGAAGATGATTTCTGCCCCAGAGTCCAGCACTTGCTGCCACTGGACCCAGCTCAGTGTGAGGTGTTTCCTTAAACTCTCCCAGCCATTCTGTGTAAACAGTTTTAAGAATCAACACTACAGCCCAAACCCCTCAGACTAGGTTTGATGGAAAGAAAGAGTCAGGATGAGCCCTGGAGGAAGAGAAAAGTGTATCAATGGGAAAAGTAGCAGTATTTGTTTACAGTTAATTACCAGTAAGAAGACTAGGCACTTGTGTTTAAAATCCCATTGAAATAAATAAATAAATAAAATGCTGAGTGTGGTGGTGTATGACTTTAATCACCCTCAGGAGGGAGATACAGAAGGATCTCTGTGATATCAAGGCTAGCCTGGTCTACATAGTTAGTTCCAGACCAGCTGGGGTTACGTGGAGACTTTGTTTCAAATAAATAATAAATAAATAAATAAATAATAAATGAATAAATAAAATCCCATTGTAATTCTGCAGACTATTTCAGAACACAGGGTGGGAAAAATGTTATCTTCTATTCTGTGGAGAAATCACTCTTAGAAAATTCAATTCATAACCATTTGTCCAACATAGAGTTGGAGAAGTGGATAAGAAATCCCAACCCTCTCTGAGGAAATCCTGGCAACTGATGACTGCTGGGAGGGGAAAGTCAATCTCAGTTAAGGATGAGACTCTTAGTAGGGTGACCAGGCTTGAGGGGGTGAACATACACTGAAGGGCATTTAAAAACATGAACTTTTCTCTCTCTCTCCTCTCTACTCGGTCCTCGTCTCGGTCGTTACTGTCTCTCATCTCTTATAGTATATATATAGTATATATTATATACTATAGTATATATGATATATATGTGTGTGTGTGAGAGAGAGAGAGAGAGAGAGAGAGAGAGCCAGGCCTGGTGGCATGCACCTTTAATCCCAGCACTCGGGAGGCAGAGGTAGGCGGATCTCTGTGAGTTCAAGGCCAGCCTGGTCTACAGAGTGAGCTCCAGGACAGCTGGTACTAAAAGGAAGACCCTGCCTCAAAAATACCAAAAAAAGGAAAAAAACTAAAAATAAAATAAAAAATAAAATATGTGTGTATATGCATACATATTACAAAAATTTGGTAAGAATCTAGAAAGAGGAGTGCTTATATATACAGAATGGAATCTAAATATCATCAAATGTATGAAATTCACAAAAAAAAAAAAAAAGAAAAGAAAAAGATCACAGCCTTGGAAACGGCATAGCACACATATTCCAAAAGGAGTGTGTGTTCAAAATGATTCTATGCCTTGCAATATCATTATTTATTAGCATTATGCTGGAAAACACTTGTATTTTAATGTCAAATAAAAATAACACACAAAAATGATATTTTTAGCCTATTCTCATAATAAAGTGGAATAAGGAAATATCATGCATCCCTACATGAACAAAGGACGAGTGACATAACAGACAAGAAGACAGCGTTGAATGAAGAGTCAGCTCTGGAGCTTCAAGTCAAGCAACTCTTTCTGTGTAAGAAGAGAGAAATAATCCATTTGCTAACTAAAATGTTCTCTTGCAATAACATAACCACCTTCTACTCTAAGACACCTTAGATTGAAATGTACTCATGTTATATTGAAGAAAATATCATTGCTCCAGGCTTGAGTACATGGAATCCTTGTGTGTGTGTGTGTGTGTGTGTGTGTGTGTGTGTGTGTGTGTGTGTTTGTGTTTGATGTCAAGGAGAGAAGAGAAGCTGAGAGCTGAGGGATAAATGGTGATAATCGCGTGTCTTCCACAGAGCAGTTGAATTAGCAACTGTGACCAATGATTGTTTTTTGTTTCCACTTTACAAGAAAAAGTGATTTTCACACTTTTTTTTCTGAGAAAGGAAACTTTTTCAGAAAGAAAAATAAAAGCTTTTTACCTTGATCTTTGTAGCTCTCAGGAGATGTACCCCATGTGGTTTTGAGTATCTAGTTGCCTGTCACTAAGTCTACCTTAGCACTCCCAGGTTGAAATGAGTCATTTCCTTGGTATTAGTCAATGGATGGGAGATTCCAGTAGGTGAATGCTTCCTTGCTGCTCTGAGCACAGGCCTCTACTGTATTACCAGGCTGATACAGGGTCTCTGTCCCAGGATGCTCAGAACACGAAGAGAGTAAGTTATGTATAGATTTGTTCCATGGAGCCTCTCACACTTCTGGTAATGAGACAGGTGCCTAATGTTCCTGAACGGGTCTGCTGCAGACTATGGGTAGGAAATAGCAAAGAACAGCTACATGATGGAAGCCACTCAGTTTGTGGAAAAATCAGGCCTAGGCAAAGAGTAGCTAATGGTGTTTGGATAAATCATAGAAGCTTCTTTCTGGAAATGATCTTACTCTGTTATGCTAAGCCAGTACAGCTCATCAGAAACGCCTCGTGACAATTCCTCAAGTAGATCTGAGGCCTTTTTCTCATCACATAGAGCAGCCCTCCCCAAAACCTCCACACCACTGATGTGGGGACCTAGGACTTCTTTTGTGAGCGACTGTCCTGCACATGGTAGGATGTTCTCTAGTGCCCTAAGGTCTACTTGCAGTCCCTTTCTGTGGCAGTGCTCCCCAAACATTGCCCACTGGGATATGGTTGACCCAATAAAGAATCACTGTTTGAGAGGAGGGCTGTGCTCTGGAAGAGGTTGTGCACAGATAAGGAAAGCATTAAAGAGGGGCAGCATCCTCAGCAAAGACAAATCTAGAGAAGGAATCAATCATAGCTACTGTTTGGGAATCTGCAGTGCCCTGGCTCCTCTCATATTTAGTCCCAGACACTTCCACATTAGGTGTTACAGTTTCTAGCCCAGACCCCCAGAAGAAGGGGAGGGCCTTAGAGCTCTCCAGTCTCTTGAGTGCCATCAATAAAGTTCACACAACAACCCCCACAAAGAAACAGATAACAGAAATCTATTCAGGAGTGTGAGTACACTGTGTGCTCAGGGCACAGAGGGGGCTTATGAAGAGAAAGGCAGTAACATGCTCATTACATCAAGTCACTGGAGACAAAGCACAGAGTATCTGGAATCATTACAAAGACTCGAGGAATGAAATTCAATAAACATCCTGATAAAAAAAAAAAAAAAAAAACAGTAAAGGGAGATCTCCCAAGACCACCTGAAGTGCAGGCAGATAGGAGTTGGGTGCTTCAGCAAGGCGGATTGTTGCTTGATTTAATCTAGTGGTCTTTGGCTTAATTGGCTTCTGTAGCTGTGGGGGCAGAGTTATCCTCCCAGCTAGTATAAAAGGTACCAGGGCAAGGGCTAAAGCAAACCAAGCCTTCAACACAGTGAAGAGGCATTTGGGACTCACATTGGAATATAGGCAAGGAGAGGAACATATGCCAGGAACACGAAGAAGAGACAACATGGAAAAGGTGCAGGATAATCCCACACCAAGCTTTACCAACCCTGTGGAAGATTCCTACAGTGGGATCCCCCTGAGGATGGCCCAGGAAACAGATATTAGAAGGACAATTGTGAACATACTTAAAGAACTACAAGATTATAAAGAGCAAATCAAAGAATTAAGAAAAGAGAATGAAGAACTCAAGAAGGATCTAGAGAGAGAGAATGACAAACACCAGAAGAAAGTGGAAACACTGAAAAGATCCCATGCTGAAAAAGTTAAGGAAACCAACCAGCAAAGCAAAGAGCTACAGGAAGAGATTGAGAAGCTCCAAAAGGAAGTGGAAATACTAAAGAAATCAGAAGACGAAGTGAAAAAGGAAATCAAACACTCATCAAATCAAGAGGAAAGGAATGGAAAAAGCCTCAGAAGCAGAATGGAGGAAGCAGAACAAAGAATTTCAGACCTGGAAGATAATATAGAACAACTAAAAACCTCAAGTAAAGATTATGAAAAATTTAAAAATACACAAAAGTGGAACAACCAGGAACTGTGGGACACTATGAAAAGATCAAACCTCCACATCATAGGAATAGAGGAAGGAGAAGAATCCCAAGAGAATGGTATTGTTCAGATCTTCAACAAAATAATAGATGAAAATTTCCCCAAACTTAAAAAAGACAAACCAATACAAATACAAGAAGCACATAGAACGCCCAACAGACAAGATCAGAAAAGAAACTCTCCACGCCACATCATAGTTAAAATTCTAGACACCCAAAACAAAGACAAAATCCTTAAAGCCACAAGAGAAAAACAGCAAGTGACCTATAAAGGGAAACCTATCAGAATTACAACTGACTTCTCAGTGCAAACTATGAAAGCAAGAAGAATGTGGACAATCGATGCCAACCCAGGTTACTATACCCAACAAAAATGTCAATTATAGTTGAAGGAGAAAAACCTTCCACAACAGAAACAAGATGAAAGAATACATGTCTAGAAAACCAACCCTTCAGAGAATACTCGAAGCAATTCAAAGGACAGAAGAAAGGAGCAACCACCCCCAGGCACCTAGAAAGAGAAATCAATAAAAGCATAACTACAGAAGTAGAAACCTAAACCAAAACTGCAACACAAACCTATCGGTCATAACCTTAAATATTAATGGATTAAATTACCCAATCAAAAGTCATAGACTGGGGGATTGGATTAGGAAACAGAACCCATTGATATGCTGTCTACAAGAAATACATCTTACCTTCAAGGACAGGCACCACCTTAAAGTGAAAGGATGGAAAAAAATATTCCAAGCAAATGGTACCAAAAAGAAAGCAGGTGTTGCTATTTTAATATCAGACAAAATAGACTTCAAAGTAAAAGAAATCAGAAGAGACAAAGAAGGCCATTATATTTTTATCAAAGGACCAATTCACCAAGAAGATTTCACAATCATGAATATATATGCACCAAACTCTGGTGCAACAAACTTTATAAAGACAATTCTCCAGGACCACAAGTCACACACTAACCCCAGTACACTCATAGTAGGGGACTTCAATACCCCACTGAGCCCTTTGGACAGGTCAACAGGACAAATAATAAACAGAGACATCTGAACTTAACGATATGATACACCAAATGGACCTCATAGACCTTTACTGAATATTCCACCCTAATACCAGAGAATACACTTTCTACTCAGCACACAATGAAACATTCTCCAAAATTGACCACACACTGGGACACAGAAGAAACCTCCACAAATACAAAAAGATTGTAATAATTTCATGCATTCTATCAGACCACAGTGCAATAAAGCTCAAGATCAACACCAGGATAAGCCCTACTGCCTACAAGAACACATGGAGACTAAACAACACACTCTTGAATAATGAATGGATCAAGGAAGAGATAAAGAAAGAAGTAAAAGCATTCCTGGAATTGAATGACAATGACAATACAACACAACAAAACCTGTGGGATACCTTAAAAGCAGTACTAAGAGGGAAGTTTATAGCCCTGGGTGCCTACATTAGAAAAACAGAAAGAGCACAAGTGAACTATCTAACACTGCAGCTAAAAGCACTAAGGTTGTATGTCAATAGCTGACTTTTGGCCTGATGCTTTAAAGATAATTTTATTTGTACATGTGTTTTCGATTGCTGACATGTTTATTGTCATGTGTACAGTGTTCGTGAAGGCATAAAGTGACAGAGATACCATGTGGGTGCTGTGACTGGAGCCCGGTTCCTCTGGAAAAACAGCATCTTAACCCTCAAGCCATCTCTCCAGTCCAGTCCTCTGATGCCTTCTTAATAAAGATTACAACTGAGTAAAAAGAAAAAAAGAAAAGACAAAGAAAACACTTCATAATTTAAAAAATGGACAGCTTTCTTTCTTTGATCATACAAACATATTTAGTTGCATGGACTGAAGATAGAGACTTTATGACACAGAACTCAAGGAAGTGCTGACTGAAGTGTTGAAATTTAGTTCAAAAGTTTTCGACCATAGGGGACTATGCAGCTGATTTGTAAATGCAGTTGGTCAATTAACAGTTCTAGACATAGTTCTCCTGGTAAAAATAGTCCAAGTGTTATAAATAAGCTCATGTATTTTTTTTCCCTGTAAGGGTACCATGCTCAGGATAACTGCTCCTAAGATTTTTGATAAAGTTCAGGTGAGAGAACGCTGTGGTTATTGTTGAGAATTTCATAAAAACATGGACTGTGTTTTTGCTTAAATCTACCCCCTGTAACTAACAATTTGAAAAAATAGCCAACATTATACTTAAGTGTAATACCAGAAGACATATCCTCTTTGATCTCTATTGAACAAAAATCTAAGCATTTTAATATTTAGACTACAAAATGAAACAAGAACTAGAAATTATTGAGAGAAAAAGGCAAGTTTATTATTATCAATTATGACTTCTATGTAGAAAATAATTCAATCTATTAAAATTATAAAAATTGACAGCAGGTTGATAGTTGTGTAGTAAAAATATAAAATAAAGAGAATTCTGACAGCAAAGGGTTAACTATTAGGAAAAATATAGCAATAACAACAAATTAGTTGCTGAGATAAACCGCTATAAGAAGCTTAGTCTGCAATGTATGTGGAAAAGAAGTATTAATTTAAGTTAAGAAGCATTAAAGAAATATTGAATTAGGAGATACTATGTGCTTTTAGAGAGCTGTAAGATTGAAAACTAATGTATACACCCACAATTCAAATTGTGATGCCAAGAGAGATTCATTTTGACTCAAGGAACTGGTATAAACAAGGAGAGTCCAGAAAATGCTGGAAAAGTGTAGTGTGCTGCCAGATGCCAGAACACAGTGATTACAAAACTTCAATGTTTGTAGCAATATGCTAGGATTATAGATACTTTTTTCAAGATTTTTTGTTTTGCTTTTACTGTTTACATGTACACATGTGTGTCTGTCTGTGTGTGCACAAATGTGTACACTGCCAAGGCCAGAAAAGGGGTCAATCCCTAGACCTGGAGTTAAAGGCAGATGTGAGCTGTCCAGTGTGGGTGTTGGGAACTGAATTTGGGTCCTGTGGAGGAGCAGCAGGTAGGTGAGTGCTCTTAATCACTGATTTTTTTTTCCATTTTCAAAATATATTTCAAGTATGTGCAGACAGAAAAGCCACTGAGAATATTATACACCCCAAAGATGCTGAGCCCTTCTGAGTCTAGACACCACTCAAGGCTTCTGAGACTATTTTCCTCTCTCTTCTTCCCTGGTCCCTTTACTTCCCCGACTCCCACTCCTGGGTCGCTCCCACTGTAACAGGGAACACATTAGTTAGGAGTTTAAAAGAATATCACAATTTCTTATTCTGATAACCTGCAAAACTTTTAAGGTAATTCTCCAACACAGGCTAACAACTGAGGTTGGCATCACACTGCTGGCCTAGCAGGGGCTCTGGTTTCAAGAGGGTAGCCACAGAAATCACAGAGCCAAGATTTCAATATCTCTATCAGCTTGTCTCCAGCTCTTTATTAATGTGGATTTCCCGGCATGTGTTCTATGTAAATGACCCTCCTATGAACTGTAATGTCTGTAAGTTGGAAAAGGACAGGCCAGCTGATTTGATGAAGCTGTGTGTGTGTGTGTATGTTTGTGTGTGTGTGTGTGTGTGTGTGTGTGTGTAAGCAGGTCTTTGAGGAGGGGTTTCAGACACCAGAGGAGGAAAGATAGGATCTTTCAATGAACCTAGAGTCAGTTTGGTTACCAAAATAAACTCCAGCAATCCTCCTGCCTCAGCACCACCCACAGCAAGCAATAGGGTTACAGGCAGGGGCCTGGCTGTGCCTGGCTTTGTACATGGGTGCTAGGAATTCAAACTCAAGTCTTCTGGCTTGTGGAACAAGCACTCTTATGTACTGAGCCATCTCTCTAGTACTTTGTTTTACTTTTAATCTTTTCTTTTTACTCCGGATACAGGCACACTGTGCTGGATAGCTTTAGTGTCAACTTGACACACCTGGGTTGAGGGAGCCTCAATTGGGGAATTGGCTCCATTGGACTGGCCTGTGGCCACGTCTGTGGAGTATTGTCTTGATTGTTGAGCAATGTGGGAGGGCCCAGCCACTATGGGTGGTGCCACCCTGGGCAGGTTGTTGTGTACTGTATAAGAGGTCAGGCTGGGCATGGGCCAGGGGAGCAAGCCAGTGAACAGTACTCCTCCATGGCCTGTGCTTCAGCTCCTGCCACCAGGTTCCTGCCCTGAGTTCCTGCCTTGGGCTCCCTAAGTGATGAACTGTGACCCGGAAGATGTAAGCTGAATAAACCCTTTCCTCCCCAAGTTGGTGTCCATCAGAATGGTTTGTCACAGCAATGGAAGACAAACTAGAACACACACAGTCAAACCCAGCTGTATACCCAGGTCCAGGTCAGTTTATCAGGCTAGAGAAATGGCTCAAAAAGCAAGTACTGGGCTGGAGAGAAGCCTAGCACTTAAGAGCACCGACTGCTCTTGCAGAGGACCCAGGTTAGATCCCCAGCACCCTTGTGGCGGCTGAGAACTGTGTGAAACTCCAATTCCAGGAGAACTCCAGTTCCAGGGGAATCCGAGACCCTCTTCTGACCTCCGCGGCATTGCACGACACGGGTGCACAGACCTACATGCAGAGAGTACATTCATACACATAGAAAATAATAAATAAATAAATAAATAAATAAATAAATAACTTAAAACAAACAAACAAACAAGTACTGTTCTTGCAGAAGACCCAAGTTCCACTCTGAGCATCCAGGTTGGGCAGCTTACATAGGCTTGTAATTCTACCAGCACCTGCACTTACATGCACATACCCAAATGCAGACACATAATTTAAAACTTTTTAATAAAACAATTAATTGAATTCAACACAAAATATTTGTTAACACAAATTGGTTATTCTACTGGGAGATTTAAAAGTCTGATTCTGCAGCCAAGTTTCAATAATCTGTTCAAAATATGGCATAAAACAGTGTCAAGGGTTTGTAGGTATTAGGTTGCTGGCAGACTCCTAAAATGGCGATACAGCTCCCAATATTCTAAAATGGTGGATCCAGGCTTAGCTAGGGGAAATTCCTCTGCCTGTCAGGAGACCAACCAATACTGGCTATGCTGCCCAGCCTATGCCATGGAAAGTTACCCAGTCCCTAACTGCTGCCTGATTTCTGTTTCTAGCTGCTGCTCTCTCTTTGAACCCAGCAAGAGCAACCCAGCAGTCTGTTCTGAATAAACTGTTGTCCCTCATGGAGTTGTCTTGGTTGATATCTTCACTGCACCCTCTTTCAATACACTAGGAAGTTAGGGGGTCAGGGGACTGACATTCAAATGCTGGCCTTCCATTAAGTAACAGAGAAACCAGGACACCTTATCACAGGCCTCAAGGTTAAAGATATCCAACACCAACAACATGCTGTTGGCTGTTGAAGGAAAGTAATATTAGAATCCAGCCTCTGTCAGGCCCCCTCTCACAGACAGGGGCAGGCACCCCACTGGGACATTGTCCCAGAGCCCTGAGCCAGCAGACTTGCTGGTACCAAGACACCCCACCTGGGAGGGTAATATCCCAGCTCCCCACAGTGAGAGAAAGTTCTCAGAAAAATCCTACATCTTGTACTAAACTTCCTGCAAGGCTGATCAACTGATTAGCACTTCAGTTTGGAATGTTACAGATTCAGAACCTAATTACAATTTATCTTGGGCCTTGTTTAGACCTATATATCCAATCCTTGTCCACCTCTGTTTCTTTTGGAATGTATTAATTTAGCAGACCACCAGATCCTACCAATCAAAAGGCTAAGAATGTCACCATATAGCATTTGAGACCTATAATAGAAACCACCCCACTTTGCCATGACCTTCCTACTGAATGTAACTGTTAGATTTTAATGATGCAAACCCCTGATAAAAGAGAGGCACATGAGGCTTAGTCACTCCAGGAACATAATTTACTTCAGGAATTGTTGGGTCCTGGCCCCCAGGGGATCTGCTGACCAGCTTGTTGACCAAGCACTTATCTTGCTGGAACATCTTGTTACCCTCCTTCCTGAAGGCTTGACCCACCCACGCCAGAGAACCGCCTGTGCCTGGGGGCATGAACTTCCAACCCTGGTTTTTTCACTTGTGCTGTAAGCCTGTATATAAGGCCCCTCTGTCTCTTTAATAAACTGGCATCCTGCATTCTCTCAGCATGGATGACCCACTGTCTTGTCTCCCTTTAAATCCTCAGCCCCTTGACCGACCCTTTGGGAAATGCAGTAGCACAGGCGCTACAAGGACTTGCCAGGGCCCACTACCTGTTGACACATGGTGGAGTAGCAACAGCAGCAGCAGCAAGATGGTGACTGAGGCACACCCCTTTACAGCCACAGGGCGGGACCTCAGGTACAGGGGAAGAGGTCAGAAGATTGACCTCTAGAGGAAGTAGACATCTTGTGTCCCTCGGGATTCTGGGAAGCCTTTTGATTATGATAAGGGAATGGGTCATTATTCTATCTTCTATATCTGCTTCAGAGCTGAGGGGGGATGAAGTCTGTGGGGGAACAGTGTCAGACTGGAGGGTTAGAATCTGGTCTCCCACCTTGGCAGCTCTTGGTGCCTGATGTTTTGGGTCCAGATTGATAGTGGCCAGTAGCTAGTGGACATTTTCTCTGCAATGGTTGAATCTTATATGAGTGTACCAGTGCACATATTTCACAGTACCAACAGGGGGCCTAGTGGGTGCATTAGCAATTGGAGGGTCCCTGTCTAGGGTTTCCAGAGGGAGATAGGACCTGTACCCTATTCTGAGGTATTGGAAAAAAGTTTTATTACACAGGGGTCTAGAATGAAAGCCAGCATAACCACGAGAATATAAGAGGTGGTATTTTCTAGCATAGCACAGTAAATCTGTCAACCATCTCTGAGATATTTTCTAACAAGACACAGTAGGTCTCTTGCCTATCTCTCTGATAATAAGGTATGAGTTATTTTATTTTCTCTTCTTTTGATTATAGCTTCCCATTGGGGTCTTTAAAACCCATACAGTTATCTCAGATAAATTAAATTCGTTTTGGTGTTAAGGTCAGTTGAAGTTCTGGTACTTAGGGGTCACTCAGGTCTTGTGCCTGGCTCTTTTTACCAGTTTCATCTTTGTGAGGACAAAGTCAGGTCTTGCTTGACCAGAGCTTCCCTTTGAAGCCTAAGGAGTTTCTCCTCTATATTAACTTTCCTCCCTTGACTGGACACTGGCCAGATGAAGTCCTGTTAAGTGAATCTCCAAGACCTCCTTGGCCCAGGATGACTGGTGACTCACTGCCTTAGGACATATAGAAAAGTGCCCACACAGGACTCTAGAACTTAGGTTGACCTTAGAGGGTAAATACCAAAAGATTGTCCCTTCAAATCCCTCTTGCCAATTTGGATTGGAGCTTTAAATAGCTTTAAGTATGGTTGTTAAACCTCCAACAGGATCAATTGAATGAATTTGGTATTTTAATTACTATATTACATGTAAGTAAAGCTTGAACATTGACTTAAACACTCTTAATACATTCTTAATTGCTAAAAATAAATAAATAAATTCTTAATTGCTATGGCAAACACTCTAATAGTAAAAGATCATGGTAGGAGTCTGGGGGTAGTAACTACAGCATACGCTAGGAAAGGATGCTACTTACTGGCTTTTGTTGCTGGCTCATGTTCAGCCTATTTTATACAATATAGAAATATCTGGCCAAGGAAGATATTGCCCACAATGGGCCCAGGCCAGCCCAATGAAGGCAATCATTGAGGTTTCTTAGCCCAGGTGTATCAAGCTGACATTAAACCTATCCAGTAAAGCATACAATTTGTTCTTTAAGGTCTATAAAGGCCATTTAGGTATTCAAAGTAGAATGGATTTAAACCATGAAAGGAAAAAATAATTAACATAGCCCATGAAACAAACCCAAGATAATAAAGAAGCTAAAAGCAATACCTTCTAGAACTATCTCAAATGAAGGCTGTGTCACTTGTCCCCAGATTTTGAATTATAGCTTCGAGAAGGAAAAGGACAGGGAGCATTATCACATACCTACAGCAGACAGGAAATCAAGCTCACCCAAACTGGTTTCATTTGGACTGTCCCATGGGGCCCCCAGAAGTAAAACCTAATTTTTCTTAAAAATATTAAAAGTAACATGTGCAAAGTATAACAGATATATAAAACATTTTTGTATGTATGGGTAACTCAATGTTTATATATGTCTGTTTCACCTGAGTTTGTAACAAGGTGTGTAGTACCTGCAAGGGGACTGTCCACAGGTTCCACAGTACTGAAAATCTCCAGCTATGGAACAAAATTTCTTGTACATACATTATAGAATTCTTAAAAGTGAACAGTACTTCATATATACTAATAAATAAGGTTATGATAATTAAATTTGGTGATTTGTAAAGCTTGTATTGAGCAGAGGCATATACATTGCTATCATACACAGACAGATCTTAATATGCTGTAATTATATTTTGGAGTTTTTAACAGTATCATACACATACATACACACATTTATCCACACATTAATACAAGAGAGTTTTATCCTAGTGTTTGTACTGAACAGTCATGAACACTGGAAAAAACACCTTTAGACATATTATTTAAAGCATGCAGCCCTAATTAATTGCACTGCCAAGGCTTAGATGGCTAGTACAGTTTTCTTATCATGCTGGCATTGACATCTTTTATCTTTGCTTCTAAGACTATGAACTTATTGAAATATTTTAACAAGTGGTGGAAAACAGAATTCTATATCTAGCCATGAGTAAAGTTACAATACAATAATTAAAGAGAATTTCACCAAGGGAGAAGCTAAAGAGGAGTTAGGAGACATTTAGTCCTACCAAGACAGTATAAAACTAAGACAATTTAGTAACTGACAATACCCAAATCATTTAAGCTGTTTCACTGGAGGAAAGATACTGCAGGAGAAGCCATGCACCACTGTCCAAGTGCCAGAGTGTTGGGTCCTGGCCCCCAGGGGATCTGCTGACCAGCTTGTTGACCGAGCACTTATCTTGCTGGAACATCTTGTTACCCTCCTTCTGAGAAGGCCTGAACCACCCATGCCAGAGATCCACCTGTGCCTGGGGGCATGAGCCTCTGACCTTGGTTTTCTCACTTATGCTGTAAGCCTGTATATAAGGCCCCCTGTCTCTTCAATAAATTGGCATCTGGCATCCCCTCAACACAGATGACCCACTGTCTTTCTTTCAATCCTCAGCCCCTCGCCCGACCCTTTGGGAAATGCAGTAGCGCAGGCGCTACAAGTGGAGGTCCCACCGAGATTGGGAAAGAAGGGAAGACTGCTGAAGGGTTGCCCGAGAAGGCTGGCCAGCACTTCGGATAAGGTAAGGAGAGGGCGTATTGAAAATGGGTGCCTTAGTTCTCATTCTCTTTTGGTGAAGCAACCAGTTGAACTTTTAAAGAAACAAGGCACAGGAATTAAACATAAGACAGATAAAGGTTTCATTAAAAAAAACTTTACAAAAAACTAGTCCCTGATTCCCTGTAAAGAAAGAAAGACCTGATAGTCTCCTGGCAGCAACCCCACAAATAGCGACACCAACGTGGGTCTTGGAGACCAGTTTGGTAAGCTAGAATCTCTGTAAGGTAGGAAATAACACTTTCAAGGAAGCTATGTTCCAGGAGGAATTGTTTTGTGATGTATGGCATGTGTTTGTTGACTGTGTGCTGTGGTTTGCTGTGGCTGTTGTGTTTCAAGTTGTGGCATGGACTAAGGATGGACACAGAGGGAATTCTCCTATTAACTCTGGTGGTGAGCCTATGGATGGCGCTGATGGAGATTTGGCCTGTGTGCCGGAGTCCCTTTCTCTGATAGGCTTTGAGAAGCTTGCATTCTCTTGTGGGTTTTCGCCCACTTGGTGGGACACGATTAAGCAGCCCATGGGTGCTGTTTTGGCTTCCCTGGATTGGGGGTATCTGTTGCTTCCCCAGCCTTCCCAGGTAGCGGGTATTCAGAGAAACTGTGAGAGGAGACCTTCCTCTCCCGTCCATTTGCTAGATGTTTTGAAATGTGGTTGGAACCTGCCCTGCGGCCTGGGGTCCTGGCTTCTGCCTTCTGGCCACGGTTCAGGTGGTGAAGGTCACAGAGGCTGGAAGGACAGGCATGCCCATGGAGCATTTTGCAGCAAGCATTCCATAGAGGTGTTCATTTGCACCTTTGCACAGACAGGCTTGGGTTGTAGAGGCAACCACCCAGGAATTAATCTACAAACACTGGCTTGCATGGAAACTTGGGAAAAGCCAGCCATAGTCTAAATGTGTTTTTAAAAAAGGTGTCCTTCTTAAAATTTTTTTCTGTAGATAGTGTAAAATAATACTTAATTCTGCTGAAGTTTCCTTTTTTCTGCTTAAACTTCCCCCAAGATCATGTCTAGAGGCCAGTCTTCTATGATGCAAATTGAGTTTGTAAATTCCAGGCTTGGTGGTGGCCTACACCTTTAATCCAAACAGATGTCTGTGAGTTCAGGGCCGCCTAGTCTACAGAGTGACCTCCTGATTGGCTCTGACTGTAAGAAAGCCCTGCCTTGAAAAGACTAAAGGCAGAATATGAAGCTGTTACATTTTTCAGTTTGTAGCTGTTTGTAGATACTCTGGTTAATCTAGTCCAATGTTTGTCCTGTGCCCCCTCCTGCTCTGGAAACAGCAGATGGCTGGTGGGGGAAGGGCTGGCTTTACAGTATTCTGTGTTTCACTGGGAAGCATAAAGTCTCGGGCAAGAGCCCGGGGCAGTGTTAAAGGTGCAGCTTTGATTCCAATACTCAGGAGACAGACTGTGGACCTCCAACCTACCAAGTTGTATCATTTAAGTAATTCGAATCCATCTCAGCATGTTTAACTTAAAGTCTAGGAGAATTTACAGGCCTTGAAGTTCTAACAAAACAAACTTGCTCCAATAAATTGTCTTTTTTTAAGGAACATTGGTAAAAGTTTCTTTAACAACATAAATTGATATTTTGGTTCAATTTAAATAAGAAATTTTTTGAATAAAACTGTTTTATCTTTCTTTAAGCCCATCTTCAAACTGTGTGTATGTGTGAGTGAATGCGAGTTCCCACTTTTAATTCGTTATAGTCCTACAGGTCTAAATCTATTTAGCTGACTATAAACAAAAATAGATTCAATTCATAGAAAATGTTTACTTTATACCCCTTAGTGTTAACAGTTTTTAATTGGGTTAATAGTATGCATATTATTCAGTTTAATGATAGATTGTTGTTAATTATTAGTAGAAATTGTTATTAATAGTTATTGTTATTGATATAATTATTAATAATAATTGATAGAAATTCAGTCTAATGGTAAATTGTTCATTGTTAGCTGCTATTTTTGACAATTATTATCCATAATTTATTTTGTGACTAATAATGGTTAATAGTAATTATTGATAATTAATAATTAATAATGGTTATATTTGTTGTGATTATGAATAATTATTATTCTTCCAAAGTCCTTAATAACAAGAAAAGATGGATTGTTCCAAGACTACAAACAACTTTGGCCTGTCTACTTTGGGAATCCTCAATCTTTAGATTTGTAAATAGCATAGGGACAACTTAGGAGTTATTAACCAGAAGGGACAGGATAGGGAAAGAATAGTAAACTTTAGGTATAGTTCATTGAAGGCAAGTGGTTGCAAATGGGCCTAAGAGGTGGCATATGGATCTCAGCTGTTTTATGAGTTACTAGGTCATTTATTCTAATTATGTAAAAATAACCCTATAACAAATTATAAAAATTTCATAAAAATGGTAATGCATCTGAATTAAATGGAGATATAATTCGCTGTTGCCCACATTTGCTTTACATAAAATCTGTAGAGCAAGAACTTTGGGATTGACACATACAAATGTTCTCTATAATTTCTCTGTTGAACAGTATCACCTTGTAGCATTCTCTTTAAGATGATTTAACGTAAAAATTAAGTTTGCTTCCCAAGTTAATCATATATAGTCACCCAAAACAACATGGGTGAATTTGATGAAATCTGTGCCTTGACTCCACCCTATAGTCATGTATAATACAACTGTCTTCTGGAGACTCATACGCTAAAAAAGGGGGGGGGGGTAACAGAAAGCATGAAACCTTTTCATCAACCCTTGCAATTTCAAATCTTAAACTCAACTATGGGCACACACAGAATTTGTATATTCCAACAGGTCAAAAACCTCACAACTTTCAACGGCTGAGAAAGAAAAGATTACAGTTTGCATTGAGTAGCCGATGATACCAAAAAGTGGCAACTGAAAAGGCGACCCTGTCCTGAACATAAAAGGAAGAAAGCCTCAGATTGCCATAACAAATGAACCCCTCTGTGGATCTCTACATGTACAACTAGTTATAATGAGTCCTAATGAACTTACCTTCTAGGTGCCACAAAGGTCTGTATGAGCGACTTCCTGCCTTCCACCCATAGAACAAGGAGAAATATGACAATGATGGGTGCTCCCCAACTGTAAATTGGGACACTATATGTAGAGGTAATCTCTTTAAAACCGGTAAACTGCTTTCTTTAATTGACTACTAGAGACATGGGAACTGTGAGGGATTTACTCTCTGTTCAGAGCCAAATATAATACTAAGTCCTAGGGCTTATGCACTCAGGCAAAATATATTAATACAGGAGCTCTGACATCAGCAATGGATTGTTCTAATCCGGTGGATGTTGGCCAGGGGATCCAAGGCCCACAAAAGGTAAGGGCTCCTTGCCTCTAAGTTGGGATACCACAGGAGGAAGGCAATAAAACCCTGCTGCCGAAGACCTGACGTCAACATGGGAGGGTGTATTGAGACCACACATGCAAGTGTACAGATGGCCTCTGGAATGCAAGAGAGTGTTACCAAAGGCCACTAAACCAATAAAGCAAATATGGGTCTCCCTGAGTCAAGCAAGACTCCACCGATCACACCAGCTACACCTCACCTGGCCTGGAAATACTGTTGCAGCAGGGCAGCCATGTGCCTGTATATCCAAATCTAATTGGCTATTGGCTCTCCCCTTGGAGAAATAACCCAATGGCTGATGCCCACAAGCTTACATCCTCTACAGGTTAGGAGATGTTATAAGCCACAATAAGACCCTGTCATATTTAACAGGGGGGAAAATTGTAATTCATGGATTAACATATCCAAAATCTGTGTCTAATGCTAAAGTAACCTACCATAACTATTAGTGCTGCTTAAATACCTAATATATCTAATTGCTTGTTCTTCATTAGTAGGATCGAAAGGTTATTCCTGGACAAACTGTCAGCCATGAAAGGGAAACAGCCAGAATTGACCAGAGTCCAAGTCACAGCTCCAAAAGAGTGGACTGTTTTACCTCTCATCCACCTGTGCCCTTTTCTAAGCCTAGGAACAACCTGCGGAAGAGGGGGCGTGGTAGAATGTAAGGGCTGCGATTGGGGTGAATGGTGAAACTACAGCAATATAGCTGGACACTCATTTGATCAACTGATTGAACAACAACCTGTACCCCCCACTGGAATGGTGGGGGCTGTAGGTGTTTGGGCACAACAGCCTGCAGATAGGTTTTGCATGAAGGATGCTTGTACTCTAGGATTATCACTTATAGTTAAAAATGAAAAGAAAAAAAACTGAGAGAAAGATGCAGGACATTTATGGCAGAATGCAGATCTGGGATGGGGGGTGGGGGGGGGGAGGGAAAGGGAAATAAGCCTGAACTGAATTTGGAAAAAATGTATAAATGCACAAAGCATCAATAAAAACTAATTAAAAAAAATAAAAAAAAAAATAAAAAAAAAAAAACAAATTATAAAAATTTCATGTTTTTCATTGGACATCAAACGAATGGCTTTCTTCTCTTACAGGTCAACCTAACAAATCTTTCTTATGTAGGTATGTGTGTATGTATGTGAATGCACACGTGTGTATGGACGTGTGTACTTGTGTTCTAAGATTATATAAATGTTAACAGCCATGATACCAGCAAAAACATTGCCTCTGAGTTGGAACGTGGCCCTTCCTTCTCAAGACGAAAATTTATATTAAACAGCCAAAACATATTCAATTTCAACAAAGGTTATGGGTTATCTATTAAAAAAATTTAAATAGGGGGCTGGAGAGATAGCCTAGCGGTTAAGAGCGCCGACCCTCTTACAGAGCCCCGGGTTCGATCCCCAGCACCCACAACGGCGGCTGAGAACCATCTGAAACTCCATTTCAGGAGAACTCCAGTTCAGGGGAATCCGAGACCCTCTTCTGAACTCCGCGGCATTGCACGACACGGGTGCACAGACTTGCATGCAGACAGTACATTCATACACATACAAGAAATAAAAAAAATTAATTAAAAAAAAAATTTTAAAATAATGGATCTACACTGCCACCTACTGGGATACGCCCTTTCAACATCTAAACAAAGATGCAAACAGGTTTTCATTGTATTAAAAGTGTTAATAAGTTTTTTGGGTATTGGGAATAAAAACTAAAAGTTATAAAAATTTTTAAATTTAAAAATATTAAATTCCAATTAACATCATTGTGGAATTCGCCGCCACACATTTTTCTTTTAAAATTTTTTTGCGTGCATACAGGCTAAGCTTGCATTTCATTCAGATGACCATGGGTAGCTGGTGTTGAGGCCTGCATTTCTTTGGGTGACCAGTTGGTTTGGAAAAAGGCTCCCTTTGCGGACAACCAACCTGGGAAGCTGGTGTGAAATCCCTGTCCTGGACTTGGGCAGGTGAAAGTTACGGCCAAGAGTGGGAAAAGTGTCTCATTGTCCCAGCTAAGGACCAAGTAGGAAGTTACCTCTCAGTTGGGTCACAGGAGTGACCAACTGACCTCTACGCAATGAGGCCAGTTCCCTACAATGTCCACAAAGTGGGCATTGTGTGTCCCTCTCCCCTTAACAGGACTGCAATGCACCTGTTTGTGACAAAGGAAGCTTCCTAGAAGCTCCCACAAAAACAAAAAAAACACAAAAATCAAATGGTAATAATGGTAACAACTTCTCATGGGGCATATCTAGCCAGTTTTAAATTAGCTGATGTGCATAAGAACAGTAAAAGAAAATTTTATTAAGAGCTAGATCATTGAATTTTTTCAAAGTAGGTTTTCATGCTAGGCCTGGAAAAGACCAAGAAGCTTGGTGAAAGATAGTTACTAAACTCACCTTTGTAGGGTTTACAAGTTTAAAATGGTAGTACATTTAAACTAATTGGGACTATAAATCTCTCTAATTGTTTTTTTGTAATCTGTATTGACCTATCAACACACTTTGGGGTTAAGGTATACAATGGCTTCTTATATTTTTCCTGTGTTTTATACAGTCAATGAAAAACAATTTGGTAATTTGATGAAAACTTACACCTTGGTTCCTGTTTATGGGTATGTGTTATACAACTTAGGCATCTATACGTCAAACATAAAATTTTTAAAAAACAAAAAGGGGAAAGTGGTATAATTTTCCTTCTTATATTTCCAAACCTTTTGATTAAATTTTAATTTTGAGCTTGAAACTAACAATGGGAGGAGAATTTTTTTCCCACAGGTAAAACACCAACCTAAATGCCTGAAAATGCACAACTTTTGGCTGTGCAGGATGGACTGGGAAATACCAGCAGAGAGGCTGCCCATCTGAACATTAAAAGAAAAAGGAACCTCAGATTGCCTGACTCACAGACTCTGAGCATCTCTCTGAAATTTTATTTGGGATAACTGTTTATAGTGGCCCCTGATGAAGTTTTACTTCCAGATGCTGAGAAACCTTCTACTCTCCCCTTTTAAGAAAAAGAAAAACATGATGGTAATGAAGTCATTCCCCAACTGTAAATTAGAGCCAAACTGTTATAGTGGTAATTTTTATAAAACAGGTAATAACTACCTTTTTTAATTGACTGATAGGCCTGGAAACTGTGAAAGATAATTCTCTATTTGGAGCCAAATATAATAGTAATTTATAAGCTTGTAACTGAACAAAATATGTTAATACAGGAGAGCTCTGATGTCAGCACATGGATTGTTCTGCCAAGGATATGTTGGCTGGGGATCCCAAGCCCCCAAATTATAAAGGCCTTTTGCCTATAAAAATGGGATATTGCAAGGAGAAAGGCAGTAAGTCCCTGTTGTCGAAGACCTGGTGTAAGCATGAAAAATGTTTTGAGACGTCACTTGCTAATGTCCAGTTGGCCTCTGAAATGCCAGAAAGCAATGCCAAAGGCCGCTAAAGCAATACAGCAAATATTGGCTCTTTGAGTCAAGCTAGACTCCTCTGTCAGTATCAGCTACACTCAACTGCCTGGAGATACTATGCAACAGTGGCAGCCATGTTTATATATATATATCCCAAATCTAATTGGCTATTAGCTCTCTCCTTGGAGGAATAATTCATGGACTGATGCCATAACTTACATTCCTCTAGTGGTTGAAATGATATAAGCCACAATAGGAACTTGTCATCTTTTAAGAAAAACCACAGATTGTGGATTAGCATACCATCCAAACATTATGTCTACATTTAGCTTGCCATAATAGTTAGTGCTGTTTAAATGCCTGTTTAAATGCCTGTAATCTAATTGCTTGTGCTTTGTAGAAGGATTAAAAAGATACCCTGAATAAACTGTCAACCATGAAGGGAAACACCTGAATAGTCCAAAATGACATCTCCAGAGAAAATAGACTGTTTCTCACCCACTTGTGCCCTTTCCCAAAGCCTAGGGAACAAATTGTGGAAAGAGGAGGCATGGTAGAATGTAAGGGCTGGCAGAGAGATGGGGGTGAATCGTGAGACTATAGCAATATAACTGGACTCTTATTTGATCAACATGCTTGTGCATACAAGCTTCTCCAATTGGACTATGGGAACCTTGGGTTGTTCAAAAATAGANTAATAGTAAAAGATCATGGTAGGAGTCTGGGGGTAGTAACTACAGCATACGCTAGGAAAGGATGCTACTTACCTGCTTTGCTTGCTGGCTCATGTCTCAGCCTATTTTATACAATATAGAAATATCCCTGGCCAAGCGACAAGTATTGCCCAATGGGCACAGGCCAGCCAATGAGGCAATCATTGAGGTTTTTACCGCAGGTGTAATTCAAGTTGACATCAAACCTAGTCCAGTAAAGCTACAAATTTTTCTTTAAGGTCTATAAGGCCATTTAGGTATTTCAAAGTAGAATGGATTTAAAACCATGAAAGGAAAAAAGTTTTACATAGTCCATGAAACAAACCAAGATAATAAAGAAGCCTAAAGCAATACCTTCTAGAATATCCTCAAATGAAGGCTGTTGCTCACTTGTCTCCCTAGATTTTGAATTATAGCTTCGGAAGGAAAAGGACAGGGCAGCATTATCAAACATACCTAAGCGACAGGAATATTAACTCCCAAACTGGTTTCTCTTTGGAGCTGTCCCATGGGGCCCCCAGAAGTAAAATAATTTTTCTCTAACACCACATATTAAAAGTAACATGTGCAAAGTATAACGATATATAAACACATTTTCTCGTAAGTATGCGGTAACTCAATTTTATATACTGTCTGTTACGCAGTCTTCGTCACCCAAGCTGTTCACGTCACTCGCACACAAGGCTGGCCTCGCTCCGCAAGGCGCCCGTTCACAAGCCTATCTGAAACTCTCCACGCTATGGAACAAAATTTCTTGTACACTTACATTATAGAATCTTCAAAAGTGAACCCCATGTACTTTCATATATATCACTAACTTATATATATATATACTACTATATATACTCAATAAATACTGTTTACCATAATTAAATGTTGTGATGGCAGTTTTATAAAGTTATACTGAGCAGAGCACATTCATTGATATCCATAACAGACAGATCTTAATATGGCTGTAATGTATATTTTGGAGTTTTTAACAAGTATCATACACATACATAAACAGTTATCACACATTAATAAAATCATTAATAAGCAAATGGCAAAAACAGAGAAGTTTTATCCTAGTGGTTTGTACTGAACAGTCATGGAACACTGGAAAAACACCTTTAGACATATTATTTAAAGCATGCAGCCATAATTAATTGCACTGCCAGATGAGATGGCTAATACATGTTTTTCTTATCATGCTGGCAATTGACATCTTTTATCTTTTGTTTCTAGAACTATGAATTATTGATAAATATTTAACAAGTGGTGGAAAACAGAATTCTATATCTAGGCCATGAGTAAAAGTTACAAAATACAATAATAAAGAAGAATTTCACCAAGGGAGAAGCTAAAGAATGGGTGTCAGGAAACATTAGTCTACCAAGGCAGTATAAAGCTAAGACAATTTAGTAACTGACAATACCAAATCAAACATTTTGCTGTTTCATCTGGAGGGATCAGATACTGCAGGGAGAAGCCATGCACCACTGTCCAAGTGCCAGAGTGTTGGGTCCTGGCCCCCAGGGGATCTGCTGACCAGCTTGTTGACCAGCAAGCCTTATCTTGCTGAACATCTTGTTACCCTCCTTCGAGAAGGCCTGACCCACCCACTGCCAGAGAACTACCTGTGCCTGGGGGCATGAACTTCTGACCTTGGTTTTTCACTTTGCTGTAAGCCTGTAATATAAGGCCCCCTGTCTTTTCAATAAATGGCATCTGGCAATCCCTCAGCACAGATGACCGTCTCTGTTCTTTCATCCTCAGCCCCTCGCCCGACCCTTTGGGAAATGCAGTAGCGCAGGCGCTACAAGTGGAGGTCCACCGGATTGAGGAAAGAAGGGAAGACTGCTGAAGGATGCCCGGAGAAGGCTGGCCAGCACTTCGGATAAGGTAAGGAGAGGGCGTATTGAAAATGGGTGCTGCTTGTTCTCTTTCTCTTTTGGTGAAGCAACCAGTTGAACTTTTAAAGAAACAGGCACAGAGAATTAAACATAAGACAGATAAAGGTTTCATTAAAAAAACTTTAACAAAAAAGTAGTCCCTGATCCTGTAAAAGAAAGAAAGACCTGATAGTCTCCTGGCCAGCCAACCCCACAAATGCGACACCTAATCGTGGGCTCTGGAGACCAGTTTTGGTAAGCTAGAATCTCTGTAGAGGGGAAATGACCTTTCAAGGAAGCTATGTTCGCAGGAGGAATTTTTTGTGATGTATGGCATGTGTTTGTTGCACGTGTGTGCGTGGTTTGCTGTGGCTGTTGTGTTTAAGTTGTGGCATGGAACTAAAAGGATGGACACAGAGGGAATTTCCTATTGAACTCTGGTGGTGAGCCTGTGTATGCGCTGATGGAGATTTGGCCTGTAGTGCCGGAGACCCTTTCTCTGATAGGCTTTGAGAGTTTGCATTCTCTTGTGGGTTTTCGCCCACTTGGTGGGACACGATTATGCAGCCCATTGGTGCTGTTTTGGCTTCCCTGATTGGGGGCTATCTGTTGCTTCCCCAGCCTTCCCAGGTTGGGTATTCAGAGAAACTGTGAGAGGAGCCTTCCTCTCCCGTCCATTTGCTAGATGTTTTGAAAATGTGTTGGGAACCTGCCCTGCGGCTGGGGTCCTGGCCTTCCTGCTTGGCCACGGTTCAGGTGGTGAAGGTCACAGAGGCTGGAAGGACAGGCTGCCCTGGAGCAAGCTTTTTGAGCAAGCATTCATAGAGGTGTTCATTTGCACTTTGCACAGGTCAGGCTTGGTTTGTAGAGGCAACCACCCAGGAATTAATCTACAATCACTGGCTTGCATGGAAACTTGGGAAAAGCCAGCCATAGTCTAATATGTGTTTTTTAAAAAAGGTGTCCTCTTAAAATTTTTTTCTGTAGATAGTTAAAATATACTTAATTCTGCTGAAGTTTCCTTTTTCTGCTAAACTTCCCCCAAGATCATGTCTAGAGGCCAGTCTTCTATGATGCAAATGAGTTGTAATTTCCAGCTTGGTGGTGGCCTACACTTTAATCCAAACAGATGTCTGTGATTCAGGGCAGCCTAGTTCTAACAGAGTGACCTCCTGATTGGCTCTGACTGTAAGAAGCCTGCCTTGAAAGACTAAAGCAGAATATTGAAGCTGTTTACATTTTTCAGTTTGTAGCTGTTTTTGTAGATACTCTGGTTAATCTAGTCCAATGTTGTCTGTGCCCCTCTCCTGCTCTGAAACAGCAGATGGCTGGTGGGGAAGGGCTGGCTTACAGTATCTGTGTTACTGGGAAGCATAAAGTCTCGGGCAAGAGCCCGGGGCAGTGTTAAAGGTGCAGCTTTGATTCCAATACTCAGGAGACAGAGGTGGACCTCACAACCCTACCAATTGTATCATTTAAGTAATCGATCATTCTCAGCATGTTTAACTTAAGTCTAGGAGAATTTACAGGCCTTGAAGTTCTAACAAACAAACTTGCTCCTAAATTGTCTTTTTTTAAGGAACATTGTTAAAGTTCTCTTTAAACACATAAATTGATATTTTGGTCAATTTAAATAAGAAATTTTTTGAATAAAACTGTTTTATCTTTCTTTAAGCCCATCTTCAAATGTGTGTATGTGTGAGTGAATGCGAGTTTCCACTTTTAATTCGTTATATCCTACAGGTCTAAATCTCATTAGCTGACTATAAACAAAAATAATTCAATTCATAGAAGTTTACTTTACCCCTTGTGTTACAGTTTTTAATTGGGTTAATAGTATGCATATTATTCAGTTTAATGATAGATTGTTGTTAATTATTAGTAGAAATTGTTATTAATAGTTATTGTTATTGATATAATTATTAATAATAATTGATAGAAATTCAGTCTAATGGTAAATTGTTCATTGTTAGCTTCTATTTTTTGACAATTATTATCATAATTTATTTTGTGACTAATAATGGTTATAGTATTATTGATAATTAATAATGGTTATATTGTTGTGATTATGATATAATTATTATTCTTCCAAAGTCCTTAATAACAGACAAGATGGTCATTTCAAGACTACAAACAACTTTGTCCTGTCTACTTTGGAATCCTCATCTTTAGATTTGTAAATAGCATAGGGACATTAGGAGTTAATTAACCAGAAGGGACAGGATAGGGAAAAATAGTAAACTTTAGGTATAGTTAGTTCATTGAAGGCAAGTGGTTGCAAATGGGCTAAGAGGTGGATATGGATCCCAGCTGTTTTTATGGTTACTAGAACATTTATTCTAATTATGTAAAAATAACCTATAACAAATTATAAATTTCATAAAATGGTGCTCTGTTAACTGCGAGATCATAATTCAAGCATAGATAGACTTGCCACATTTGCTTTACATAAATCTGTAGAGCAAGAACTTTGGATTGACACATACAAATTTTCTCTATAATTTCTCTGTTGAACAGTATCACCTTGTAGCATTCTCTTTAGGATGATTTAACGTAAAAATTAAGTTTGCTTCCCAAGTTAATCATATATAGTCACCCAAAAACATGGTGAATTTGATGAAATCTGTGCCTTGACTCCACACTATAGTCATGTATAATACAACTGTCTTCTGGAGCCTCATACGCTAAAAAAGGGGGGGGGGGTACAGAAAGACATGAAACTTTTCATCAACCCTTGCAATTCAAATCTTAAAACTAAACTATGGGAAAAGATTGTTTTGTCCAACAGGTACAAAACGTCACAATTAAGCGGCTGAGAAAGAAAAGATACAGGTTGGCATTGAGTAGGATGTACCAAAAAGTGGCAACGGAAAGGCCGACCCGTCTGAACATTCAAGGAAGAAAAGCTCAAGATTGCCATAAATCGAACCCCTCTGGGATCCTACATGTACAACTAGTTATAATGAGTCTAATGAACTTACCTTCTAGGTGCCACAAAGGTTATATAGAGGACTTCCTGCCTTCCACCCATAGAACAAGGAGAAATATGACAATGATGGGTTGCTCCCCAACTGTAAATTGGGACAAATATTGTAGAGTAATCTCTAAAAACCGGTAAACTGCTTTCTTTAATTGACTACTAAGACATGGGAACTGTGGAGGGATTTACTCTCTGTTCAGAGCCAAATATAATACTAAGTCCTAGGGCTTATGCACTCAGGCAAAATATATTAATACAGGAGCTCTGACATCAGCAATGGATTGTTCTATCCAGGTGGATGTTGGCCAGGGGATCCAAGCCCAAAAAGGTAAGGGCTCCTTGCCTCTAAGTTGGGATACCTACAGGAGGAGAGCCAATAAAGACCCTGCTGCCGAAGACCTGACGTCAACATGGGAGGGATGTATTGAGACCACACATGCAAGTGTACAGATGGCCTCTGGAATGCCAGAGAGTGTTACCAAAGGCCACTAAACCAATAAACAAATATGGGTCTCCGAGTAAGCAAGACTCCCGTCAGCACAGCTACACCTCACCTGCCTGGAAATACTGTGCAGCAGAGGCAGCCTGTGCCTGTATATCCAAATCTAATTGGCTATTGGCTCTCCCCTTGGAAATAACCCAATGGCTGATGCCCACAAGCTTACATCCTCTACAGGTTAGGAGATGTTATAAGCCACATAAGACCCTGTCATATTTAACAGGGGGAAATTGTAATTCATGGATTAACATATCCAAACATGTGTCTAATGCTAAAGTAACCTACCATAACTATTAGTGCTGCTTAAATACCTATATATCTAATTGCTTGTTCTTCATTAGTAGGATCGAAAGGTTATTCCTGGACAAACTGTCAGCCATGAAAGGGAAACAGCCAGAATTGACCAGAGTCCAAGTAACAGCTCCAGAAAGAGTGGACTGTTTTACCTCTCATCCACCTGTGCCCCTTTTCTAAGCCTAGGGAACAACTCTGCGGAAGAGGGGGCGTGTAGATGTAAGGGCTGCGATTGGGGTGAATGGTGAAACTACAGCAATGTAGTCCTGGACACTCATTTGATCAACTTGATTGAACAAACAACCTGTCACCCCAACTGGAATGGTGGGGCTGTAGGTGTTTGGGCACAACAGCCTGCAGATAGGTTTTGCATGAAGGATGCTTGTACTCATGGATTAATCACTTATTAGTTAAAAATGAAAAGAAAAAAAACTGAGAGAAAGATGCAGGACAGTTTATGGCAGAATGCAATGAACGATCTGGGATGGGGTGGGGGGGGGGAGGGAAAGGGAAATAAGCCTGAACTGAATTGGAAAAAATGTATGAAATGCACAAAGCATCAATAAAAACTAATTAAAAAAAAATAAAAAATAAAAAAATAAAAAAAAAAAAACAAATTATAAAAATTTCATGTTTTTCATTGGACATCAAACGATATGGCTTTCTTCTCTTACAGGTCAACCTAACAAATCTTTCTTATGTATGTATGTGTGTATGTATGTGAATGCACACGTGTGTATGGACGTGTGTACTTGTGTTCTAAGTATATTATAATGTTAACAGCCATGATACCAGCAAAAACATTGCCTCTGAGTTGGAACGTGGCCCTTCCTTCTCAAGACGCAAATTTATATTAAACAGCCAAAACATAATTCAATTTCAACAAAGGTTATGGGTTATCTATTAAAAAATTTAAAATAGGGGGCTGGAGAGATAGCCTAGCGGTTAAGAGCGCCGACCGCTCTTACAGAGGACCCGGGTTCGATCCCCAGCACCCACACGGCGGCTGAGAACCATCTGAAACTCCAATTCCAGGAGAACTCCAGTTCCAGGGGAATCCGAGACCCTCTTCTGAACTCCGCGGCATTGCACGACACGGGTGCACAGACTTGCATGCAGACAGTACATTCATACACATACAGAAATAAAAAAAATTAATTAAAAAAAAAATTTTAAATAATGGATCTACACTGCCACCTACTGGATACGCCCTTTCAACATCTAAAACAAAGATGCAAACAGGTTTTCATTGTATTAAAAGTGTTAATAAGTTTTTGGGTATTTGGGAATAAAAACTAAAAGTTATAAAAATTTTTAAATTTAAAAAATATTAAATTCCAATTAACATCATTGTGGAATTCGCGGCCACCATTTTTCTTTTTAAATTTTTTGCGTGCATACAGGCTAAGCTTGCATTTCATTCAGATGACCAGTGGGTAGCTGGTGTTGAGGCCTGCATTTCATTTGGGTGACCAGTTGGTTTGGAAAAAGGCTCCCTTTGCGGACACCAACCTGGGAAGCTGGTGTGAAATTCCTGTCCTGGACTTGGGCAGGTGGAAAGTTACGGCCAAGAGTGGGAAAAGTGTCTCATTGTCCCAGGCTAAGGACCTGAGTAGGAAGTTACCTCTCCAGTTGGGTCACAGGAGTGACCAACTGACCTCTACGCAATGAGGCCAGTTCCCTACAATGTCCACAAAGTGGGCACTGTGTGTCCCTCTCCCCTTAACAGGACTGCAATGCACCTGTTTGTGACAAAGGAAGCTTCCTAGAAGCTCCCACAAAAACAAAAAAAACACAAAAATCAAGATGGTAATGATGGTAACAACTTCTCATGGGGCATATCTAGCCAGTATTTAATTAGCTGATGTGCATAAGAACAGTAAAAGAAAATTTTATTAAGAGCTAGATATTGAAAATTTTTTAAAGTAGGTTTTCATGCTAGGCCTGGAAAAGACCAAGAGCTTGGTGAAAGATAGTTACTAAAATCCACTTTGTAGGGTTTACAGTTTAAAATGGTAATACATTTAAACTAATTGGGAATATAAAATGTTAATTGTTTTATTTGTAATCTGTATTGACTTTCCAACAACTTTGGGGTTAAGGTATACAAATGGTCTCTATATTTTTCTGTGTTTATACAGTCAATGAAAAACAATTTGGGTAAATTTGATGAAAACTTACACCTTGGTTCCTGTTTATGGGTGTGTGTAATACAACTTAGGCATCTATACGTCAAAACATAAAATTTTTAAAAACAAAAAGGGGAAAGTGGTATAATTTTCCTTCTATATTCCAAACCTTTTGATAAATTTTTAATTTTGAGGTCTTGAAACTAACAATGGGAGGAGATTTGTATGTTCCCACAGGTAAAAACACCAACCTAAATGCCTGAAAATGCACAACTTTTGGCTGTGCAGGATGGACTGGGAAATACCAGCAGAGAGGCTGACCCATCTGAACATTAAAGAAAAAGGAACCTCAGATTGCCTGACTCACAGACTCTGAGCATCTCTCTGAATTCTATTTGGGATAACTGTTTGTAGTGGCCCCTGATGAAGTTTACCTTCCAGATGCTGAGAAACCTTCCTACCTCTCCCCTTTATAAGAAAAAGAAAAACATGATGGTAATGAAGTCATTCCCCAACTGTAAATTAGAGCCAACTGTTATAGTGGTAATTTCTTATAAAACAGGTATAACTACCTTTTTTAATTGACTGATAGGCCTGGAAACTGTGAAAGGATAATTCTCTATTTGGAGCCAAATATAATAGTAATTTATAAGCTGTGTAACTGAACAAAATATGTTAATACAGGAGAGCTCTGATGTCAGCAATGGATTGTTCTGCCAAGGATATGTTGGCTGGGGGATCCAAGCCCCCAAATTATAAAGGCCTTTTGCCTATAAAAATGGGATATTTGCAAGGAGAAAGGCAGTAAGTCCCTGTTGTCGAAGACCTGGTGGAAGCATGAAAAAATGTTTTGAGACGTCACTTGCTAATGCACAGTTGGCCTCTGAAATGCCAGAAAGCATTGCCAAAGGCCGCTAAAGCAATACAGCAAAATATTGGTCTCCTTGAGTCAAGTAAGACTCCTCTGTCAGTATCAGCTACACCTCAACTGCCTGGAGATACTATGCAACAGTGGCAGCCATGTTTATATATATATATCCCAAATCTAATTGGCTATTAGCTCTCTCCTTGGAGGAATAATTCATGGCTGATGCCATAAGCTTATGTCCTCTAGTGGTTAGGAGATGATATAAGCCACAATAGGAACTTGTCATCTTTTATAGAGAAACCACAGATTGTGGATTAGCATACCATCCAAACATCTATGTCTACATTTAGCTTGCCATAATAGTTAGTGCTGTTTAAATGCCTGTTTAAATGCCTGTACATCTAATTGCTTGTGCTTTGTTAGAAGGATTAAAAAGATACCCTGAATAAACTGTCAACCATGAAGGGAAACAACCTGAATAGTCCAAAATGACATCTCCAGAGAAAATAGACTTTGTTTCTCACCCACTTGTGCCCCTTTCCCAAAGCCTAGGGAACAAATTGTGGAAGAGGAGGCATGGTAGAATGTAAGGGCTGCAGAGAGATTGGGGTGAATCGTGAGACTATAGCAATATAGACTGGACTCTTATTTGATCAACATGCTTGTGCATACAAGCTTCTCCAATTGGACTATGGGAACCTTGGGTTGTTCAAAATATGAACATAGATACTTGCTAATTGGTTTTACATGAATGTTACTTACGTTCATTGCTTATGCTTGACAATCAGCTTACTTCATGGTTGGGATTTTTGGATATTAATTGGCCTTGGTGTGAAAATAAAGTTTCAAGTCTGACCTGCACCCCACTGCTCAGGTATGGTCGAGCATGCAGTACAAATGAGTGATCAATGACAGATACTCATTTATATATATAAAGAAGGAGGATCTGTTGGGCCTGGCCCCCAGGGGATCTGCTGACCAGCTTGTTGACCAAGCGCTTATCTTGCTGGAACATCTTGTTACCCTCTTTCCGAGAAGGCCTGACCTACCCACCCCAGAGAACCACTTGTGCCTGGGGGCATGAACCTCTGACCTTGTTTTAATCACTTGTGCTGTAAGCCTGTATATAAGGCCCCCCCGTCTCTTCAATAAATTGGCATCTGGCATCCCCTCAGCACAGATGACCCACTGTCTTTCAATCCTCAGCCCCTCACCCAACCCTTTGGGAAATGCAGTAGCGCAGGTGCTACACCAGAGTATGAATGAATCCAGGGATTTTTAAATTGGTATCTGGTCAGAGGGATGGTGACACAACTTTTAGAAGCCTGGTTAAGTAGGAGAAAAGAAAAAACATCTGTTAGTGAGCCTCCAAGGGGACAAAAATCAGGTCTTCAGAGGACTAGAAACAAGAAAAACTTGAAAGGAAACTGAAGTTAGGATACCAGTAAACAACATAATTTGGAGATCGAATTCAGTCTAACATATAACAAAATCTTTAGATAACCAATGTAGAAAAGGAACCCAAGTTCAAATCAGGCCTTTGAAAGAATTTAAGAGGCATGCCAAAAATAAACTTAATTTTTTTGTTTGTTTTTGTGCATGATATAGAATGAAAGAAATTTGAAGTGGCCACTTTGTTTTGACACATGAGAATATGGACATATGACAGTTAGATGAATCTCAAAGACATTTCCTAAAATGTCATAGCTAAGTGTTGGTCCCCAGAATAACTTAATGTCAAGGCACAGAACGTTCTCAGTTCCCTGATCTGCTGCACACCTAAATCTAAAGTTGTCCATTGTTGTGCAGGGCTGTGGAACCATTAATTTTAATTGTCACATTTACAAAGAATCATTTAGAGTTTAAGACATTTTTCTCAGTTGGGAACAGCCTGTACACCCATACAGTACTTGCAGGATGGGCTGTGTGTGTGTGTATGTGTGTGTGTGCACATGCCTGTGCAGGGTGGTGGTGGGCAGGTGGGCAGGCAGATCTGGCACCTGCGGCTTGCCTGTCTCTAACTGGGTTTACCTGCTAATTTAATGAGAATAAATCTATTGTTAGTGGAAAAATCAAAAGTCCCTTCCTTAAGGGGAGGCAGCCGGGTAAATTTTGCTGCTGTGTGAGGCAAGATCTGGATGCCAGCTGGGATGGGGTGTGGTGGACACATCTTGTTAGTCTCAGATACAGAGGTTTTTATCCAGAAGCAGACACAAAAATAGATTTCTGAATAAAATGGGATTTATGAAGAAAACCGATATAATGGAAAATGCCAACATCTGAACTAATCCCTTAAAAATAGATAAGTCTTGTAAAAAAATATAAGAAAAAAAAACGTTTGTTAAAAAAGCCAGTAGATGTAAAGATCTTAGGCAATAACCTTTAAAACACATTAACTACCCATACAAAAGTAAAAATGGAAAAATGATTTTATTTATTTTTTAATTTTATTTATTTTTGTATGTGTATGAGTGTACTGTCTGCATGTAGGTCTGTGCACCCGTGTTGTGCATTGCCATGGAGGTCAGAAGAGGGCGTCGGATTCCCCTGGAACTGGAGTTCTCCTGGAATTAGAGTTTCAGATTTTATTTTGAAACAGATAAGAAAACAATAAAAACAGAACTCGGTTATTCTGACATAAAAATGTATTTAATTTAAAGTCAATTGCCTTTTTATAATAATCCAATATAAAAAACCCAAAAACCAAAATAAATTGTAAGATGATCAGAACATGTCATTAAATAAATCGCAAAAGGATTAGAACATGCCATTAGTTGGTAAAAAGCTATCAGGATCCAATGAAAATTTAACAGTTCCAGGTAAGGTACCCATGCCATGTGGTGGATCAAGATGGTGGCTGAGAAGAAGTGGGAGTGGTTTAGGTACCATGGAAATGGTAAGCATATCCACGCACTTGTGGTTACTAAGATGGCTGCTGGGAAGGACTGGGTGTGGTCTAGCACAACTACCATGGAAATGGGGCACTGCGCAGACACAGCCTCACTCCATCCTTTCCTGTTTGAATGAGGGAAAGGCACATTAAAAAAAAAAAAAAAAGAGGAGAAGAAAAAAAGCTTGGCTTTAAGGTTACAGTTCGTTACTGCAGAAATCCATTAAGGTCTCAGGGAAGTCCAGAGAGAGGGAGAGAAAGAGATATCACAGCTCATCTAGGCACGCGGGGTCAGGGAGGGAAGTAAAGGGTTTCAGAGCAGGAAGAAAAGTTTCGGAAAAGCCCAGCCTTACAAGTACTTTTGAGTGTTAAGGAAGCATCCTTTCTTAAACTCAGAAGTAGGGGACAGGACCCACACACCTGTGGACTCTGCTTCTGGGAAACACAGGGAAGGTCAATTTTGGAACAACACCTTAGCAGTCTGCAGTCTCAGTGTCCCGAAAATGCTGAGAGGGTTTGGAGCAGATTCGGGAACCCAGTGACATATTCTGCAAGTCTCGTTTGGTTCAAAATGGCAGACTAAGGCTGAGAAGAAGAAAAACAGAGAGAGAAGTAAGAACACATGAGAGGCAGAAGGGGGAGAGAGAGAGGGAGGGAGAAAGAGTAGGAGAGGAGAGAGAGAGAGAGAGAGAGAGAGAGAGAGAGAGAGAGAGTATGGGAGAGAATGGGAGGTACCTTATTGTGAAATGTGGAAGCTGGTTCTCCAGAGAAATATGCTTCTGGCAATTCCCAGGGGGTTGCAAAAAAATGTTAAGTTCTTTTTGAAGGGAGATCTGGTGAGCACGCCATGCCTGACCCAAAGCATCTCAACCCTCAATGGAGTCCAGGGCACCATTATATTAGATTATAACGATGCAAACCCCCAATAAAAGATAGGCACAGGACATTTACTCACTCTGGGAATATAATTTACTTCAGGAATTGCCAGGACTGACTACCTGTTGGCACATAGTGGGGTAGCAACAACAACAGCAGCAGGATGGTGACTGAGGCACACCCCTTTACAGCCACGGGGCGGGACCTCAGGGACAGAGGAAGAGGTCGGAAGATTGACAACCTCTGGAGGAAGTGGACATCTTGTGTCCCTTGGAATTCAGGGAAGCCCAGACCTAACAGTAACCACCAATATATTTGAAAGCTGTCTTGACTTATGACTTTTCTTTGTTCTGTTACTACAAAAGCACAATGCAACTGTTACCACACCGGAACACATGGAACTGAGGGTAACCTGAATCCCGGGCCATAGTCACTCATATTTGGCTCCAGAATAAACTACCTCTTAACCCCATTGAGGTGAGAGTTATGCACTTGTGTCAACACCATCCCCTTCCCTACCTCCTGACTCAGAGTCAGAGTCTGACTATAGGCTTTTTTGGAAGCCTCCTGCCCCCCAGCCTCAAAAAGATATAAAAGGAGACTCCTTCCCCTGCCATTTGGGCTCTGACTCCCTTCAGAGATCCCACCAAGTTGTCTGTCTTGGAGCTGAGGTCTGAACTCTCTCCCACCATGTTTCTGCCCCTCTGTCTGCCCATAGCGTTATTACTCTTCTAACATACTCCTTAATTTCTGGTAATCCATCTCAATGTCCTTTTGACCCACCAAGCCCATCCAAAACCTAGCAGCTACTTCTGTCCTGGTAGAGCACACACCCTGGGCCATACCTGTGCCCTCCCTACCCCATGGAATATGTAAACTACATGACTTTGTGCAGGCAGAATCAATCCTGTATTAGTTAAATAGGGTTTGCGTCCATACACCTACTCTCCTATTCCACACAGCACAGGCCAATGTTTCCCACACTAAGTAAGCATGCACAAGGCCCAGAAAGGCGAAGAACACCCAAAGGCTCATGTTGCACTGACTCACCCTCATCGTCAATAAAAGCTACAATCGACTCAAGGCTCCTGGCGACTGCTTCTCTCTAGCTCTTCTGCCTTTCCTCTAAAAGGTGTACCACTGCCGTACTTCTGTGTCATTAAAAGTTTGCTTAACTGTTTCTCTTCCTCTGCTTCTCTTTTACCAGGAGGAGCATCTTAACCTTAGCCTAAGGCTGTGCACTGTGTCTTCAAGGGAATTTTTTTCTAAGCAAAGAAGACATGAAGAATCTCTGTGTCAGTCAGTTCTCAGATGTGTGCTTTTTGCATTCTGATAAGCTAATATGATGTTAGTTCTAACTGTCTGGAAGTTGCATCCATGATAATATGTTTTGATGAACCCAACCCCCATTTCCTTCCCTCCAATTCTCTCCTATGCCCCCATTCCTTTACCATCTCAATTTCATATGTTCTTTTTTAACGCATTGTGTCCTCTTAGTGCTGTGCACACATGTAACCCTCTGCTGGAGCAATGGTGGTTTCCCTGGCAGTCGTCAATTCCCACCAGCAACTCAGTGAGGGGTGGGACTTTATGAAGCCCTCTCCTAACCATGCTGGGATTTTGTCTGGCTTGATCTTGTGTGGTCTTATGCACACAGTCTCAGCTCATGTATAAAGTGCTGAATTAATATGCTCAATGGCCTGGTTTGGTCTGGAAAACATTGTTACTGCAGGTATCCACTACCTCGGCACTACGATATTTCCACCCCCTTTTCTGGGATGATCCCCGAGCCTTAGGAGGAGCAGGTGTGATATAGGTGTTCCATTTTTGGTGGAGCGCTCCATAGTCTCTTGTTCTCTGCAATTATGGGCCACTGTATTACTTGCCATATAATGCAATAAGAAGTTTCTCTACTGAGGGTTGAGAGGTGCACTAATTTATGCATAAGTACTTAGAGAGCAGTTTAACACTATGTTTATCCAGCAGGTTAATAGTAGTAGGCTCTCTGAAGTCTTGCACCTGATCTACATGAGAGCCTTACAGATCATGTATGGACTACGAGTGGAGCACTTTTACATGATGCCAGTCAATACCGAAGTCATGTATCCACATACAATGGAGCGCTTTTTGCCAGTCAGTAATCTATTCTTTCATTTGGAGTCCTTTACACCTGTTTGCAGAGTGAATGATTTTGAGATGGCTGATCTTCTGTATCCAAAAGCAAAACGGACAAGCCAGTTTTTAAGTTGCATTATCAACTTTATTCATTTCAGAGAAGCACACTGTGAGAAATATACAGAATTTTTTTTTAAAGGCATGCGCCTCCACGCCCGGCGTTTATTTATTTTTTGTATGTGTATCAATGTACTGTCTGCGTGCAAGTTTGTGCACCCGTGTCATGCAATGCTGCGGAGGTCAGAAGAGGGTGTTGGATTCCCCTGGAGCTGGAGTTCTCCTGGAATTGGAGTTTCAGACGGTTCTCGGCCGCCATGTGGGTGCTGGGGATCTGCTGGGGACAAAACGCAGCAGTTAAACACTGCACAGCAGGAAGCATTAATGAAATTGGAGCAACTTGATTCAGTTCCAGTTGAAGGGCAAGAAGAGTTCAAGCAACTTATGGATGACATTCAAGGCCTGCAACAATTGCTGAGTCAGGAGTTTCGACAAAAGACAATAGTGCCACAGGATGGAATTTCCCAAAAGAAGCTATTGCAGAGAAAACAAAGTGTTTGAAAAAAAAATTAGTAGTAGGCTCTCATCTAGGACCTATGACCTACCCAGCAAGGGTTCCTGGCCCAGTTAAAGGTTCTAGACATGAGCTCCAGCTTGTGGAACAAGTCTCAAATCCTCTTGTAAAGTAGTTGGTTACTCCCGCACCACTGGGCACATCTTACCAGGCCCCTTGCTATTTTAGCTCACAGAGCTCAATGCTAGGTAAGACTGAGGAGTACTTTTCTCCCCTGGTAGTGTTCATAGTACTTTGCAGCACTAAGAAAACTAGTCTATTTCTAGAGTCTTCTGAGTAGAAGAAAAAGCACCACAGTGCCCCCTGCAGGAAACGTGAGGCAATCCTGTGCAGGGTGGGTGGTTGGTGAGTGGAATTAGTAGGTACCAGCTGCCCTTCTTTGGGGGTTCATGATGTGCAAAGTAGACCCTCAGGGGCTGAAGATGAAAAATGGGGGTACCTGTCCCAAGAAAAGCATTATTTCCCAGCTAGTTTCCAATCTCAGCAACACAAGAACTTCATCCCCGACTACCCCACTCCAAAGCTGACCAGGGACCTCCAAACATGTTCTCTGGGCTCACTTTAGACCTGTTTCACCCAGGTGACAATTTGCCCAAGCACCAAGGGGAAAACGTCACTCGGCATGGCTTAATCTGTAGGCTGCAAAGGTGTTGAGAATAGCTGTAGCCCAACAGCCTGGCAGAGAGCAGCACTTCATTTGAAGCCCCCTGAAAGGCCTTCGCTGCAGCTCTTTCCCACGCTCAGATCTCACAGAGTGGGGATCCAGACACCCACCAAACCACAGAGGTGCTGCTGGCTCTTCCTGAGGCAGGTCAGTTCAGGCCAGCCACATCCCTTGGTAGTTACTGTTGTGGGTTTTGCTGTTTGTTTTTGCTTAAGAGGAGAGAGCCTTTTTTTCTCTCCTATGGTTTTCTCTGTTCCAGTGTTAGCTTTTGTGTCTCCCCCGTACCCTGAGCCTTTCTTGAGTGCATGATGTCAGTGCAGCCCTCTTTTTCCATGCACGCAGTAGGGACAAGGGTTCAGCGAGTGGTAAAGGATGAAGTGGCAGTAAGAGAGCCAGTGTGGGGCATTTTAGGTAGCATTACTAACTGACCACATGGGGATGTCTCCTGACCTCCTTAAATGTCTACAGCCCTATTTCCTGAACTATGGGTCAAGTGGCTGAATGTAGGGCAACTTAGAGGCAATAAGTTTCTAAACACATAAGTACCAAAAATTAAATCAAAATCAGACACCCAATGAATCCAAGATGTTTCTGACAGCAGTCCTCACCTGTGTTGTACCACATGGCTTCAGTGCAGCCTTGGTTCTGAACTCACAACTTTTACACTGCATTGGGCATACTGTGACACCACAGGGTGCTAATGAATAGTGCCCTAAACACCTCATCGCAGACGTGAGGGTACTTTGTATTGTGAACTGCAATGCTTTTAACCTATGTCCAAAGTTTATGCACTTATTGGAACAAGATGGTTTTATTACAGGAAACAACAAATTTTAATGTTTTCCTACCATCATTCCTAAGCGTGTAGCAATTTAGTATATCTTTAGATTATATATTTTGTTAGAATACTACAGTGTTTATTATTAGGCCAACATCATGATCACCTGAACAAACAGACCAACTCTTAAATAAGCTTTTGAATTGGGCCCAAACTCTAAGGATACTAGTTCCCCTAGCTATCTATTAGAACTATCTGACTCCTAGAACTGTATCAATGGATTTCTCTGGTCCCCTCAGCCTATGGAGATGGAGTTTTCTCTGTCTTCACCCTGTGCTAATGGAGCATCTCTGGAGCCCTCTTACTCCCACTGTGTCCCTAGTCAGGCCACAAGCTATAATTTATTCAAAATGGTTTCTCCAGTTTCATTAGAGAGGTACCAGTTCAACTTCACCCTTAATCTTCACAGATCATCTGATCTTTTCAACCCTAGCATCCCACTCATCCAAGATCCTTCCCAACCTCTACTATTTCCAATGTGTGGGCATATTGCTTGCAGGGCTTTGATATGTTAATTTTCAAACATACCCACACTCATTCATTATCTTTTTGGGTGGAGTACCAAACTGAGGTTGCCAAGGAGATGCCCAGGTCATCAGACTCAAGGGCCTGTTTTTACTGAGGTTAATTAAAAGCCATTAGTCCAGATTATGTCCATTAATAAAATTCATTCTTATACAACACTTGATTTTAAAAATTAGTGTTGAGTTGCTGACTTGGATTTCATTTTTTAAAAAATCATCAAATGACTTTGGCTTTGGATTAGGACAGCATTTCCAACAACTTCTGAATTGGCCATTCAAAGCAGAATTCTCAGCATTTGTGGTTATAAAATCAAATATCAACCAACTCTGAAAAGCACTGGAAATGCTCTACATCTGCAATGTTAAACACTCAGCCAAGACTTATTTATTAATGTGAAAAATAAATAAGTCCATATCTCTCATTAGTATGTGTCAATGGAAAAGACACAACTCTCTTCTCAAAGGGGATAAGAGATAGTTTATTCTGGAGCCAAATATGAGTGACCATGGCCCGGGAACATAGACACAGATTATTCCAAATTCCACGTTCAGGCGTGGAAGCAGGTTCATGAAGTTTGTATAGTAACAGAACAAAGAAAAGTCATAAGACACTTTTCAAATGCATTGATGGAAATATTAAGTAGGCGATACAAAGAAAGAGAATTCTCAACTCTAGGTCTCGGGTTCTAGCTGATGGCATTCTTAGTCTTTTGGTTCATGGTAAGTAGGGCTTTGTGGAATTAATATATCCCTAAACGTTTTTTATTTTTTTTATCTCTTAGCCATAAGATGTTATGTCAGAAACAGAGGTATGCAAGAAAGGGTTATTTAGGGACTGAAAGTGGCCCAAGATACACTGTAAATGGGCTCAGGATCTGCAACACTCCAAACTCTCCACAGTCATTGAAGTGCTAATCAGTTGGTCAGCCTTGAAGGAAGTTCAATCCAAGATGCGGGATTTTTCTGAGAAATTTCATTCATGTACGCAAATTAACTTTCAGCATTAATAACTGATAAAAGTATATCTATACCAAGGAAATATTTTAGAATGAATTTTATTATTATTTTAATTGGTTTTTGTATATTTTATACATAACATCTCAATAAGTCTTAATCACCTTTATACCCCCTTCTCCATTGGCACCCTCCCACAGCCCCCCCACGCCCCCCACAGTGTTAATATATTCTATCAATTATGTTAGGGTCTACTGTGCCAAATTACTCTGCCTGTCCATTCCTCAGTGTCAATTCATCCTCTGAGCTCTAGTCAGCTATCCTGAGTCCCTTTTTTTTTTAGATTTTTATTTGCTTATTTTTTTAAGGGATTCTACAATATAAGAGCACAGTTGTTTTCATATCACATTAACATTGCTCAGTTTGCCATACAATGAGGTAATTGGTGCTAGCATCCACAGATGAGGGATTCCATTCATTGTTTGTTTCTCTGGGACTGTGTTACTTCACTTGGCATGATATCTTCTAGTTCCATCCATTTACCTGCAAAGTTCATGATGTCATCTTTCTTTACTGCTGCATAGAACTCCATTATGTAGATGTACCACATTTTCTCCATCCACTTGTCAGTTGAGGGGCACTTAGGTTGGTTCCAGCTCTTTGCTATTGTGAAGAGAGCTGCAATAAACATGGCTATGCATGTATGGCTGCAGTAAGATGAGTCTTGTGGGTATGTACACAGGAGTGCTATGCTCATTCCAAGTCTTCCAAGGGTTCTCCACACTGCTTTCCATAGGGACTGTAGGAGTTTACATTCCCACCAGCAGTGGATGAGTGTTCCCCTTTCCCCACAACCTCTCCAGCACTTGGTATCATTTGTTTTCTTGAGCCTAGCCATTCTTATTGGAGTGAGATGATATCTTAAAGTGGTTTTAACTTTCATTTCCTTAATTATTAGTGAAGTTGAACACTTCTTAAGATGTTTCTCAGACATCTCTAATTTCTCACTTGTGAAGTCTCTGTTCAGCTCTTTGCTTCCTCTTTTGAGTGGGTCATTTGTTTTCTTTCTTCTTTGTTTTTTTTTTTTCAGTAGTTTATATATTCTGGAAATCAATGCTTTGTCAGATGTATCTGCGGTGAAGGTTTCCTCCCACTCTGGATTTTCTCTTCATTTCCTTGATTATTTCTTTTAATGTACAGAAGCTTTTGAATTTAATGAGGTCCCATTTGTCAATTGTTGACCTTAATTTTTGCACAGCTACTGTCTGATTTAGGGAGTCTTTTCCTACACCTATGTCTTGTAGTCTGTTGCCCACTTTTTCTTCTATCGCCTTCAGAGTTTGGGGTTTCATGTTGAGGGCTTTGATCCATATGGAGTTGACCTTTGTACAGGGCAAGAGTAGGGGTTTAATTTCATTCTTCTACAAGTGGTGATCCAGTTTTGCCAACACCACTTGCTGAAGATGCTGTCTTTCCTCCATTGTGTCTTCTTGGCCCCCTTGTCAAATATGAGGTGGCTGAAATTGTATGTGCTTAAGTTTGGATCTTCAGTTTTGTTCCACTGGTCAACAGATCTGTTTTTGTGCCAGTACCAAGCTGTTTTGATGACTATAGCCCTGTAGTATAGTTTGAAGTCTGGTGTAGAGATCCCCCCTGTATTGCTCTTTTTGCCCAGGGTTGCTTTGGCTATTTGGGGTCTTTTGTTTTTCCTAAGGACTTTTCTTTCCAAGCCTGTGAAGAAACTCTTGGGGATTTCAATTGGGATTGCATTAAATCTGTACAAGAGTTTGGGTAGAATGGACATTTTTACTATATTAATTTTTCTCAATCCATGGGCATGGGAAGTTTTTCCATCTTCTGATGTCTTCTTCAATTTCCTCCTTCAGGGGTTTAAAAATTTTTTGTAGAGATTCTTGGTGTCTTTGGTTATGTTTGTTCCTAGGTTATTTTATTGTTTTTGAGGCTACCGTGAGTGGGAAGGTCTCCTTGTATTCCTTCTTCAGTTGCTTGTTGTTGGTGTAAAGAAAGACTACTGATTTTCTAGGTTAATTTTGTATCCTGCCACTTTACTGAAGCTCTTAATCATTTCTAGGAGTTTTCTGGAGTTTCTAGCATCCCTTAAGTAAACAATCATCAGCAAAAAGGGATAGCTTGACTTCCTCTTTTCCAATTGGTTCTCCTTTAATTTCTTTTTCTTGCCTTATTGACCTAGCAAGTTTTTCAAACACTATATTGAAGAGGATTGGTGACAGGGGGCAGCCTTGCTGAGTTCCTTTATAGGAATGCTTCTGTCGTTTTCCCATTTAGGATGATATTGGCTGTGGGTTTCCTGTATATGGCTTTGATTACATTGAGGAATGATACCTCCAATACAATTCCCTCTAGGACTTTAAGCATGAAGGGATGCTGGATTTTGTCAAAGGCTTTTTCTGCATCAATTGAGATGACCAGGTGGTTTTTGTCTTTCAGTCCATTTATATGTTTTATGATATTTATAGATTTTTGGATGTTGAACCATCCCTGCTTCACTGGTATGAATCCAACTTGGTCATGATGGATGATCTTCTTGATGTGGGTCTATATGCAGTTTGCAAGTATTTGTTGAGAATTTTTGCATCTGTCTTCATTAATAAGATGGGTCTATAGTTCTCCTTTTTGGTTGTATCTTTGCCTGGTTTTGGTAATAGAGTGATGCTGGCTTCATAGAAGGAATTTAGGAGAATTCCCTCTGCTTGTATCCTTCTAAACAATTTGAGTAATAATGATTGTAAGTCTTTTTGAAATATTTTATAGAATTCTGCCAGAAAAGCATCTGGGCCTGGGGTTTTTTTAGTGGGGAGGTTTGTTATTACATCTTCAATTTCTTCATGTATTATGGGTCTATTTATGCTGTCGATCTCTTCTTGGTTGAGCTTTGGTGATTCCCAGGATTTAGATATTCATCCATTTCTCCTAGGTTTTCAAACTTAGCAGAGTATAGGTTTTTGAAGTATTCCCATATGATTGTCTGGATCTTTTCATTGTCTGTTGTGATAGTTCCTCTTTCATCAAGGATTCTATTGATTTGGAGTTGTTCCTTCTTTCTTTTGGTTAACTGGGTAGAGTTCTGTCCATCTTGTTTATTCTCTCAAAGAACCAACTTTTGGATTCATTGATTTTTTTGTATTGTTTTCTTTGTTTCTATTTCATGGATTTCTGCTCTGATTTTTGTTATTTCTTCCTGTCTCTAGCATTTAGGATTCACTTCTTGTTGTCTCTCAAGTGTTTTTAGCTGCAGTGTTAGATTGTTCACTTGTGCTCTTTCTGTTTTTCTAATGTAGGCACCCAGGGTTATAAACTTCCCTCTTAGCACTGCTTTTAAAGTATCCCATAGGTTTTGTTGTGTTGTATTATCATTATCATTCAATTCCAGGAATGCTTTTATTTCTTTCTTTATCTCTTCCTTGACCCATCAATATTCAGGAGTGTGTTGTTTATTGTCTCCATGTGTTCTTGTAGATAGTAGGGCTTATCTTGGTGTTGATATTGAGCTTTATTGCACTGTTGTCTGATAGAATCCATAAAACAATTTCAATCTTTCTGTATTTATGGAAGTTTGTTCTGTGTCCCAGTATGTGGTTGATTTTGGAGAATGTTCCATGGGGTACTGAGTGAAAGTGTATTCTCTGGTATTAGGGTGGAATATTTGGTAGATGTCTGTGAGGTCCATTTTGGTGTATCATATCATTCAGTTCAAATGTCTTTCTGTTGACCTGTCCAAAGGGTATTGAAGTCCCCTACTATGAGTGTACTGGGTTTAATCTGTGCCTTGAGGTCCTGGAAAATTGTCTTTATAAAGTTTGGTGCACCAGAGTTTGGTGCATATATATCCATGATTGTGAAATCTTCTTGGTCAATTGTTCCTTTGATAAAATGTAATGGCCCTCTTTGTCTCTTCTGATTTCTTTTAATTTGAAATCTATTTTGTCTGATATTAAAATAGCATTTTATGATATTAAAATAGCATTGGTACCATTTGTTTGGAATATTTTTTTCCATCCTTTCACTTTAAGGTGGTACCTATCCTTGAAGGTAAAATGTGTTTCTTGTAGACAGCATATAGATGGGTTCTGTTTCCTAATCCAATCTCCCAGTCTATGTCTTTTGATTGGGGAGTTTAGTCCATTAATATTTAAGATTATGACTGATAGGTGTGTGTTGCTTCCTTTCACTTTATTATCCATTTGCGTTTTTGGTCTAGGTTTCTACTTCTGCCATTATGCTTTTATTTATTTTTTACTTTTTTATTATTTATTTCTGTATGTGTATAAATGTACTGTCTGCATGTAGGTCTGTGCACCCATGTCATGCAATGCCGCAGAGGTCAGAAGAGGGTGTCGGATTCCCTTGGAACTAGAGTTCTCCTGGAATTGGAGTTTCAGATGGTTCTCGGCTGCCATGTGGCTGCTGGGGATCGAACCCTGGTCCTCTGTAAGAGCGGTGGGCGCTCTTAACCGCTAGGCCATCTCTCCAGCCCCCTTTATGCTTTTATTAATTTCTCTTTCTAGGTGCCTGGGGATAGTTGCTCCTTTCTTCTGTCCTTTGAAATGCTTCAAGTATTCTCTGAAGGGTTGGTTTTCCAGACATGTATTCTTTCTTAGTTTGCATTGAGAAGTCAGTTGTAATTCTGATAGGTTTCCCCTTGTAGGTCACTTGTTGTTTTTCTCTTGTGGCTTTAAGGATTTTGTTTTTGTTTTGGGTGTCTAGCATTTTAACTATGATGTGTTGTGGAGAGTTTCTTTTCTGATCTTGTCTGTTTGGAGTTCTATGTGCTTCTTGTATTTGTATTGGTTTGTCTTTTTTAGTTTGGGGAAATTTTCATCTATTATTCTGTTGAAGATCTGATCAATGTCATTCTCTTGGGATTCTTCTCCTTCCTCTACCCTATGATGTGGAGGTTTGATCTTTTCATAGTGTCCCACAGTTCCTGGTTGTTCCACTTTTGTGTATTTTTAAATTTTTCATAATCTTTACTTGAGCTTTTTAGTTGTTTTTGTGTTATCTTCTGGGTCTGATATTCTTTGTTCTGCTTCCTCCATTCTGCTTCTGAGGCTTTTTCCATTCCTTTTCTCTTGATTGGATGAGTGTTTGATTTCCTTTTTCATTTCATCTTGTGATTTCTTTAGTATTTCCACTTCCTTTTGGAGCTTCTCAATCTCTTCCTGTAGCTCTTTATTTCACTGGTTGGTTTCCTTTTCTTTTTCAACATGGGATCTTTTCAGTGTTTCCACTTCCTTCTGGAGTTTGTCATTTTCTTCCTCTAGTTCTTTCTGTCATTTGTCATTCTCTCTCTCTAGGTCCTTCTTGAGTTTTTCATTCTCTCTCCTTAGTTCTCTGACTTGTTCTTTATATTCTTTGATTTCTTTGAATATGTCTGCAATTTTCTTCTAAGATCTGTGTCCTGGGCCATCCCCAGGGGGATCCCACTGTCAGAATCTCCCACAGGATTGGTAGAGCTTAGTGTGGAATTATTCTGCACCTTTCCCATGTTGTCCCTTCTTCATGTCCCTGGCATGTGGATTTCTCTTTGCCTGTATTCCAATGAGAATCCCAAAATGCCCCTTCACTGTGTTGAAGGCTTGCTTTGCTTGCCTCCTTCAGATGCCTTTGTTGTTTGTTTGGTTTGTTTTTCACCTTGCTTATGGAGTTGACTTGTCTAAATTTTAGGCTTTCTATTGGAAGTCTAACTCACTCTTCCCTTTCTGTTCGGAAGGTTCTCCTAAGAATCCACTTGGACACTCCCTTGGCAATTCCAGTTTGGGGGGGTGGGGGGAATGCCTGTTTATATTCTGTGTACTCTGTACTTCAGGTGGTCCTGGAAAATCCCTGATCTAAGCTCTGTGCCCTCCAGTCTCCCTGATTCCATTTCTTAAAGAAAGCCAGTTCTTCCTCATCCAACAGTAATCAGCTACCAATCTTCAGCTTAAGATTGGGTCCTGCTACCCATTTCTATGGATCCATGCTGGGTTTTTGTCTCTGGTTAAGCTCAAATGTATCTTGTGCATGCTAACACCAATGCTGTAGGTTCATAAGAACAGGGTCCAGGAGCTTGTAGGATTCAATTTCCATATGGTCTTGCCACACCTCCCTGGTGTGGCTGAATATAGAGGACCTGTCCATGGACCCACACTCTGTAGTCTCCTAATATCCAAAGTTTGGCCTGCACACTGTTGTATGGAGGATCTTCCTTAATGAGAGTTAAGAGGCTAATTAATGTCCTTTTGGCTCCTTGTTCTATGTTGCATTAGCCTTAAGTGTAGAGGTTATATTGTAGATGTATCACTTAGGCTTGGGCAATTCACAGACACTATCTGTGTGTATCTAGTTCTGAGACTCTACTATTCTTCATCTGGTCCAAAAGAAGCTTGTTTATTGAGTGCTGTCTGGGACATTTGTCTGTAAGTATAAGGATACCTAGTTTCCAGTTAGTAAGATGTTACCTTAGCCTAAGGATGTGTAAAACCTTGGTAATTTCTCTAATGTCTATGACCTCTCCAGTTGTGTGCATCTGGCTATGTTTACCATACCACACATGAGTTTCCACCCACTCACTAATTGGACCTAAAGCCCACTGAATTAGCCATTGGTTGCCCCTGAGATAAAATGCCACTACTGCACTGATGCTGTATGTTGTGCAGGACTTTGATGTGGATATTTGGTCTTAAAAGCTGGTATTGGACCATCAATTGTTGTTCTCCCTTAGTAGCTTATGTAGTGCTCTCCAATGCTGTGAGAGCTAGCCTTCAGGGGAGGTGACTTCCAGGTCAGTTCCAACTCCATTTCTCCAGTTCCAGTCTCTGAAGTATGTCCTGTCTTCAGTGATAGGGTCTTACCTTCTTGTTCTGGGATGCAATCAAGGGCTGTGGCACTAGTCTGTGTAATTTTGGGAGTCTCTTGGACTACCCTGGGCAACAACTCCAAGTAAGGTTTCTCCTGTATGGTACTATTTCTTGTTTTATAGCCTTCAGCTTTGGATATCTCCACACTGACTCATTAAAGATATTGCATGTGTAATTTGTCAATAGATTGTTAGGCTAATATGATTCCCTCAGGTTTTTTTTTTTTTACCCAGGGATTAGTTATCTCTCCTCTCTCCCCTTCCCTGTCTAGGCCTCCCTCCATGTCTTCTCAATTTAAAGTGTCCCCAATTTTCCCATTTCTCCCTTGATAATGCCAGTCTCCTACAGCCCCACTTCTCTAGGGCTCCTTCTATCTCTTTATTCCCAAATTTCCTTCTATAACACTTCCTCTGCCTTCCTATACAGATACCCTGATTGTATCCATTTCTCCCTTAGTAACACCTATCTCCTACTAGTCTTCTGTCTCAAGTTCCCCTTTCCTTTTACTTTCCTGGTTCCTGTTCATTTACCTGGTTCTTGCAATTACATCAACATATATACTTACATATAAGGATTTGGTGCTAGGATCAATAAATGGGGGACAGCATAGGTCATTTGTTTTTCTGAGTCTGTATCACTTCACTTAGCATAACAATTTCTCGTTCCATCCATTTACCTGTAAATTTCATGATGTCATCTTTCTTTACTGCTGAGTAGAACTCCATTGTGTAAATATAATGTATTTTCATTATCCACTCCTCAGTTGAGGGACACTTAGGTTGCTTCCATCTCTTTGCACCACTCCGAGGCCAGCTTTAGGCACTCCTAGGCAACCTGAAACAACCACACACACACACACACACACACACACACACACATACACACACCACGTGGGAGCTGGCTTCAGGCACTCCCAGGCAGGCTGGGCTGGAAATGTCTCCAGAATGAATTTGTTTAGGATTTATTACCAGCAAATGTCTGGTTTGTATAATTCTTTTATATACCTCCTTAACTGGGGACAGGTAAGAAATTTTCAATTCAAAACAAGTCAGATGTGGAAAGTCTAAGAAGCCCTATCTGCAGTAGAGGCCTCTCATCTTCCGCCTGGATGCTGAAATGGGAGGGCGATGGAAGGGTACGGCTTCGCTTTCACAATCTCCAGATGTCCCTCTGTAGAGATAGGGTTTCTGAGAGCCCAAGCAGGGCATGCTGTTTGGATTCACTGTCTCATAGCTGGAACAGGCTCCACGCATAGGCAGGAAGTATTCCCAAGGCCAGGCTGCCCACATGGACTCTCAGAGCTGCATTACATGAAAACTGAGGGGAGCCTGGATATGGCAGGGCTTGAGCAAATTGCTGCCATCTGTTTGATGTTACTCCTTCAGACCTCAATTTGAATTATAGCCACAAATGAAATCAGGACTGGGCATCTTTACCTACTTAGAGGTCATGGTGCAGGTTAGCAAATGGAAGTTGGGCAGGGTGCTTTACACTCACATTCTTGTCATTTGTTGTTTTGAAAATCACTGCAGAGGGTCTGACCAGGGTCAGCACCTTGCTAGAGTCCTCACCTCCAAAGAAATCCCTGGCTGAACTTTCTGGGGTGTATGTTGAACACAACAAGACTAGAGAGAGATGAGGCCCAATGTGAGTGCTGGGATTAGCAGTGTACTCTGCCACGCCATCTTCTACATGTGTGCTGGGGATCTGAACTGAGGTCCGCGTGACTGTACCGGAAGCACTTTACCCACTGTGCTGGAGAGCTTCCGTGGTTCATTTGACACGCCCAGGTACAGGGAGCCTCAACTGCGGAGTTGCCTCCATCGGACAGGCTTGTGGCCATAACTGTGTGGCATCTTCTTGATTGTTGAGTGGTGTTGGAGGGCCCAGCCCACTGTGGGTAGTGGCACCCCTGGGCAGGTTGTTGTATTATATAAGAAAGCAGGTTGAGCATGGACCAGGAGAGCAAGCCAGTAAGCAGCATTCCTCTATGGCCTGTGCTTCAGCTCCTGCCTCCAGGTTCCTGCCCAGAGTTCCTACCATTGGCTCCTCAGTGATGAACTGTGACCTGGGAGATGTGAGCCAAATAAATCCTTTCCTCTCCAAGTTTGTACTGGTCAGAATGTTTTGTCACAAGAATTAAAAGCAAACTACAACACCCACGGAGTTGCCTTTCTGTCCCATGACTCAGCTTTTAGTCAAGGAAGTCGGCAAGTAAGTTTCCTGCAGTTATTTGCTATCTATCTGTAATAAAGTAGTTGGTTTTGTAGCTTTCTTTCAATCAACAGATATTGAGTGCATAATAAAAAGACTCATCATCTTAAGAACCCATATGCCTTTCAGAAATATTTTCATGACATTATGCTATATATACTGAAATGTAAAATGAAGTCATCAAAACACAGCCAGCTACAACTGAAGGGATCTCAGCCTCTTCAAAGGTGACAGTTCTCTTCTGCAGGCTGCTCAAGCCAGTCTCCTTCCTCCTTTCCTTCTCTGGGACCACCCAGCTTCATCTTATATGCAAAATCCTAAATACAAAAGAGCTCCAAAAACCATACAGGTTGAGAATCTCTAATTTGACAATCTATAATCTGAGTGTTCAGAATGTGAAGCTTTCAAGTGCCAAAATTATTCTATAAGTGAGAAATTCTACACCAGGCTTTATGTGTCAGGTCACATCAGAACATAAATATAAAAGCAGTATGTTATACAATGCCTTTCATACTATGTGTAAAAACATGTATGAAACACAGGCAGATTATATATTTAAGTTTGAGTCTCATTCCCAACATAACTCATCATACATATGCAAATACTGCAAAAGAATCTAAAATCCAAACACTTTATGTGAAATCTAAACCACTTTTGATCTCCAGCAGTTCAGGTAGTGCATACTCAGCCTGTTCCAGCAGTTTTCTGCCTGAGTGGGGTGGTAAAGGCAGCACCAGTTAGGCATATATATGCAGATGAAGAAATAATTTGCTCCTCTTTTACCTGTCTCATCCACTACTAAACTGAAGCATCTCCCCTCATCCTCTGGCTCCAGGCAGGATTTGCATCATCAGTTCTGCTCACTGTCTAACCTTCAGAGACCCACTGAAGAAATTCACCACTGGCCTTCCTGGTCTCCAGCTTGCAGAAAAAGTACAATGTGGTGACTTCAGACTCCATGGTGGAGAGAGAGAGAGAGGGGGAGAGAGAGAGAGAGAGAGAGACAGAGAGAGAGAGAGAGAGAGAGAGAGAGAGAGAGAGAGAGAGAGAGTGTTTATTTCATCTTACAGCTCACGGTCCATCAAGGAAAACCAGGAACTCAAGTAACAGAGGCCGTGGAGGAATGCTGCTTGCTGGCCTGCTTCCAGATTCACATGGAGCTACCTTTCTTACACAACCCAGAGCCACCTGCCCAGAAGTGGCACTGCCCACCATGGGGCTGGGCCCTCCTTAATCAATTAGTGGTCAAGAAAATGCCCACAGACGTGCCCACAAGCCAACCTGATGGAGGCAAGGCAGTGCCTCAGCTGAGATTCGCTCCTCCCAGGTGTTGCAGCCCAGGCAGCTCACAAGACCTGCAGCTCCAGATCCTGGAAATCCTTCATCCTCTTCTGGTGTCTACAGGCACCATCATGCACATGAGAACATACACACACAGAACCACACAATCATGCATGCAAAGAAATCTAAAAATAAAATCTGAGCAAAAATCTTACATACTTGGATCTCTTACACACTTAATTTCAGCTTTCAAAATGAGAATATAGGATAACTGAGTCTATTAAGCAGTCAATAGACTTAAAGATCCAAGCAAGGAACTTTACACAGAGTAAATATCCTTAAGTAGTTGAATCATTTGCAACATTATTCACATTTTCATTTATCAAGCAGTGGTCTGAACTGTCTCTGAATTTTACAGACACAGAGGCTGATGAGTTGTGATTGAGTCCATTGCCACCTTCTGGAAATCACTGTAACCCGTGTGGAGCTGGGGGTCCATTCTGGTCACAACCAGCTGGCAGGAACTCACCCCTTCTGAACTGAAGACTACAACAGTGTCAGTGCCCAATATTTAGAAAGCAGTGACATAGTCAGATACTGGAACTGTCTCAGTTTTCTCCACAGAATGAGAATAAAGTCCTTCCCAGTGTGAAGGTGGGGAACTCTCTAGAAGCGGTGTACCCAGCCTGTCTGCCCACCTGTAAAGGTGTATGTGGCTACCTGAGCTGGTCCCTTTACCTCCTGCCCAGTGTGTAAAGGACTCAGTCAGCTCCTGGAGGGAAAGCGTTTCCCTGGTCACCACGAGAGGGCGCTATGGTGCTGTAGGGGAGGCTCCAAACACTATCTTCTAGTTTGCTAGGCCTGAATTTTCTCCCTGGCCTTTTGGAGAGGAAATGCTTTTCTCTTTCTCAAGGTTCTTCACCCACAGGATTACTTTGATTTCCGCTTGATGTCATCCTTCTGCACAGGCAGGAAATTGTGTTCACTCGAAACATTGCGGCTGGGATGGCAACAAAGCTGATTGGCCCAGAGTCAGAGAATTAAAAGGTTACAAATAGCACTGGAAGAGCAGACAAGTCACTAAAACAAAACAAAACAAAAACAAATAACACAAACAGTTTTTTTCCATTTCCTGTATTTGGGTTGTGGATACTGAATTGAAATAAAAAATGCATATTTTTCCGTGCATTTCTTCATGGTTTAAAAAACGTGAAGATCATTATTGATGAGTGCAGAGAGTCAGCTCAAACATCACTTTGACCCTGCCCTGCCTGTGGGTTCAGGATCACCAAGGAAAGCAGTCTGTGGCCTGACTACACTGAGTGACATATAGAACACTCAATCACTCAAGTCTATCTACTCCTGTTTTGTTTTCAGAATGATGTGAACTGTAGTGGCAGAGATTAATTTTACCGACACACGAATAAAGAGTGGGAGGGAAATGGGGAGAAAGGAGAGGCTCAGACTCCACCGGGAGGTACAAACTTTGATCCTGAGTGTTTCCCAGGCTGAAGATATGCAGCAACATGAATCACTCCAGCAAGACCAGTAACTCACTCATGGAGTAAGAAGGCCCTGCATGTCATCTGCATCTTTTATCTCTTCATTCATTTTTATTAGTGTTTGTTCCATGGATTTCTTTATGACATCTTCCCCTCCCCATCACATAACAGCTGCCTTGACCCATTTCCTCCCCTGCACTATCTTGTGACCCCTCCCACTTGATCCCATTACCTCCCCTGCACTCTCTCGTCACCCCTCCCCCTGGTTTTCTTTTTGCTTTTATATCATTTTTTAAAATCTGGATTCCCTATGAGAGGAGATCTGTGGATTTGTCTTTCTGAAACTGGCTTATTGCTTAACATGATGAGCTCCAGGGCAATCATGTTCATTCAAATAACATGATTTTGTTCTGTTTTTAGTGGCCAAATAAAACTTTTAGTACACATCCCATATTCTTTATTCTTTTTAATATATTTTTCATACATCATTTCTCAATCCAATTTAGACTCATTTCCCTTTCCATGCCCCCCACCCCACCCGAGTTCATGCATTCTGCTATACATGTCTTGCATCTTTTTCTGACTGTTTGAGAGTTTTTTATCAAAGAAGATTACTCTTTTGGGGAAAACTTCACTGTTTCAGTTGTTTTGTTTTGTTTTGTTTTTTGTCCCAGTTCTTTTGTTGTTGTTCCCTGCAACTTCCATTGCTTCAATGTATGCATATATATGTATATGTATATGTCTCACCTATACTAAAATTATGTCATCTGGAAACAAACTGTGTTATTTCCAAATCGTGTTTCAGGATTCACATTTTTCCATTTTGATTTTATATTACTCTAAAATATACATAAATACCCTCCACCCATATACCAAAGTTCCAAAGTCTGAAAATTAATGACAAGTTAATTCTAGATGCTTTAAAGGATTCACAGTATAAGAGCACAGATGCTTTCATATCACAAGGAATATAACATTAACATTAACATTGCTCAGTTTACCTTACAACTAGGTACTTGGTGCTAGCATCCACAGACGAGGGATACCATCTGTCCTTTGTTTTTCTGGGACTGCATTACTTCACTTAACATAAAATCTTCTACTTCTATCCATTTACCTGCAAATTTCATGATGTCATCTTTCTTTACCACTGCATAGAACTCCATTGTGTAGATGTACCACATTTTCTCTATCAACTCATTGGTTGAGGGGCACTTGGGTTGGTTCCAGCTCTTTGCTATAGAGCTGCAATAAACATGGCTGTGCATGTATCTCTGTGGTAGGATGAGTCTTGTGGGTATATACCTAGGAATGGTATGACTGGGTCAGGTGGTAGGCTCATTTTGAGTTTTTTAAGGGTTCCCCACACTTCTTTCCATAGTGGTTGTACAAGTTTACATTCCCATCAGTAGTGTATGAGTGTTCCCCTTTCCCCACAACCTCTCCAGCATTTGGTATCATTTGTTTTCTCGATCCTAGCCAGTCTTATCAGAGTGAGATGATATCTTAAAGTGGTTTTGATTTGCATTTCCTTGATTATTAGTGAGTTGAACACTTTTTAAGATATTTCTCAGCCATCTTTACTTCCTCACTTGTGAAGACTCTGTTCAGCTCTTTACTCCATCTTTTGAGTGAGTCATTTGTTTTCTTCTTTGTTTTTTGAGTAGCTTATATATTCTGGAAGTTAATGCTCTGTCAGATGTATCATTGACGAAGGTTTCCTCCCATCCTGTGGGTTTTCTCTTCACTTCCCTGATTGTTTCTTTCACTGTACAGAAGCTTTTGAGTTTAATGAAGTCCCACTTGTCAATTGTTGACCTTCTTTCCTGGATATTCATCCATTTCTCTTAGGGTTTTTAAATTCAGTAGTCTATAGGTTTTTGAAGTATTTACATGTGATTGTCTGAATCGTTTCATTGTCTGTTATGGTATTTTCCCTTTCATCACGATTCTATTGATTTGGAGTTGCTCTTTCTTTCTTTTGGTTAACTGGGCTAGAGGTCTGTATATCTTATTTATTCTTTCAAAGAACCACTTTTGGATTCACTGATTTTTTTGGTATTGTTTTCTTTGTTTCAATTTCATTGATTTCTGCTCTGATTTTTGTTATTTCTTCCTGTCTGTTGAGTTTAGGATTCATTTGTTGTTGTCTCTCAACTGTTTTTATCTGCAGTGGTAGATCATTTATTTGTGCTCTTCCTGTTTTTTTATTGTAAGCACCCAGGGCTATAAACTTCCCTCTTAGGACTGCTTTTTTTTTTTTTTTTTTTTTTTTTTTTTTTGGTCTTTTTGAGACAGGATCTCCCTGTAGCCCCAGCTGTCCTGCAACTCACTATGTAGACCAGGCTGGCCTTGAACTCACAGAGAACTGCCTGCCTCTGCCTCCTGAGTACTGGGATCAAATATGTGCACCACCACCCCTGGCCCAAGACTGCTCTTAAACATCCCATAGGTTTTGTTGTGCTGTGTTGTCATTTTCGTTTAGCTCCAGGAATTTTATTTCTTTCTTTATTTCTTCCTTGACCCATTCATTATTCAGGAGTGTGTTGTTTAGTCTCCATGTGTTCTCATAGATATTACAGCTTATACTGGTGTTGATATTGAGCTTTATTGTGCTGTGGTCTGATAGAATGCATGAAATTATTTCAATCTTTTTTAATTTGTTGAGTTTTTTTCCTATGTTTCAGTATGTGGTCAACTTTGGATAATGTTCCATGGGGTGCTGAGTAGAAAGTGTATTCTCTAGTGTTTGGGTAGATGTCCATTTGGTGTATCATGTTATTTAGTTCAGATATCTCTCTTTTTATTCTTTGTCTAGTTGACCTGTCCAAAGGGATCAGAGGAGTAGTGAAGTACCCTAGTATGAGTGTGCTGGGGTTAATCTGTGCCTTGAGGTCCTGGAGAATTGTGTGTATAAAGTTCAATGAACCAGAGTTTGGTCCATTCGTGATTGTGAAATCTTCATGGTTAATTGTTTCTTTGATGATATAATGGCCCTCTTCGTCTCTTCTGATTACTTTTACTTTGAATACTATTTTGTCTGATATTAAAATAGCAACTCCTGCTTGCTTTTTGGTACCATTTGCATGGAATATTTTTCTATCCCTTCACCTTAAGTTGGTGCCTATCCTTGAGGGTGAGATAGGTTTCTTGTAAATAGCACAAAGACAGGTTCTGTTTCTTAATCCATTCTTCCAGTGTAAGTCTTTTGATTGGGGAGTTTAGTCCATTAATATTTAAGGTTATAATTGAAAGATGTGTGTTGCTTCCTTTAACCTTATTATCCATTTGCATTTTTGGTCTAGGTTTTTACTTCTGCAGTTATGCTTTTATTAATCTCTCTTTCTAGGTGCCTGGGGATAGTAGTTCCCCTTCTCTGTTCTTTGAACTGCTTCGAGTATTCTCTGAAGGGTTGGTTTTTCCCGACATGTATTCTCTCATCTTGTTTATGTCTTGGAAGATTTTTTTCTCCTTCAACTATAATCAACATTTTTGCTGGATATAGTAACCTAGGTTGCCACCTACAGTCATTTCACACTGGGAATACTTTGGTCCACGTTCTTCTTGCTTTCATAGTTTGTACTGAAAAGTCAGCTGTAATTCTGATGGGTTTCCCCTTATATGTAACTTGTTGTTTTTCTATTGTGACTTTCAGAATTTTGTCTTTGTTCTGGGCATCTAGTGTTTTAACTATGATATGGCCTGGAGAATTTCTTTGTTGTTTGTTTGGTTTGTTTTTCTCCTTGCTTATGGAGTGTTGACTTGTCTAAGTTTTAGGCTTTCTATTGGAAGTCTAATTCACTCTTCCCTTTCTGTTCTGAAGTTTCTCCAAAGAATCCACTTGGATGCTCTTTCAGCAATCCCAGTTGGTGGAGAGTGGGGGGGGGGGCACAGGCTTCCTGTGCTTCAGGTGGTCTTGGGAAATCCCCGTTCTCAAGTCTCACAGTGGCAACAGGGCCACCTTTTATACCAGCTAGGAGCACAACTCCACCCCCACAGCCACACAAGCCCATCAATCCAAAGAGGATTGAATCAAACCAAACAATCCACCTGGCTGAAGCACCCAGATCCTACCTGTGCTTCAGGTGGTCTTGGGAAATCTCCAATCTCCTCCACTTCCTTTTGGAGCTTCTCGATGTCTTCCTGTAGCTCCTTGCTTCACTGGTTGGTTTCATTTTTCATTTCAGCATGGGGTCTTTTCAGTGTTTCCACTTCCTTCTGGAGTTTGTCATCCTCTCCCTCTTGTTCTTTCTAGTGTTTGTCTTTCTCTCCCTTTAGTTCTTTCCGAAGTTTGTCATTCTCTCCCTCTAGGTCCTTCCTAACTTTTTCATTCTCTCCCCTTAGTTCTCTGATGTGTTCTTTATATTCCTTTATTTCTTTGAATATTTCTATGATTGTTCTTCTAAGATCTGTGTCCTGGGTTACCTTTAGGGATATCTCATTGTAGGAATCTTCTATAGGGTTGGTACAGTTTGGTGTGGAATTATTCTGCACTTTTCCCGTGTTGTTCTTTCATTGTGTTTTTGGCACATGGGTTTGTTTTTTGTTTGTATTCTAATGCAAATATCAAATGTTTCTTCAATGTGTTGAAGGCTTGCTTTGCTTGCTTCTTTCAGAAGCCTTTATTGTTTTCTCCTTGTTTATTGCGTGTTGACTTGTATAGGTTTCAGGCTTTCAATTTTGGTTATATATTAGAAGGTCTAGCTCACTCTTCCCTTTCTGATCTGACGATTCTCCAAAAATTGGGTAGGTAACTGGGTCGGTATCTCACTGACCCACTGAGCACTGTGCTGGCTCTCTCTGCTTCCTGCCAGCCAGTTCCTCTAGGTTGTTTGTGGGGTTTGGTGTTTCAGGACTGGAGTTGTGTCACATTCGCTGTTTCCTTTATTGCCTTGCACCCTGGAATCACTACTGTAGTCTGTAGACTCACTTGGACACTTGCTCTGCAATTCCAGTTGGGGGAGGTGGGGGGGGAGTGGGGGTGGATAAGTACCCTGTGCTCCAGCTGGTCTGAGCCCCCAATTTCTATGCACCTGAGTCCCCTAGTGGCATCAGGCCCACCTGTTTTTCCTGGTTGGGTTCTTTATTCTTTAACCTTGCTATTGACAGCTGTTCAGCTGGCTGTTGTGAACAGTAAACAAAGGTATGCAGGTGTATGTGGTATGCTGGCCTAGATTCTTTCAGATACACACTCTGGGGAGGTGGTCATGCATTCTTCCATAACTACAATCACTTTTTTTTTGAGACAGGGTGTAGCAGCTGTGAAATAGTGTTTCTATGACTTTAAAAACATGCTTGGTAAATTAAGCTGTAACCGTGAACATGTATACAGATGGTCTTATCTCACGAGAAAGTGTATGCAAGAACGCTTGCTGAGGAGTTATCTCCAGAATGCCAGTACTCCCCTGGTTTCTCAGGAGACACATTGTTCTCCCAAGAAGGCACACTATGATGATAATGCTATCTGGCTCATGTTTTACTGAACTACTATATTCTGACCACTTTATTATTAGTCATTGTTATATAACTGTTCAGCTGTTGCTATAATTATAAAAGCAGAGCTCTATGCACTGTCAGTATCCATGCATAGGTGGAGAAATAAAAGTAAAGGAACTGTACGAACCCCCTGGTTCTTTTTCAGTTCTGTGTAACCCTTTCAGTTCCCAAGGCCACCCTTCTGGTGGCCACCACAGGGTCTCTCTGTAGCCTCAGCTGTCTTGGAATTCACTGTGTACACTAGGCCTGCCTCAGTTTCACAGAGATCCACCTGCTTCTGCCTCTCAAATATACAATCACTGTGGAGAGCGGGCATTGGCCAAAATGGCGCTTTGGACCCTGGCCAGGTCTTATCGCCTGATTGTTGCCTGACTGCCCAGCTCTTTCCCCAGCCAACAAGAGAACACCAAACCTGAACCCTCATTAGCATGTCTGCTGACTTCCGTATATTGTGCATACCGCTTACAGACTAATGAGAGACTGCCGCGGTGCTCGCGCCCTAGCAGGAGGCGGGGTTGAGAGAGGGGATATGAGGAGGGGACACTGGAAGGAGGAGAGAGAGTTGGTGTAAGAGTTGCCTGAATAAACTGTGTCTGGAAGAAGAAGAGTGTGTCCTCTCCTTTTTCCTGCTGGCCGGGAACAGAGAGCGACAAGGAGAGCGACAAGTGGCGGCCCGTATGGGGAACCTCCATCGGTGCGAGCACGGTTCAGAACCAGACACAGGCAGGTGGGCTAGCCGGTAAGTTCCCAGGTAAGGTGGGACTATAAGGTTTTCGGAAGTAGAGACCATGGGGAATTCAAATTCAATGTGGCCATTGTGCGATGCCTTAAAGGAACTGCTGAGAGTGAAAGGAATTGGCATAAAGACCCAAACTTTAGATGAGTTCTTAGGAGCAGTAGATGAGATCATGCCCTGGTTTCTTGTGACCAGAAACCTCACGCCACATTGCTGGAGAAAATTGGGAGGGGACCTAATGTTTGCTGAGGAACAAGGAATTCTGCGGAGAGGTGTAGTTCCGATTTGGAAATTAATAGGAAATTGCTTGGGCAATGAAGGGAGCTGCGCAGCAGAAATAAAAAAAGGGGAAGAACTTCTACAGCAGCTAAAAGAGGAACAGGTGCCACCCAAAGGGGTTGAGGACGAAGAGCAGGATATGTCGGCTGATGAGTTGGAGAGTTTGGTAGAAAGCATGGAGCAAGTGAAGGTTAGCATACAGCTGGCAGCCCCGGGACCTCCACTACTGCCGATGGCCCCGGGACCCCCTTCGCCTTTTGCGGTACCTGGCACTTCGTTTCATCCGGAGGGCTGGAGGGAGGTAGCTCTTTGTTGCTAAAGCTCTGAAACCAGTCAGAAAGAAATGTATAGTTATAACAGTGTTTCAGACCTTTAATGCTCCTTTCAACCTGATTTCTGACAGTCAATATGTTGTTAATATCCTAAAAAGGCTCGAGGTAGTAGGAAAGATCAATCTCAGGTCAACCGTTGGGTCTCTTCTGCATACTTTACACATGCTCATTCTCCAGAGAGACCACCCATTCTTTGTTCAGCATATTCGGGCTCACACCAGACTGCCCGGCCCGCTAGCTGAAGGCAATGATTCAGTTGATAAGGCGTCCAGAGCTCTGATGTGTTTTCTCTCCTCCCCTCAGGAACTTGCACGCACCTTTCACTCCCGCTTTCATGTTAATTCTAAAATGCTTCCCTCCTGATTTCACATCTCTCGAGCTGATGCTCATGATATTGTAAAAAATTGTCATCAATGTGCCCCACTTCTGCCGCAACAGTCCCTTGGGATTAATCCCAGGTGTCTCCTCCCATTACATGTATGGCAGATGGATGTCACTCACATCCCTGAATTTGGCACATTAAAATATGTGCATGTCTCTGTTGATACCACCTTGGGAATTATTTTTGCCTCCCTACATTCTGGAGAAAAGGCCCATCATGTCCGCGAACACTGTTTCCAGGCATGGACAGCCTGGGGACAGCCTAACGAGTTAAAGACTGACAATGGCCTGGCCTACACTTCAGGCTCCTTTACTTCCTTCTGTTTGATGATGGGCATTCGCCTCACTCACAGTTTGCCATACAATCCACAAGGACAAGGCATTATTGAGCATGCTCATCGTACACTAAAGGAGTGCCTTCAAAAACAAAAGGGGGGAATAGCCTCTGGCTCTCCTCCAAAGGAAAGACTTGCAATTGCTCTTTTTACTATTAATTTTTTAAATTTAGATAAGCACAGGTGGTCAGTTGTGGACAGGCACACACAAACAGACAACACTTCAAAAGGGCTTGTAATGTGGAAAGACATACTTACAGGAAAATGGTATGGCCCGGACCCGGTCCTAACATGGGCAAGAGGAGCTGTCTGTGTTTTTCCTCAGGATCATCAACAACCTCTTTGGATCCCGGAAAGGCTCACCCGAGTGGTTCAAGATGTGGAAGTGTGGGATACTCGTGATGATGGTGCCATGGCCCATGGTGATGATGGAAGAGCTTCATTGGGGGCTGATGACAGTGTTCCCTAAACCTATGCCAGTCACCCATTCAGCGCAAGTATTCCCCCGCTTTTTTACAAGCAATGATAACATGGAGGTCCCTTCTTTTTTTACCATTATATGACACATTAGCAGCAGTACAAGAGACCATACACCTGCCCCTAAGCGGATTACTGTGCTTCCAACTGATTACTAACATATCCCAGGACAGTGATTGTGTACGTATGCATAACCAGACAGGAGGCTGGTTTGATGCACCCCCTCCAGGGACCAGCCGGTCCAATGCCACATGGATCAGGGGAGCTTGGCACTTTCAAACCCATGCCTGTATGCATATGGCCCCCCTTTGTGTTCCTTGTATATAATGGAAGCTATGAAAGAAAAAATGTCACCTGTGGTAACAGGACTTGTTTCTATGCTTTATGCTGGAATGCTACCACCTTCTCTAGCGGTGGTATTTCATGGCAATCGCAGCATCAGCTGCTGTGGCTACAGCTGCGGCAGTTTTCCTGATGTCAAGTGTTCAGACAGCGGCTGCACTTAACAATTTGTCAGCTGGTGTTGCTGAGGCTATGACCAATCAACAAAATATTAATAATCATTTCAAAACAGGCATTATGTCACTCAATTAAAGGGTTGATTTGGTGCAGGATCAGCTCGATGTGCTTATACAGATAGCACAGTTGGGGTGTGAATGGAGACATTCTGGGCTCTGTATTACCTCTGTACCTTTTCAGAATCTGAGCCATGCAGCTAATCTATCATGCAGTCTCTCACATCATTTAAGAAGGAAACTGGTCCGGTGAACTCTACTCTCTATTGGAAGAACTCCACTCATCCATTGTGCACATTGACTCTACACGAGTAGACCTGTTCACGTCTGAGGGTTTTATCTCCTGGATGTCGAAGGTGGTGTCTCACCTACAGCAGTGGGCTGGAACAGTGGGTTTGGGTTGCAGTATAATCCTGCGCGGGTCATTGTGTCTGTGGTGTCTGATGCGCATGCGGAACAATCAGCGCAGAGAAAAAGCGTTCTTCGTGCAGGCTCTTGCTGCTATTGAACTGGGCAGTTCACCTCAAGTTTGGCTTGGCATGCTAGAGAAGTAGTCAAAGACGGGTAAGACCCGCTGCATGTATTACCAACCTAAGACAGGGAACAAGCCTATGCTGTTTGTTTGACCCCATGACGGGTAAGGAATACCTCTGCAGGGGCAACCTAAGACAGGCATTCTCTCTGCCATATTATAAAAGAAAGGGGGAGATGTGGAGAGCGGGCGTTGGCCAAAATGGTGCTTTGGACCCTGGCCAGGTCTTATCGCCTGATTGTTGCCTGACTGCCCAGCTCATTCCCCAGCCAACAAGAGAATGCCAAACCTGAACCCTCATTAGCATGTCTGCTGACTTCCGTATATTGTGCATACCGCTTACAGACCAATGAGAGACTGCCACGGCGCTTGCGCCCCAGCAGGAGGCGGGGTTGAGAGAGGGGATATGAGGAGGGGACACTGGAAGGAGGAGAGAGAGTTGGTGTGAGAGTTGCCTGAATAAACTGCGTCTGGAAGAACAAGAGTGTGTCCTCTCCTTTTTCCTGCCAGCCGGGAATAGAGAGCGACGAGGAGAGCGACAAATCACATTTTTTCTTGTCCAGCATTTCAGTTGACACCACCATCTAGATAGTGAAATTCAGGTGAAATATGGCAGAATATCAACAAGCCAGTTACTGGTTGGAGAAGAAATGGGTTCTCATTTGCTAGACTAACAAAAGTTGTGATCTTTTTCACATGGGTACTGAACAAATAGCTCCATGATTTCTGCTTCCCAAATGAGAACAGTATCTTATTTCAGGAGCTTCTAGTATTTGTACCATTTACAGTTTAGTGTTTTCACTGAAGAAAGACAGGGGAAAAAGCAAACTCTTCCCAGCCCCAGTTTCCCTGTGTACTCACCCAGGATGGCTGAAGTGATTCCCCCATATCCCACACTGTCCTGCCGGCGGAGTTGGGCTATGGGGCAATGGCTGGGAGCAAGCTCAATTAGATGGCCACATTTTGAACACATCCCCACACTGCAGCAGAAATAGGAAGCACAGGAGAGATGGTAAAACAAGGTGTGTTCAGATGCTCTGAGTCCTGGTGGGGTCTGACCTGGAGAATGAAAGGTTTGCCCTTCCTGAGGTGACAGGAGGCAGGGCCTGCACACAAAATTCAGGGTGAGAGCAGAGAATTTCTCATCCCTAGCTCAAATTCTCAGGCTGGATGGTATGGGGGGGTCATCCTGGGGTCGTAGGCAAGAGCATAAAGTCAGCTAAGAGCTAGGGAAGAGGAGCCTGAAGCGTGAAACCCATGGGGCTGAGAGCCGTCCTACTTGGAGAATCTGCTGTGGATAACCAGAAGACTGGATTGTTGCATTAAGGCAAATGGCAGGAGTCCCATTTGCACTCTGTGTATGTGAGGGTGGAGTGCATGCACTCTGTGTATGTGAGGGTGGAGTGCATGCACTCAGTGTACGTGAGGGTGGAGTGCATTTACTCAGTGTATGTGAGGGTGGAGTGTATTCACTCAGTATATGTGAGGGTGGAGTGCATTTACTCTTCGTGTGTGAGGGTGGAGTGCATGCACTCAGTGTATGTGAGGTGGAGTGCATGCACTCAGTGTATGTGAGGGTGGAGTGCATGCACTCAGTGTATGTGAGGTGGAGTGCATGCACTCAGTGTATGTGAGGGTGGAGTGCATGCACTCAGTGTATGTGAGGGTGGAGTGCATGCACTCAGTGTATGTGAGGGTG
>VZQC01006244.1:2556358-2689554 GCA_009823505.1 Rhizomys pruinosus | reverse complement strand
CCGCTATATTTTTTATGATTTTAAAATCGAGTGGCTCATGATAACGGTTATTGTCCTGTTGGTTTTGGAAGACTGGAAAACATAGGGCTGGATTTTGAGCGGCTACCTCCCTCCAGCACTCTGGATGAAACGAAGTGCCAGGTACCACAAAAGGCAGAGGGGGTCCTGGGGCCATCAGCAGTAGTGGAGGTCCCGGGGCTGCCAGCTGTATGCTAACCTTCACTTGCTCCATGCTTTCTACCAAACTCTCCAACTCATCAGCTGACATATCCTGCTCTTCATCCTCAACCCCTTTGGGTGGCGCCTGTTCCTCTTTTAGCTGCTGTAGAAGTTCTTCCCCTTTTTTTATTTCTGCTGCACAGCTCCCTTCATCGCCCAAACAATTTCCTATTAATTTCCAAATCGGAACTACACCTCTCCGCAGAATTCCTTGTTCCTCAGCAAACATTACGTCCCCTCCCAACTTTCCCTAGCAATGTGGCATGAGGTTTCTGGTCACAAGAAACCAGGGCACAATCTCATCTACTGCTCCTAAGAACTCATCTAAAGTTTGGGTCTTTATGCCAATTCCTTTCACTTTCAGCAGTTCCTTTAAGGCATCATGCAATGGCCGCATTGAATTTGAATTCCCCATTGTCTCTACTCCCGAGAACCTTATAGTCCCACATTACCTGGGAACTTACCGGCTAGCCCACCTGCCTGTGTCTGGTTCTGAACCGTGCTTGCACCGACAGAGGTTCCCCGAATGGGCCACCACTTGTCACTCTCCTTGTCGCTCTCTGTTCCTGGCCAGCAGGAAAAAGGAGAGGACACACTCTTGTTCTTCCAGACGCAGTTTATTCAGGCAACTCATACACCAACTCTCTCTCCCTTCCATTGTCCTCTACTAATATCCCCTCTCTCAACCCCACCTCCTGCTAGGGTGCGAATGCTGTGGCAGTCTCTCATTGGTCTGTAAGCAGTATGCACAATATACGGAAGTCAGCGGACATGCTAATGAGGGCTCAGGTTTGGTGTTCTCTTATTGGCTGGGGAATGAGCTGGGCAGTCAGGCAACAATCAGGCGATAGTCATAAGACCTGGCCAGGTTCCAAAGCGCCATTTTGGCCAACGCCTGCTCTCCACAAGAAGCCTCTAGCCATCGAGATCTGACACTCTGCAGCACGTAGTGCCAGGGCATGAAGCTAACCAGATGTAGTTGACCTGCTTAGAGCCAGTAGGAATTTTCCACTTTCTTCATCTTTAAACACTTTCATGTCCACTAACCAGACAAGCATGTGTTAGAGGAAAGCTTGTAAATAGCAAGCAGGATCAAGCACAGAGGAAAGTTCAACTGGGACACAGGAGGAAGCAGCTGAGTCAGCGCAGGGTCCCACACATGGGTAGAAGAAACTTGAGTTGTGCCCCCCCACTTCCCCACTCCCCAGGTGGTCACACAGCTCCCCATTTCATCATGGGGCTCGCCAAAAGCTTTCCAAGCTGTCTTTGTCAGACTGTCTGTTTTCTTAAGACAGGGTCTTACGCTATATCCCAGGATGGCTTTGAACTTGCAACCCTCCTGCCTCAGCCTCTGAAATATAGGGGACTTACCAATTGTGCCACCATTCCAGCTTGCTGATATCTCTACCTCGGTTGATCCTCTGGGGAAAACCATATCTGCCGGAATGTCTGCTGGGTGTGATTCAGTCTCTTCCAGGGCCTTCTCATGGGCAGACCAACAATATTCCAGAGAAGAGACCACAGAGCACAGCGGAGGGTCTCAGCACCTGAATTTCATCTTTTCTCTGGCTCCAGAGGGGTTGATCTAGCAGCGCTGAGAAGCCCCGCCCCAAGGCCTGGGGAAAAACTCCATTGACCTCATGCATATCTCTCAGGGCCAGCCAGACAAAACATGCAAGAATTTAGTGACTTTCCCCTTTCACACAACCTATTTGTGTGTTAACCATTGAACACCATAACCTACTTTCTTACAGACATGGGAATCAAGTACCTGTTCAATCTGTATTTCAGTGTCAAAGCCAAGTAGATTCAAATATTGTATTTTTGATGCATCAGATTCCTATGGTGTTAAAAATGAGTGGAATTTTCAAACATGAACATGATGCTCCTAGAAATAACAGTATGGGAATTTCTGGGCATGCAAAATGGCAAAGATTTGCTGTAAGGTTTACATTTCTTGATCTTTTAACAATTGATTCATGTGTGTGTGTGTGTGTGTGTGTGTCTGTGTGTGTGTCTGTGTGTGTGTGTGTGTGTGTGTGTGTCTGTGTACATAAAGAGGGGTCACCTATGCCATGGCAGCATGTGGATTCTGCCCTCTCCAGCCACATTTACACAGGTTCTGAGGATGGAGCTCAGGTCGGCACACAGGCACCTTTACCTGAAGAGCCATCTCACAGGCCACATTTCTTGATCTTCAGCAGCTTAGTTATTTTTTACTTCCTGAGATAGTTTTGTTCATTAACTTTTTTTTTTTTTTTTACTTTTTTTTGAGACAGAGTCTCCCTATAGCCCCAGCTGTCCTGGAACTCACTCTGTAGACCAGGCTGGCCTTTAACTCACAAAGATCCACCTGCCTCTGCTTCCCAAGTGCTAGGATTAAAGGCGTGAGCCACCACGCCTGGCTTTTAACTTTTTTAAGTTAGTATATGGAAAGTTTCATTACGCGTCATTATACTTAGCTCATATTCACCCCGTTACCTTCCTTTGTCTCTCCCCCATACCTGCAGGGTCCTTTAAAACAGTCATGTCACTCACATACATAGCTAAAAATATACAAACATATTTATTGAAATCTCAGTTGCACATAGAAGAGAAGACGTGACTGTCCCCCTCGGGCCACACCCTCCATTCAGCCTTCTTCCTTCCTTCACATAAGCCCCGTTCTTGTTTAATCTCATGTATTTTTTACTCTGAATTTTGTATTTGAGAGAAAACATGTGATATTCATCCTTTGGGGTCTGGTTTATTTTGCTTAGTGTGAAAATCTTCAAATTCATTTTCCTGAAAATGACAAAATTTTATTCTTCACAGCTGAACTTTACTGTGTATGTGCAGCACATTTTCTTTCTATCTTTCTGTGTATGGAAATTCTATATCTTTGCTATTAGAAATGTTGTAACCACAAACATGGACGTGCAAGCATCTTTGGGGTGTGCTATCGGAGATTTCTTTCTGTATATACCCAGGAGTGGAATGGCTGGGTCATGGGGTAGGGTTGTTGTTTTTTTTTAATCTCCATATTGATTTCCGTAGTAGCTGCAATAGTTTATATTCTCACCATCAGTGTATAAGGGTTCCTTTCTCCCTGAATTCTTACCACCATTTGAGATACAAGGTTAAAGAACATTCAGTAAATAGTAGAAAGGTATATTTTTAAGGACCACCTTGTGTATAATTGAGCACTGGCAATAGTTTGGGTGAGAAGAATTCCAAGACCTCTCCTAGCAAACCTCCTTTAGAATTCAGTTTAGCTTTTGGTGTGGTAATGAATGATTTCTCTGTCTTAGGTATAGGATAATAAATATCCCTTATTCATGGGGGATTCATCCTAGATGTCCCAGTAGATACCTGAAACTGTGGAGACTCTCTCTGTCTCTGTCTCACTCTGTCTCTGTCTCTCTCTGTCTCTGTCTCTCTCCCTCCCTCTCCATATATATATATGAAAACCATATATATATATATATATATATATATATATATATATATAAACACATCATAGTTTTCCTATATTAACATACCCATGATAAAGTCTAGCTTAAAAATTTGGCACAGTAAAAACAACTCGATAATAAACTAGAACAATTATAAAAAATACTGTAACAAAAGTCACAGGAATGTGGTCTGTCTTAAGCCTTTACTGTGCCATATTTACCCTTCTCAGGATGATGGGATGATATTTAAAGAAACCACCTAACAGAGTCTCTTCACCAAAGCTGAATCACCAGCATCACCACATGCACTTTGGTTCCATCAGTAAATAAAATAAGAATTACTTGACCCTAAGAACAGTGATATGACAGTCAGACAGGATAACCTAGAAGGCTACTGAGTGGCTAACTGGCAGGTAGCAGATACAATGTAGATACATTAGGCCAAGGCAGGGTTCACGTCCTTAATGGAGCAGTGCAAGATCTCATTATGCTACTAAGAATGGCCTGAAGTTTAAAACTTTAATTTAATTTTATTTTATTTAAAACTTTTTATTTTCCACTTAATATTTTCAGAATGCAGCACTGAAACTAAGGAAAGAAAAATCACCAACAAGAGGAAACCATTCTACAAATGCTACTTCAAGCTCTTAGCACCACTCACCCAAAGAATGTCTCAGAGCCCTTGGGACTCTGAAGGGTGGCAGAGCCTTAAGTGAAATTTTCCAAGTTTCACTAAAGCTGTGCTGAGATACAAGGAAAAAATCGAATACTCATCGGATCTTAACTTCTGCACAGTCCATTTGGAATAATAGCTGTTAAGGGTTCAAGGAACAACTGGAAGCAGTCTGAGAGCTGATGGGACTGGCTCAGGTTTGGAAGAAGGCTTCACCTGCTGCTGTCCACCCACCATTACTCTTGAGCTCCAAGCTAGATGTCACTTTCTTCAGCAACTGCCTACTTCAGGTATTTCCTGCAGATACTCCTGTGGCCAGAGACACTGGTTGTCAGAGTGAATGACACTAAAGGCCAGTGCTGGTACCACAGCCATCTTTAGCATCTGCCTCCCTGGAATGCTCTTCAAAACTCCTTAAGTGCTCTTCTCAACAATCGAGACCAGTTACCCGCAACAGTCAACAGTGAGAAGGCCATCAGGAATGGAGACTTGTGAATATCCAGGGGGGTCAGGAAGGGCTGGGGTGCTTCTCTAGGTGGAACAAGACAACAGCTGTCAGGAAAGCCAGGCAGCCTGCAAGCTACCCAGCTCACACATTATGAAGCACAGGTACATATCCCATAGTATCCTATGTTGAGCACCCTGTCTCCAGGAACACGTGTGTGTGTGTGTGTGTGTGTGTGTGTGTGTATCCGTGTCTGTTGCCTGTCTGTGTGTATGTAATTTTAAGAAACTAGCAGAAAAATTAGGATTTCTGGGTGTGGAGAGATAGCTCAGTGGTTAAGAACACTGACTGCTCTTGCAGAGGACCCGGGTTTGATTCCCACATAGCAGCTAAGAGCCTTAGGCTGGGCATGGTGGCACACACCTTTAAATCCCAGCACTCGGGAGGCAGAGGCAGGTGGATCTCTGTGAGTTCAAGGCCAGCCTGATCTATATAGCGAGCTCTAGATCAGCTGGGACTAAAGGGAGACCCTGTCTCAAAAAGACCAAAACAAAAAAAAATTAGGATTTCCAAAAGTTACTGTTTATTATTTATTCAGTGACTAGGAAGTCACTGAAAAAGGGACTGAGCATTGTTTTGGCTTGTTACAGCATTTTTTTTTTTTACGTGTTCTCTCTTAAAATGCAAATAAAGACTGCTTCCATAGAGGGTGCTCATATGGCAAAAAAAAAAAAAAAAAAAGAAAGAATGAACAGGGCTGACTGTGTCATGACACTACTCCCCTGACTGGGCAACACATGTGACCATCTCAGCAGCTGAGCCAACGGGACATGCAAGTAAACAAGGAAACTCATAGAGGAGGTTAATCAGCTTCTCGAGAACTTTGCAGGTGTACTAAAGGTGGTAGGATTGAAACCCAAGACCCCCATGCTCTTGAATCCACAAGGCACACAGACCCTAGGAATGATGGCTCTGAGGAAGCAGCAGGGCCCTAGGCAAGAGGCGAACTTCAGTTGACTTCATGCTTAATGCTAAAGGCTTGTCCTAGATATTTCTCTTAGAATTTGTTCCAAGAGAAGACCTGTAACTGAGACAGTCTCTATCTTTGATCTCATTCATCTTGAAGCATCCATTCATGAAACATAAAATACAGTGAAGAAATTCTCAGACCTACACATAAAATCCCATATACATTCACATGTTACTAGCTTGCTCACCAGTGGGGGCAGGGCAGGATAAAATCTGTAAACTCCTTAGAGGGTGAGAGAAAACAAAGGGGAATTTGTAGGCTTTAATTGTGTTCTTCTGGAATTCAGCTTCCAGATTGTTATGGTATTATTCATAAACTTCTGTTATAGGAAAGTAAATGTTCAAGTTAAGAGGGGTAATGCCAGGAACACTGAGGAGAGGCAGTAAGAAGGCTTGCAGCTGAGTATGTAGGAGCCAAGCTGACCAGTTAAGAACAGGCTCTGGGAAAAACATTCCATCTTGTCGGACTCTGGCTATTCTTAAGGGACTCCCCCCCTCCATGAGGAACATATGCAGCAAGACCTTACATCTAACTGCCTAACTGCTGCAGAGTAAATTGTGGGTAAGGATGACTTCTACCTAGTCCAGGAAGGAGACCACTCCAGACCACTCTGTACACAAGGAGCTAGGGAACCATAGATACATATTGGTAACTGCAATGGGAGTTAGCTCTCCAGAGCCAGTAAAGGCTAGAAGCCATGGTAAACTACAAACTGGTCCTATATACATGAGGGCATGGTTTAATTAGCAGCTAGAAAACCTAGGCAAGTTTGGGAACTGGCAGACTCCACCAAGATCAATGGCCCACAGACCTAGCCAAGAGGTGACTGGTAAACCAAGGGCACCTCTCACCCTGGCCTACCTGTTCCCTCCCACAGGCTGCGCTACAATCACCTGGTGAACAGTGTCTCTTAGTTTCTTGTCTGTTTCCTGTTGTGCTTCTTTTGGGATAAGTGGGGAATCTATTGTTCCCATGAATATCTGCAGGATACAGTCAAGCGTTGCCAGTAAAATGTTCCTAGATGCAAAGGATTGTGATTTTAATTCCTCACAGCCATCTGCTTTTTTTTGTCATGGCCTGACAATTCCTCCTCTGCACACAAGCCAGCATAGGCAACATCATGTTTGTTTTGTGTACAGCCTGGCGTTTTGTTTACTTGGCATTTACCATAAGCAAAGATACTTCTGGGAATGGTGGCCATGTTTACTGAGGTGAATCCTAGGTAACTCCTGTGTTTGCATTCCATTGCTCTGCTTTCCTGAAGTCTTTGACTTTGTCCCTAGGAAGTCACTGAAAAAGGGACTGAGCATTGTTTTGGCTTGTTACAGCATTTTTTTTTTTTACGTGTTCTCTCTTAAAATGCAAATAAAGACTGCTTCCATAGAGGGTGCTCATATGGCAAAAAAAAAAAAAAAAAAGAAAGAATGAACAGGGCTGACTGTGTCATGACACTACTCCCCTGACTGGGCAACACATGTGACCATCTCAGCAGCTGAGCCAACGGGACATGCAAGGAATGTGTGGGTCCCTCCCCATCCCACAGAATTAGTCAATCCCTAAAGAAATTATACCCAGTCTTTGTCCGGTTTCTGCCATAAATCCTACAAAAAGCACCCAGACAAGCCATTTGATGACAACCCCTTCCCAGCCCCTATCTTTCCTGCTCTTTGCTTGATAGACCTTGCTTTTTTGTGCACACACTCCATGTATGTTCATGTCTTTATTTCTCACCTACATAAGGCAATAGACTTGAAAGTCACTATCTCAGGTTGAATTTCAGTGACCATTGATTTTTGGTGACCATTGAATCTCTGGTTCAAGCCTGTCTGGGCTGAGGGAGACACCCATCACTTTCAAAGATCCATATTGGTTCCAGCCAGCAGTCAGCGTCATGGGACTAAAAGGCTTGGCCTAGTTCTTGTGAGATCTGAAGCGGTGGACGGTTCCCTGCTGCAGATTCCTGGGTGTCTCCAGCTGCTCGCTTCCGTCAGAACAGTGGTGCAGAATCTGAGTTTTCTTATCTTTCCCCCTGTGCTGGTGCACATAGTCATGAGTAAAGCACAGGATGTGAACAAATAAGACTAGGATTCAAGACACACAAGTAGCCCCACCCCCTTTATCCATGGTCATACTTTCTGAGGGTTTTACTGTACATAGTCACCTGAGGTACTGTGTCATTTCACATAAGCACAGATTAACAATGTGTTCAGGATCATAAAATATTTTGAGGAAGAGAGAAAGACCATAGTCATGTCTTTTTTTTTAATTTTATATATTATGTGTATGAATGTATTGTCTGCATGCAGGTCTGTCTGTGCACCCATGTCATGCAATGCCGCGGAGGTCAGAAGAGGGTGCCGGATTCCCCTGGAACTGGAGTTCTCCTGGATTGGAGTTACAGACTGTTCTCAGCCGCCATGTGGGTGCTGGGGATCAAACCCAGGTCCTCTGCAAGAGCAGTCGGTGCTCTTAACTGCTAGGCCATCTCTCCAGCCCAGTCATGTCTTTTATGACAGTATATCACTAGAAACTATTTGATTTTGTTATCATGCTCCTCAATCTGTTTCTAAAGTTAAGTTCCTTACATAGATATATGTTAGAAAAACCATGGCGAAAGGGCTCAGTAGTTAAGAGCACTGACTGCTATTGCAGAGAATCTGGGTTCAGTTTCCTAGTACCCACAGAGCAACTACCATCCACAACTCTAGTTGCAAGGGATCTACTGCCCTCTTCTGACCTCTGTGGGCATTGCATGATACAGATGCACTTACAGGCAATACATCCATAGACATAAAATAAAACAATAAAATACTAAGAAAAGAAAAACCATGAAATATGTAGAGTTCACACCATCTACAATTTGAGACTGGAGGTCTTGGACCATCTTCCCCAAGGACACTGAAAGACACTCCATCCCAGAAGATCGATATAACTCTTATGGTGCATGAGAGTGCATCTAATGCTCTCTCATCGGAGAGCTCGGGGTTAGGTCACTGGTTGTGATGGTTAATCCTGGGTGTCAACTTGACTGGACTAAGGAACAAATAAGAGAAAAAGGGTCTTCTGATTGGACTGCCTCAACCCGGATGGCCCACCCCAAATGTGGGCGTTACCTTCTGCTGGCAGGCAGTATTTAAGGCCACGGCAGAAGGAGCTGGTCCCCTTTTTCTCCTGAGGCTTGCCTCTCTCATCTGGTGAGTTTGTTTTGCTGCTGTGATCAACCTTTCAGATCCCAGCGTGTACTGAGACCGGCAGATCTCCTGGAACCTATTTGGGCCTTCAGCACTGGATTGGGACTACTGAGACATCCAGCCTTGCAGACTGAGCAGTTCCCTGGATTCTCGTCTCCGCCTTTCCAGTGTGGTGCAGCTACTGTTGGAATCCTTGAACTCTGTCACGTGAGCAAATCAATAAATTGTATATAGCTATATATATTCATTCTGTTGCTTCTGTTTCTTTAGAGAACCCTGACTAATACAGATTCTGGTACCAGAAGTGGTTCTAGAGAAACAGAATTGAAAGGATGAATTTCTTTAGTGGGCTTGGTAGTCTCTGGAGCCAGCTCTCCAACCCAATGAAGCCTAGAGTTACTGAAGGCTCTCCTGGTGGCATGAAGAGGAATGATAATCCTTGGTGCAGACTATTTGATCTAATTATGAAGATAGATCCATTTGACTCACCTAACTCACCTCTTGTGAGAAGCAAGGAATTTAGTGACTCTATATATAAAACGTTCGAGAAATTGCAGAAAAATCAGGAAAATAATGATGTTGCCTTGTTGCTCCTAGCATGTCTGGATAAACTGTTAGACGAAAATATGGAGCTCGGTGATAAAAATGACCAGCTCCGGATTCGAAACAACAGTTTAAAGGTTTCCAAGTGTGCTCTGGAAGAGAATCTTCTCTCCAGCAGCCAAAGAGCTAAAGCAGCAGAAAATCAAGCTGGAGCCCTTATTATACGGTTGGCTGATTTACAACGCAAATTTAATTCCCAGCCACGAAAAGTGTCAGCAGTTAAAGTGAGAGCACTGGTGGGGAAAGGGTGGAACCCTGAAACTTGGGATGGAGATGTGTGGGAGAACTATGATGATGAGGATTTTGAACCCTCGGATTCTGAGGGATTTTCTTTATCTGAGGAATTAACCTCCCCACCCTCAGCAGAGAATCCACACCCTGCAGATCCCTCCTCCCCACCCTTGCCTGAGGAAATTAATCCCCCCCTCCCAGTGGGAGCTGATGTCCCTCAGGGCCCAACAATTGTTGCCTCTAGACCTATAACCAGATTGAAGTCTAAGCAAGCCCCTCAAGGTGAGATAGAAAGTGTGGTCCACGAGGAGGTGCGATATACTACTAAAGAAATTAATGAGTTTGCTGATTCATTCCGGCAGAAGCCTAAGGAATATGTGTGGGAATGGATTTTAAGGGTGTGGGATAATGGTGGAAGGAATATAAAATTGGATCATACTGAGTTTATCGATATGAGCCCACTGAGTAGAGATTCTAGGTTTAACATGGAAGCTCGAGCAGTTAAAAAAGGTGTTAAAAGTTTATTTGAATGGTTGGCTGATGTATTTATTAAAACATGGCCTACTAACAGCGAGTTAGAGATGCCTGATATTCCTTGGCTTAGTATTGATGAAGGGATTGTGAGGGTCAGGCAGATGGGCATGCTCGAGTGGATTCGAAGTGTAAAACCACATTCTCCACAATATGAGGACCCAGAGGACATGCCACTCACTGAATTTATAAGATGGAAAGTACTGAGAGAGACACCAGAACATTTGAAGAGCTTTGTTTTTGCTCTATTTCTTATGCCAGATCTTACAGTTAGAGAAGTTGTGGCTCGTTTGCATAAATTAAATGTACACGTAGTAGGTCTAACAGGACCTCAGGGTAGGCGTCAGGTGGCAGCACTGAATCGCAGAAGGCCAGATGAGCGTAGTTACAGTAATTATCATAATGGGTGGCAAAGGCAAAACAATACCTATAATGGCATGACCCGAAATGATCTTTGGAACTGGCTAATTAATCATGGTGTTCCCAGGAACCAAATACATAAGAAGCCTACTAAGTTTTTATTTGATCTGTATAAGCAGAAAAGCTCTAGAACGAATGACAGGAAGTCAACATTTGATTTTAGGAGTAGCGAATCCCGCCCAGTTGACCGGTTTCCAGACTTGAGACAGTTCACAGACCCAGAACCCCTTGAATGAAGGGGTGGCCGGGTTCCAGTGAGGAAGGACCTTGTCACAATACCAAAGAGTTATGCTGTTTGCCTTCCTCCTGTCCTTCCCCAGAGGGACCTGAGGCCTTTTACTAGGGTAACTGTACACTGGGGAAAAGGAAATAATCAGACTTTTCGAGGCCTATTGGATACTGGTTCTGAGTTGACACTGATCCCAGGAGACCCTAAAAAGCATTGTGGCCCTCCGGTTAAAGTAGGGGCCTATGGAGGTCAGGTGATAAATGGAGTTTTGGCTGAAGTCCGACTCACGGTGGGCCCAGTGGGTCCCAGAACGCATCCCGTAGTTATTTCCCCAGTCCCAGAATGTATAATTGGGATAGATATAATTAGAAATTGGCAGAATCCCCACATTGGTTCCCTGATCTGTGGAGTGAGGGCTATTATGGTTGGAAAGGCCAAATGGAAACCATTGGTGTTGCCTCTACCAGGGAAAATAGTGAACCAAAAACAGTATCGTATCCCTGGAGGGATTGCGGAGATTAATGCCACTATCAAGGATTTGAAAGATGCAGGGGTGGTGATTCCTACCACATCTCCATTTAACTCTCCAATTTGGCCTGTGCAAAAGACAGATGGATCATGGAGAATGACAGTTGACTATCGAAAACTCAACCAAGTAGTGACACCAATTGCAGCCGCTGTACCAGATGTGGTGTCCTTACTCGAGCAGATTAATATGTCTCCTGGTACCTGGTATGCAGCTATTGATCTGGCCAATGCTTTTTTCTCAATACCGGTTCATAAGGACCACCAGAAGCAATTTGCTTTCAGCTGGCAAGGCCAACAGTATACCTTTACTGTCTTACCTCAGGGGTATGTTAACTCTCCAGCGTTGTGCCATAACTTAGTTAGAAGGGATCTTGATCGCCTGACTCTTCCACAAAATATCACACTGGTCCACTATATTGATGATGTTATGTTGATTGGACCCAGTGAACAGGAGGTAGCAGCTAGCCTAGACTTGTTGGTAAAGCATATGCGCATGAGAGGATGGGAAATAAATCCAACTAAAATTCAAGGGCCATCTACCTCGGTGAAGTTTCTAGGAGTTCAGTGGTGTGGAGCATGCAGAGACATTCCTTCTAAGGTAAAGAATAAGTTGTTGCACCTGGCCCCTCCCTCCACCAAGAAAGAAGCACAACGTCTGGTGGGTCTTTTTGGATTCTGGAGGCAGCACATTCCTCATCTGGGTGTGTTACTACGACCCATATATCAGGTGACTCGTAAGGCAGCAAACTTTGAGTGGGGCTTGGAACAGGAAAAGGCTCTTCAACAGGTCCAGGCTGCAGTGCAGGCTGCTCTGCCCCTAGGGCCATATGATCCAGCAGACCCAATGGTGCTTGAGGTATCAGTGGCAGATAGAGATGCTGTCTGGAGTCTGTGGCAGGCTCCCATAGGGGAATCACAGCGGAGGCCCTTGGGATTTTGGAGCAAGGCTCTACCTTCATCTGCAAACAACTATTCTCCTTTTGAGAGACAGCTCTTAGCCTGCTATTGGGCCTTAGTGGAAACTGAACGTTTGACAATGGGCCACCAAGTCACCATGCGACCTGAGCTGCCCATCATGAGCTGGGTGTTATCTGACCCACCAGACCATAAAGTAGGACGTGCACAGCAACAGTCCATTGTCAAATGGAAGTGGTACATACGGGACAGGGCCCGGGCAGGCCCTGAGGGCACAAGCAAGCTACATGAAGAAGTTGCCCAAATGCCTATGGTTCCCACTCCTGTTACAATGTCTCCTGGGCTTAAGCATGCACCTATGGCTTCATGGGGTTTGCCCTATGATCAGTTGACTGAGGAAGAGAAGACTAGGGCCTGGTTTACTGATGGTTCTGCACGCTATGCAGGCACCACCCAGAGGTGGACAGCTGCAGCATTACAGCCAATTTCTGAAACAACCCTAAAGGACACTGGTGAAGGAAAGTCTTCACAGTGGGCAGAACTTCGGGCAGTGCACATGGTTGTGCATTTTGCCTGGAAGGAGAAATGGCCAGAGGTTCGATTATATACTGATTCATGGGCTGTAGCCAATGGTTTGGCTGGATGGTCAGGGACTTGGAAGGAGCATGACTGGAAAATTGGTGAGAAAGACATTTGGGGAAGAAGTATGTGGATAGAGCTCTCTGAATGGTCAAAGGATGTGAAGATACTTGTGTCTCATGTAAATGCTCATCAAAAGGTGATCTCAGCAGAGGATGAGTTTAATAATCAAGTAGATCGGATGACTCGTTCTGTGGATTGTCAGCCTCTTTCTCCAGCTATCCCTGTTGTTGCTCAATGGGCCCATGAACAAAGTGGTCATGGTGGCAGAGATGGAGGTTATGCATGGGCTCAACAGCATGGACTCCCACTCACTAAGGCTGATCTGGCTACAGCTGCTGCCGAGTGCCAGATTTGCCAACAGCAGAGACCAACATTGAGCCCCCGATATGGTGCTATTCCCCGGGGTGACCAGCCAGCAACCTGGTGGCAGGTTGACTACATTGGACCACTTCCATCATGGAGGGGACAGCGTTTTGTTCTTACAGGAATAGATACTTATTCTGGTTATGGATTTGCCTTTCCTGCACGTAATGCTTCTGCCAAAACTACCATCCAGGGACTTACGGAATGCCTTATCCACCGTCATGGTATTCCTCACAGCATTGCTTCTGATCAAGGAACTCACTTCACAGCCAAAGAAGTGCGACTGTGGGCCCATGGTCATGGTATCCACTGGTCTTACCATGTTCCCCACCACCCAGAAGCAGCTGGCTTGATAGAACGATGGAATGGCCTCTTGAAGACACAGTTACAGCGCCAATTAGGTAGCAATACCCTGGAGGGCTGGGGCAAGGTTCTCCAGCAAGCAGTATATGCTTTGAATCAGCGTCCACTATATGGTACTGTTTCTCCTATAGCCAGAATTCATGGGTCCAGGAACCAAGGGGTGGAAGTGGGAATGATTCCACTCACTATCACCCCTAGTGACCCAGTAGGAAAATTTTTGCTTCCTGTACCCACGACCTTGCGTTCTGCTGGTCTAGACGTTTTGGCTCCAATGGGGGGAGTGCTTTTGCCAGGAGATACAGCAAACGTTCTATTGAACTGGAAGCTAAGACTTCCCCCTGGCCACTTCGGGCTTCTACTGCCTTTAAGCCAACAGGCTAAGGAAGGAATAACAGTAGTAGGAGGAGTGATTGATCCAGACTACCATGGGGAAATTGGACTTTTTCTCCACAATGGGGGCAAGGAAGATTATGTCTGGAAGGCAGGAGATGCTGTAGGGCGCCTTCTGGTGCTACCATGTCCTATGATTAAGGTCAATGGGAAACTCCAACAACCCAAACCAGACAGGACAATAAATGGCCCAGACCCTTCAGGGATGAAGGTATGGGTCACTCCTCCAGGGAAAGAGCCAAGACCTGCAGAGGTGCTTGCTGATGGTGGAGGAAATACAGAATGGGTTGTAGAAGAAGGTAGTCATAAATATCAGCTGAGGCCACGGGACCAGTTGCAGAAACGTGGATTATAATAGATATTAACTTTTGTCCTATTTGGTTAAGAATGTGCTTGTTCATATATATATATATATATATATATGTATATTAAGTGGATACTTGTGTTGTTCCCTTTTGAATGTGCAACTGAGATATGTGTTAAGTGTTGTCATATTTAGGTTATTAGATACTGAAGGACTAAGTTCTTCTCAAGGACATTACCACCTACTCTAAGATATAATGCTTTGCTATTGCACATGAGATTCTTATAACATGTTAGGTGGAATTATGACCCTGTCATCGTTTGCAATTGACATTTAAGCATAACGTAAGGAAAGGCTATTTATTGGGTGTCAAGTTGACAAGGGGTGGACTTGTGATGGTTAATCCTGGGTGTCAACTTGACTGGACTAAGGAACAAATAAGAGAAAAAGGGTCTTCTGATTGGACTGCCTCAACCCGGATGGCCCACCCCAAATGTGGGCGTTACCTTCTGCTGGCAGGCAGTATTTAAGGCCACGGCAGAAGGAGCTGGTCCCCTTTTTCTCCTGCGGCTTGCCTCTCTCATCTGGTGAGTTTGTTTTGCTGCTGTGATCAACCTTTCAGATCCCAGCGTGTACTGAGACCGGCAGATCTCCTGGAACCCATTTGGGCCTTCAGCACTGGATTGGGACTACCGAGACATCCAGCCTTGCAGACTGAGCAGTTCCCTGGATTCTCGTCTCCGCCTTTCCAGTGTGGTGCAGCTACTGTTGGAATCCTTGAACTCTGTCATGTGAGCAAATCAATAAATTGTATATAGCTATATATATTCATCTTGTTGCTTCTGTTTCTTTAGAGAACCCTGACTAATACACTGGTCAAGTGAGACTCCAAGTGTCTCACGTGCTGATCACTGGGGCTTAACACAGAATCCTATAAAAATTGAGCAGTCACTTCTAATAAATACAGAAACAAAAGACAGTCTGGGACTGTGGTTCTTTCCTCAGATCTACAGACATGCCATAAAGCTCCCTGGAAGCTAGAAAAAGCTCATGAGGCTTCTGAAAGTATAGGCAAGATTGTGGCACATGTGGCCAAACACAGGAGGTGACACAGGAGCTCTTCAGTAGGATACACAATATATTTGAATAAAAATGTAAATATGCTGCTATAACCAAGTCACATTTTTTACATTTATAATACAATTCCAAAGAAAAATTCCAGTTAAAGAAAACTTCGGCAAGGATGGCCTTCCATACATCAGAGATTTTTAAGATCATTTATTCTGGCGAATTGGCTTTCTTTTTTGCTATTGGCTTTGACTGATGTTCCATTAATTCCATAAGAATAAATGAAATAAACAAGTAGCCTCTAGAGAATCCATTTCTTTTCTTTCTTTCTTTCTTTCTTTCTTTCTTTCTTTCCTTTCTTTCTTTTTTCTTTCTTTCTTTTTTCTTTCTTTCTTCTTCTTGGTCTTTTTGAGACAGGGTCTCTCTGTAATCCCAGCTGTCCTGGAACTCTCTATGTAGACCAGGCTAGCCTTGAACTCACAAAATCTTCCTGCCTCTGCCTCCCAAGTGCTAGGATTAAAGGCACATACTACCACACCTGGCTTGAGAATCCATTTTCTAAAATTCACCAGCGCAGTTATAAAGTAGTGTTAAAGACAAAAGCAAGTCTCCCTGTTCTTCACATACCCTCTGCCTTTTGAAGGTGAATGACAGGGGCAAGGGGCAACCAAATCAGAATGAGTAGAAATGCCCCAAGTCTTGATCAAAAGGCCAGCTTGAGATCGGTTGCCTGCAGATGTCCAGATTATACTGCCCAGGAATCAGACAGGCAGTGATGCTACCATCTGTGCTTAGTAGTTCCACTTAGTATGGCCAGTCCCCACAAGCCAGGCACATTTGCCTGAGTGCCAAACAAGTAAGGACTGAGCACCACCAGCCAGCCACTGCCTCTGCTTCACCCTCTCCCGGCCTTTCTCTAGCACTGCTAAAAACTTCCAGGAAGAAGAAAGACACATGGAGGGTAGGGGAGAGAGGATAAAGAACCAGTCAGAGAAGATCGTTTTTCTCTTAGATGCAATAAACAGCCTACTGTATGTGAACTGGCAAATCCTCCATGAGGAATTATGACTCTCATGATACAGAGAGAAATTGAGAACATCAACAACAACAAAAATTGCAAACATGTGACTAGAAATACCCTCATTGCGTCCATAATGTTTCGGACCATCCAGCCCACGGCATCTGTGTTCCTATCTCTACAAACATGAGGACGAAAAATAAAGAAGGAAGAAAAAGAATAGAGGGTCTAGGCAACAACAATGGAACAAAAGCAAGGCACCTTGCAGGGTATGACCAGAAGCCATTCATGAGAAATAGCACGGTACTCCATATCTGAGCTCCCTAGAACACTGAGGCTCACAGGGATGGGAAATGCATAGAATGACGGCTGCCAGTGACTGGGGAAAGAGGGCACTGGGGAGTTACTATTCATCAGGAATGGGGTTTCAATTAGGGAAGATGGAAAGGTCTGGGGGTAGGACAGAGAAGATGGCCACAGAATGATGCAAATGTATTTAACACCCTTGAATTTTTCACTTAAAGATGGCTAAGGTGGTAAATGTTATATTCACCTATCTTACTACAATTAAATTCCTTTAATAAAAACAAATACTTAAAAAGATAAGGAGTGGTCCTGTCAAGTCAGGATCTCAGAACCATGATCCTAGACCACCTTGGAACATGAATCCTTCCAACAATGGATGGACTTCCTTTGGGAAGGTCTTCCGTTGGCACTGTCCCCTGGCTGGTTCTCCCACAAGGCCTTCCTATCCCACCAGTGGTGAGACGCCCCTGCTGCTTCCGCCTTAATAAGGGTCACTTACTAGGTCTTGGTGTGTCGCTGTGTGACTATTCCTCCCTCCTGCGGTTAGGCTCCTTCAATACTTATGAAGTGAGTGAAATTTACAAGGCCAAGGAAGCTCCTGACAAGATCCAGGAGCCCGCTCCCCGAGGTTCTAAAAGTAGTTTTAAGTGCGGTAGAGAAGAGATGTCTCAGGGGCCCAGCTGCAAATCATGCAGATGCAGGAGGATCCAAGATGCAGCTTTCCTGAGCTGTCACCCATGCTGGGTGAGCTTTTCAGTCATGCAGCTGTCCACCCACACTCCTGTAAATAACCCCAAGTGCTCACTGTTTCATTAAGCTAGACTTGATTGGAATTGTTTCTATGGTCTGTTGTCAGGGCCCTATCTGGAGTGAGTGGATATTTATTAACATCTCCCCAGAAATATCACACATGTGTTAAACCACAACTTGACAAAGCTGGATTGAAACTGCTCTCCTCAAGGGAGAGTCTTGAGAAGGAGCTGCAGTCATTGACAGCTATTTTTAGCATTAAAATGCTTGACAAACAGTTCAATCATAAACTGATCTGTGATGAGGGCACTCTCACTATTCAAAAGCTTACATTGATTTACTTGAGTTGGAATCACATCTCCCCAGTGTGGTAATTTGTATCTCTCAAATGCTCCTCAGAATAATGGGGGGTATGTATCACTAAAAGAAAAGTAAAAAAAAAAAAATCTTCATTTGATTTGACAGAAAATCTTTCAAAATGTAGATCCAACCAGTCCAAGTGACTTAAAGTGGCTTACGAGGGCGTCATACTGAGACTAGTTTCAGTTATTGATCTGCAGTGGGAGAGTAAGGGAGACAGGGACCCAGTCCAAACTGCCTGAGGACCAGAGCCCAGCAGATGCCAAACAGACACAGACAACAGGCTGCTCTCCTTGCCAGCCTTCCCCAAACTGCCCACCTGGCATCCCCAGACTGGCCAGCCTCCCATCTAGACATGGGCCAAACATCCTGATCACCTGAACTGTCACCTCAACAGACCTCTGTATCCCACTCCCGTGAAATGCCATAGATAGCTACCCATGCTCAGGAGACTGTATGCATGCTCTGGAGCCATGAAGCTGACAAGGGTGATACACTTGCCTAAAGCAGCTCTGATCAAAAGCACACCCCCACCCAACTCCGACCCCACCCCCACCCCTGGGGCCAGGCGTGGTGGTGCACGCCTTTAATCCTAGCACTTGGGAGGCAGAGGCAGGTGGATCTTTGTGAATTCAAGGCCAGCCTGGTCTACAGAGCGAGTTCCAGGATAGCTGGGACTACAGGGAGACCCTATCTTGAAAAGACCAAAAAACAACAAAAAAAGGCAACTCCCCAGTAACAGAACAAACAAACACAAGCTCTCTCACAAGTGCAGAACAGAAACCTGCAGGGCAGGCAGCCGGAAGGAGATGCATCTTCATGCAGCTGTGAACCAGGTGCCAGCACTCTCTGTCAGCGGCTGATAAGGCCTGTGTTGGCATTCCACTTGCCTGCCATGCAACTGCAGGGTGTGTGCTTCAGCAGCTGGACTGGGGACGATGGTGGATACCTTCTGGGTGGCATGTGGTATCTCACGTTTTTCCAGAACTTGGTCTTGGCATACTGTGACTGCTCTTCAAAGTGCCCACTCCACGGGATGGCTCCATGCTTCTGTCGGATGTACTGAATTGACTCGGGCATGGTGCTATAGTCCTTGATTTCCCCCAGCTCAATCAGAATGACCTTCATGCCATCCTGGATGAGGGCATTGTAGACAGCAATTTGTTCTTCTGACATGTTCTTTAGTAGGCCAAAGCTCGGGGATTCGGGGACTACAATGACGATCAGCCTCCTGCAGAGCTTAATGTTTTCATCAATGACACTGGCCACAGCTAGAAATAGAAAAGGAAGGTTCAGAAAACCCCAGCGTGCAAACGGCAGGGTAGGAATGCTACCAGAAATATAAGATGTGTGCCCCCGAGAAGAGGAAAGAGGAAAGGGACTTTAAAACAGGAAGGACCTGGGTACAACACAGACCATTAAAAAGTTGTGACACTTATCGCTGTTCTGTGCCGTCGTCTCTGTAGTCATTGACTGCTCCTTGTTTTTTTCACTTGGCTTGATGGTTATGTTGTGTTTTGTTCGCTGTGGCTGTATCTTTTCCCGTTTTCCCCAAACTATCTCATTGTGCCTGATTCTGAACCCATATAATAGTATAAATTCTGGTGTGTAACGAGCAGCGAGGAGGGGGGAGTTTTTATGGCTTACAGATTACAGTCCTCCATCAAGGGGAGACAAGGCAGGAACCTGGAGGCAGGAACTTAATCAGAGACCACAGGGGACTAGTCGGCATGATTTTAGAGGGTTTTTAAGAGGACAGAACTTTTCTTTATGTTCTTTATAGTTATTTAAATAATCAGGGTTTGTATAACTAATTTTGAAGCCAAACTACACACCCAATGCTTTCTTGGGGAGGAGAGGGAACAGTCCTATAAGTGGCTAGCTCTAAATGTACATTCAGCCCATAATTGCCTCCTGTGCAGTGGGAAGTCTGTGCCTCCATGGGAGGCAGCTATGAAAGACTGTCGTCTCTAGGTTCCTTTTCTGTTTGGCTTATTTTTGTATTTCTAGTCTCTAAACTATCTGTACAAAGATACCCAATTAATATTCTTTAAATAATGGTGTTAAAACAATTTTCCTGGTGAGAAGCAGTTGCTTATTTTAGTACTCAGTTACTTTCCTGTGCAGCTGTCTGAGAAGGAGGGCAAAGAGGACAAGGAGCGGGTCTGGGTATGATGGGTCCTGTGCGGGTCATTCCCCAGGGCAGGTCCTCTCAGATAAACCAGCATGCTTGCCCCTTTCCCACTAGTGAGACCACTGGTACTCATGAACTACTCAAAGTCACATGCCTAAGGAGGAGAAGAAATAAATTTGTTTTTCAATTTTAGTAAGATAGAAGAAAGAGGTTGTGGTTTGAACACGAAATATCCCTCATCAGCTCATGTGTTTGAACACGTGGTCCCCAACTGGTGGGGCTATGTGGGGAGATTATGGAAAGTTTAGGAGATGAGGTCTTTCACTAGGAAGAAGCGGGCTTTGAGGTCTGATGGCCTGGCCCTGCTTCCTGCTTTCTTTCCATGCTCCTTGTGACGTGTGGTCATCAGTCTGCTTCTTGAGTGTGAGGCTAGCCTCACAGTCCCTCGGCCACCATGCCTTCCCCACCATGAAGGACTATAAGCCAAAACAAGCCTTTTCTCCCCCAACTTGCTTTTGTCAGAGTATTTTCTCACAGCAGCAGAACAATAACTAACACAGAGGGGGAGCTGTCGGAACTGTGGTTTACAAGATTAGCTCTAAACATGAGCTGATTTGCATAGTCAAAGTAATGGGAAACTACACAAGTTATTCTCAGTGACCACTTGACTCTTCAGTGTTTTGTCCAAGACTACCTATTGGTCATTGGCCACCTATTCACAGAAATGGGATAACCACAAAAGGCTCACAGTACTGAAACCGGGACTCCCTAACATGGTGCTGGAGCAATGAACCTTAATGAAGCAAAGGAAACTTCTGAGTGTAGGGGCTGTTAGGGCTGGGAGGCTCTGTTCATAGACTTCTGAAAGTTCCATGAGGAAGGTAGACTAAGTTCTCACCATTTGTAACACAAGGTGGAGGGGTGCGTTTCTTTTTGTTGCTGTTTGTCAGTTTGTGACACGGTCTCTCTATACAGTGGGCACCACACTTGACCTCTCACTTTTTTCCATTTGTTGTCTGATGCCTCAGCTAAAACTTACCTTGTCCAGGAAATTCATCTCTGCCGAAAATAAATAACTTATATCCACACTGCTTCTCCAGCACCTCGGGCAGAAGCTTTAACACTAGTGTGTCCACGTCATGGCCCTGGCTGTCTCTTGGACGCTTGGGGTATAAGACATAGGCATCATATAGCTTCTCATCTGAAAGGGGAAAAGAACAAGCTCGTGGAGTGATTCTATCAAACGTAATAAACCAAACAAAGTGAAAACTCAAGGTGCTACTGTGCTGCCCAACAGTCTCTACACACCCACAGTGTGACACCCATGCTTCCACACTGCATCACAGGTCACCAGTGGGGACAGAGTTTCATTCTTACCTCAGAGGAATTCAACTGACACAGTTGGTGGCACTGTTGCTGCAATTCCTAATTCTACCCCAAGACGCCTAATTCTGTTTCCTATTGCTGGTGATGGGAATGAAAATGAGAACCTCAGAAGCCAGGACTCCCAGCTGCAGGACAGTGGACAACAGCAGTAACTACACCGGGAAAAACGGCTGAGTCCCTCCTAATGTAAGCTCACAGGAAACTCATCACAGGCACAGCACGCCTCTGAATGGACTCTGTGAATCTTTCATGTAGTACTGAGATGTCCATCACAATAGCACCCACGGCTAATGTGTCCACCAGGAATAAGTACTTACTGAGCAACCAGGAGACCATCAGTGTGCTCACCAGGGCAAAGATAAGCAAGGTACACCATCCAACTGGACAAACCACTCATATACACAGAAGTAAAACAGCATAAGACACCATTAGATAACAGCCAAATAAACGCCAAAAAGAAAAATTCCCTGTTGTCTGATGTTCTTGATAAATGACATACACAAAGCATATAAAACAACAGCTCCCAGGTTTGAAGCAGTGAGGAGGGTTTAAGGAAGAAACAGCAAAGGACTAGGACTAGCAGAAGGCAAGTGGAGGAAGAGAAGCTTGACACAGAATTGAAAGCGGAGCACTCACTGAAACCCTTCAAGGAGTCTTTGGGTGAGTCAGCAAGTTCAGCAGAACTGGGGAAAACGAGTGGAAGAGGGCATTGTGGCCAACTGTGGGCATCTCACCGGAATACGGGATTTTGAGATTCAGCCTGTTTGGAAGCCCGCAGCTAACATAACTTGCACCAGTAAGAGATCTGTGGTTTCCTCTTTTCATGGAGAAAAGGGTGGTTCTGACATTGACAAAAGAAGACATGCAAACACATATGATACATACATGAAGTTATATATGTACATGCCTGTGCATACATGCATGTACATATGCAACATGCTTACACACATATACACTCATTTTCTGCCTCCTTATTCTCTGTTTTTAAAAAGAAACTGTTGAAGAGCTAAGCAAGACCTCACAATTGGGAGATCTCCATAAGAAACTAATATCTGACGAGAACTTAACTTGACTGAGAACCAAAGACCCCCTAAACCTTGTTTAGGTTGGAAACAAGGAGGATCCAGATCATGGGTAGATTCAGCTTTCGGATCACAGGTAAGAATGAATGGATGAGGTGTAGCTGGTGCTGACGGAGGAGTCTTGCTTGGCAGCCATATGTCTGTATATCCCAAATCTAATTGGCTATTAGCTCTCTCCTTGGAGGAATAACCCATGGCTGATGCCACAAGCTTACATCCTCTAATGGTTAGGAGATGTTATAAACCACACGAAGACCCTGTCATACTTAACAGAAGAAAATGTAATTCATAGATTAACATACCATCCAAACATCTGTGTCTATACCAAAGTAACGTACCATAACAATTAGTACTGTTTAAATACCTTTATATCTAATTGCGTGTGCTTCATTAGTAGGATCGAAAGGCTATATATTATACTGTTTAAATACCTATATATCTAATTGCATGTGCTTCATTAGTAGGATCGAAAGGTTATGCCTGGACAAGCTGGCAGCCCATGAAAGAAAACAGCTAGAATTGACCTGAGACCAAGACAACAGTTCCAGAGAAAGTAGACTGTTTTGCTTCTCATTCACCTGTGCCCCTTTTCTAAGCCTACAAACAATCTGCGGAAGAGGGGGCATGGTAGAATGTAAGGGCTGCGATTGGGGTGAATGGTGAAACTACAATATAGACTGGAAACTCATTTGATCAACTTGATTGAACATACAACCCCCCCCCCCTGCTGGATGGTGGGACCCATGAGCTGTGTGGGTTTGGGCACAACTGCTCGCAAATTGGTTTTACATGAAGGATGCTTGTACTCACAAATTATCACTTATTGTTAAAAACAAAACAAAACAAAACAAAACAAAAAAAACAGAGAAAGATGCAGAAAAGTTACGGCAGAATGCATGATCTGGGATGAGTAGGGGTGGGGTGGGGGAAAGGGAAGGGGATATATGCCTGAACTGAATTGGAAAATGATGTATGAAATACACAAAGCATCAATAAAAAAAAAAAAAAGAATGAATGGATGACTCATCTGTGTTTGGAGAAAGCCAAAACCAAACACAGCTGCAGCTCTTGTGCAATCTTAAAGGTAACCAGATGGGATCACCATAATGTTGGAGCTGGAGGCCTCAGTAGTTACAAGCACTGGCTGCCCTTGCAGAGGACCAGGGTTGAAGTCCCAACACCCACACAGCAGGTAACAACCATCTATAACTCCAGTTCCAGAGGAATCCGATATACTCTTCTGGGCTCCATGGGCATTTCATGACACTACACTTAGTTATACACAGTCAATACACTCGTACACTCCTACACACATACACACACTCACACACAGGCACACACACACTCACAAAATAAAAATAATAAAGCATGAAAAGTGTAATGTTATATATTTGACTTTTAAAAACTAGAGGGGTATGTGTTTAGAGATAGGAAAGAAAAAAGAAAGATATTTCATAAAGTTCTTATTTCTTAACTTTTTACAAAGGAATTAAACTTCCCCACAAAAGGAGTTAGAAGTGTTTATTCCTATATCTCTGGGGAAGTGCTGGTTGGGCTAGAGTTGCCATCACAGCAAGCAGCAATATGTCAGCACCCAGGGTTAACCTCCTCAGACCTAGGCGTAGCCACAGACACGCTCTTCTCTCACTGCCGCACACACCCCACCACCACTGGTTTTGATTAAAAACCATTGGCTAGATTTCTTTTTTCTTTTGAGCTACACCACGTTCTTTCCAGGCAAGGCATCTGAGAACACTGCAGCCAACAATCCAAACTCAGAGAGAAGACAGGGATTCGTGTGGCAGAAATTCTCACACAAAAACGCCCTCATATTTCTGTGTTTTTTTTCCTAAGATTTTTTTCCCATGCTAGGAGCCAAATCCAGGGTCACTTATGTGCTGAGCTGCTGAGCTAGCTCACTCCACGACCAGCCCTCTTGTGTGCTGAGCCGCTGAGCTAGCTCACTCCACCACCAGCCCTCTTGTGTGCTGAGCCGCTGAGCTAGCTCACTCCACCACCAGCCCTCATGTGTGCCGAGCCGCTGAGCTAGCTCGCTCCACCACCAGCCCTCTTGTGTGCTGAGCCGCTGAGCTAGCTCACTCCACCACCAGCCCACTTGTGTGCTGAGCCGCTGAGCTAGCTTGCTCCATCACCAGCCCTCTGAACAAGCTCTGGAGTAAAAATATAATTTTATGAGTTTTCTCAAAATGCATACAGTTTTCATCCCTTTCAGAAGATCACTTTGAAATTGATGGGCTGGTTGCTGTACATTGGGAAGTTTTGAGTGCTAGACACCATTAGGTGGCTTGCTTCCCGCCACAGAAAGGCAGCTGAGGACCTTAGAGTAGACAGCTGTAAACAGTGGTGAGTTGGACCGCACCAGCTGTGTGAGAGAAATTCTAGACATGCAGACCTAGAGACTGTTCGGAGGAGACGGCTGTGCTGGCTGCTGCCCCGGCCCCCTCCTGATGGGGAAGTTGGCAGTTTAGTCTTTCCTAGCCAAACTTTTAAACTTTCTGAGGAGATTCATTCCTGCTTTCAATGTGAAAGCATTTGTATATGTCCTTATTGGCTGTTTGCAAAACCTACAAGAATCGAGCAGAGCCTGAAGAAGTGTGTGTGTGTGTGTGTGTGTGTGTGTGTGTGTGTGTGGCACCTGTGAGGCTTTAGATGGTTGCTGAGAGTCTTTGGTGGGGTCCCGAGCCAAGCCCCCCTTCATATTCACCCGCTGCCGCCGCAGCTCCATGTTCCATGATGAAGATGAGGATCTGGCCCATGAATTTTATGAGAAAACAGTCATCACCTATAAATGGGCCAAGCTGAGGCACATGGTGAGAATTGGTTCCTCAGGGGATCGTGAAGCTGGATCGCCCAGCTGGATCGCCCATGGCACCTCCCTGTTTCCCCACGCCCTCACCCAGGAGGGAACTTCCTTTCTGGTACTTTCCATAATCCCTAGGCAGAGCATTTCAGCCGTTTGTTACCTGGATCCCTCCCGTATTGCCAGCCTGATTCTTCCCATCTACCAGCCTCTTGTGCCCACTCTAGTGTGCACAGTTTGCTGGCTGTTAAATAGGAATGGGGACGGGTGTGGGAGGCTTCCGCCCTTTCTCCCAGGGCTGGGCTGGCCCTTCCTCACTTCAATTAATTGCCATTCCCCCAATAGAGCGAGCGCAGGCCAGGACAGGCTGTAGATGCCTTACCTATGGGGACTTGCCCCAAACCAAGTGTTCAGTCTAATCTCCCTTAATTTTTGCACTAGTCCCCCCACCCACCCAGTTGTGGAGGAGGGGCTGTCTACCACCCAGTGGTAAGACTCTCACACTAGGGTGGGTGCCAGTAGCCATAAGGAGCCCCCCATACCCTCTTCAACAGCATCTTCCCCCTTCAGTATCAGTCAAGAGACAGTCCTGGAGATCCTTCATAGGGATGTAAGGGAGGGGACACATAAAAGGAACACCTAAAATGTGAAAATCTGTAAGTAGTCTACACTGTGATGATGTTTGATTTCTCTGAGATGGCCTTTAAAAATCCATCTTTTGGGAATGTCTGTGCTTCTTAATTGTGGAAAACAGCTGCAGGCCCCAGACTACTGTGTGATTTGTTTAACTTCAATAAAATAACCTATAAAATTCGTTTGTATAGATTAATATTTGAAAGGGATTGCCTGAAGGTTATTTGGGCCCCTTCTTTCTTTCAGTGTTACATTCCTCAATATTTACCTGACCAGCCCAGAGCAATGGAAACATAGACAGATTCTGGGGATGAAGCATTTAATTAAAATTTAGGGCTGCTCAAACCTGGAGAGATGGCTCCGCAATTAAGAACACTCGCTGATCTTGCAGAGAACCTGGCTTTGATTCCCAGCACCCACATGGCATATGAAAACTGTAACTCCAGTTCCAGTGGATCAGATGCCCTCTTCTGACCTCCTCGGGCATCCCACAACACAGGTGCACCTACCTATACCCAAGCAATACACTGATAAACATAAAATAAAAATAATAATTTTTTTTTAAATTTAGGCCCCAATTTCAAAGGCACTTTATGTAAGTTCCTTTACTGAATCACCTGAGGACTGGTGTGTCTAGCCCCAGTATGCAATGCATAGAAGTCACTAGAAGGAAAGCCAGATAAAGGATGCACTCACATACACCATGAAGATGGTGCAGTCCAGATTCCTTACATAATGCACCTGTACATGAGGACCGTATAGCAAATTCCCTTTGGAAACAAATCCCAGAATGATTCACATTCTTCCATGAACAATTGAAAGGTTTTTAGGAAGAGCCAGAATTAACTGACGTGCCTTTACTTTGAAAGCAAATTCACCTTTAGACACTAAGCCCTGTCCACTCTGCCTGTTGCTTGTTTTGCAGTTCTACCATTCGTTTCCCTGTGTACTTGCTTGGTTTGGTTTTAGCCATTCTGATTTACATGCATACATGGCCCAAGTCTGGATGAAGAGCAGGCGTCTACACAGATCTTAGTAGACCTGAGACTGCCTGATCCTTCCAGTCTTGTGCACACAGGCATATCTAATAAGCAAGCTCTGAAAGTAGCTCTGACGCATAAGAGCACAGAACTCCCTGACTTCTGCTAGGCCCTTGAGTGACATCATACTGTAACTTGTAGGTGAATTCCATTCACCTATGGATGATGTAGCAATGCTTGCCTAACTTGATTGACATAAACAATCTTGGTAAAAGGATATAATTTCTCTCTCTTTCATATCTATATTTTCCATACTCTATATACTCCAGAAAAATCTCCTCAAGAGAGACTAAGTGCCAACAGGTCTCAAGATTAACCTCAGAGGCTCAACACCAGCCATTTTTAAGTCAACATTTAAAGTGCTATTGCAAGGTAGTTCTCACAGATAGAGATATGGGAAATTTAAAGCACACATGCTTTCCAAAATTAAAAAGCTAAGACCCTGGAGGCCAAGCTCCAATCTCCAAAGCACCTGCCTCTGGAGGGCAGGGTCTTGATATCTCATGGGCTGGACTGCCTGCCAGGCTGGGGTGAGTCATTACTCAGTCCCTTTTACTGCTCCTGAATTCAGCCTCGCTGACAGGCAGCTTTAGCATCCTCTCTGTACACAAGAGCAAGTCACTGCTGTAGGCACACTCCTGGGAGTGTCAGTGAGTCACAGGCACAGACACCAAAGGGCCAGATAGGATGAAGCTTCCAGAAAGACCATGTGAAGCAACACAAAGCCCTGTTAGTCAAAATACCAGAAAGCACCCACGCCACTCCTTTCTGTGTCAGAAGAAACAGTGGGGGAGAACTGAATCCTCTTCTCCCCAGAGTCAGGCAGAGGGACAGTCACTGGGGGTGGAGACAAGGTGGCCTCTGCAGGGACCATAAGTAGTCTGAAGATCTGCAGCACCTCAAGTCATGCTGAGCAACAGGCACTGGTTGCGACTCATCACCACCTAGGGGCTTGCTGCTTGCTACAATGCTCAGGGGTTACGTATTTCTGTGGTGGTTGCTTTGTTCCTTGGCACTAGAGGATTGAATCCAGACATTCACATATGTTAAGTGTACATTCTAGCAGAGCCCAGCATCTGGGCTGGCAGGTTTGAATTCTGACATTTAATTTAATATACAGTTCAAGTTATAGCACCTGTGTTTTAGCAAATGAGGACAGTAATTTTTGCACTGACTCTTATGTGCAGACATTTACCTGTGTATCAAAGGTGCCTAAACACAGCACTCTCCCACTGCCATGCACCTGTTAGCAGGAAAACCTCTGGACTGGAAAGGTATAACCTTATTCATCCCTGACGTGCGTCAGTTATATGGATATCTCTTGCCTTTTTACTAACTTTTGTAGGCAAATTGGGAACATTAAAGCAGGTTTATTGCTTTTTTTCAGGGTCTTAATAGATCATGTTTCTCCTGAGATTAAAAATAATTCCATTGTGTTACAACCACAACATGTGTGTGTGTGGGGGGGTGCTGGTTGTGCACTTCCAAAAACACACTGGGACACTTCTGTGTCAGATGATGACAGCAGGGCTCAGACAGCACTGAGACTCCTCAGGAGAGCAGAGGAAGAGATGACCTCCAGAGGGGCCAAGGACTGCCTAGGCCTCAGGCTCCTGCAGAATCCTTCCCTCCTCCTCAACAACACGATTCCCTCTACATGGCTACAGGCAGGATTTGATAGCTTTCCCTTCCCTCCCCTGCTCCCTTCCTTCCCATCTCTTCCTTTCTGTCTCCTAATCACCCTCTTCCCTGTATCCCTTCATCTAGCTGAGAAATAGAAGATAATTAAATCATCTCCTCCTCCTCCTCCTCCTCCTCCTCCTCCTCCTCCTCCTCCTCCTCCTTCTTCTTCTTCCTCTTTTGGTCTTTTTGAGACAGGGTCTCCCTGCAGCCCCAGCTGTCCTGGAATTCACTCTGTAGACCAGGCTGGCCTTGAACTCACAAAGATCTACCTACCTCTGCCTCCCAAGTGCTAGGATTAAAGGTGTGCACCACCAGGCCCAGCCATCTTTCTAATCTTATCCAGAGACCAATGGAGAATTCAAATTCATATTTGGGTAGAATTCAAACTCAGATTCTTCTGAGAGCTACAGATATAAAATCCTTCAGGTACAAAGTACAGGACTGAGGAATGCACTTCACTCCCACAGTATGACCCTAGTAAGCTTGGGCTGTGCAGAAGGCACACAGTATGGCAGACAGCCCCTTGTTCCTGCAGACATTTCCCTCTGCTGGAGACCCCAAGAGGTGATACCTTTCTCGCTCAGGTGCAGTAAGACCCAGAATGGCCTGGCCAATCACTGCCTAGTGACTGTCTACGGGACTCTGGCTTCCTAGATCATTTGGCTAAGGAGGGTGCTAATCATTTCTCTGAAGCACACAGAGTTCCACTGAAAAACTGTGCACTAAATTTTCTAATAACAAGAAAACCATACTCTGTAAAATATGACCAAGTGCATTTAAAGTGGTTATACATGTTGAGTAGATACCCATGTTTTGGCATCTTTCAAAGACTCTAAACACTTACCTTCTATAGTCTGGGTAGAATAGAAGGCACTCCGATACCAAAGTACAATGTCAATCTTAAAACTCTTGTAGATCCACAGAATAGACAGGACCAATAGTAACAAAGCAAAAAGCGCTCCTATCAAATAAGCTCGGAAATCTGGAGCTACAAATGACAGAAAAAAAAAAAAAAAGAAATAGCGACAGATTCAGTTTTATGCATTGCACAAACACATCATCTTATCAAAGTCAGGTGAGAAATCCGAGGACCCTACAAGGATGACGGGGGAGTCTGGATACAGATGCAGGAGCAGCAAGACTCCAGTGATGTGGGGGTTGCTTTCAAAGCATATGGGTCCCGGTGCTCTCCGGGGTACAGCCTGACTGATCTGGAATGGCCCCAGGGGCTTCCACTGGGCGTTCTTGATCCCGCTCCTATCATACTGCCCCACTAGTCCCTCAGAACTGAGCTGCAGGACTCCTGCTATACATAAAGGCCGGTTAGTTCTCTCTCCAGAAACCATCTCCGCTGGTTCCACAGGACCAACCATGAGCCAGATCTCACCCAGTCCTGTCAGGGTGCTGGAGCCAGGGTTGGGTGCCTATCTGAGAGTCCCTGGCAAGGTGCCCGCCTACCGCCTGCTCTGCTCCGTGAGCACTCTGCAAAGCAACTATGAGGTCAAACAAGTGGGCGGGAGGCTGCAGGAAGAACCAGTTATTCTGGAAGTCCTAGTTCTAGAAACAGCTGCCACATGCCAAGAAGAGGAAGCAGGCAGCTCCCTACATCCCCACAACCCAGACCTGCTCTGCCAAAGAAGGAGTGTCCAGGAAAGAGGGAGGAGGAAGGGGAACAAAGACAGAGGAAGAGAAATCCCTCGACTCGCGTCTTAGAACCCACCACAACCCACAACTTCCTTTGCCAGCCCACCGAGACCCTCCCACTCTCACTGGATGGTGTCATGGAGGTGTGTGGAAAAAGAGGAGATGCTTGTATGGAGTTCCCAGACAAATAACCTTCATTGTTTTAAATCTTCATTAAGGAGCTTATCAAAGCCTGCCCCAGGCCACAGCACCTTGAAAACATCTCAAAGCCCAATATTTGGCCCAATAAAGCACAATAACAGAAAATAGACTTGATACCCACCAAAAACAAAAACAAAAATTCCAGCAGGAGAGATAGAAGGCTCAGCAGTTAAGGGCACTTGTTGCTCTTTCGAGGGACCTGGGTTCAGTTCCTGGCACCCTCATAGCAACAACTGTCTATAACTCCAGTTTCAGGGATCCAATGCCTCCTTCTGGACTCTGTGGGTTTGCAGGCAAACACTCATACACATAAAATAAATCAAAAAGAAAAAAACAAAACACCACAGACCACTGAGTAAGTCCCAGCTCCCTAGGCTATTGCCCAATCTGGTCCTGCCCCTTCTCTGTAGCCTCTGTCCTGTGCCTTCTGACTATGCGATGAATCTCTTCCTCCCCATCCTCTTATCACACTGTGGGAGCAATACCTCCTCTCCCTTTGGGAGGATCCATGACTGGGAGAGTTAACGTGTGTGATAGAGATCTTGGAACTGCAAACCATGATCTGATTGCACCATGACTATGCCCACAGTACTTAGGAGATTCAAAGAGCCCTTGGCAACCAGACAGGAGTGTCTGAAACTGTCATTCATTATCAACTGAGTGTTGACACCCCCAGTTCTAGAAACATAAAAGACTATTTTATATTGGAATCGGTTATTACTGAATATGTTCAAAGGTTTAGGAATTCTGAAGTAGAAATAAGTAGAAAACTCACTGATGGTATACAGGATGCCTTTTAAGAATGGTACTTCTTGGGGCTGGAGAGGTGGCTCAGCAGTTAAGAGTACTGGCTGTTCTTGCAAAGAACTTGTGTTCAATTCCCAGCACCCACATGGTGGCTAACAGCCATCCATAACTCAAGATCCAGGGGATCCAATGCCCTCTTCTGACCCCCAGTGGCACTGCAGGACACAGATGCACCTACCTATGCAGGCAATATATTCACACACATAAATTTAAAATAATAAAAATTTTTAAAAACGAATGGCACTTGTTATTTGAGCTCATTCAACTGCCATCAGCCCTCAAATGAGATACAAACAGGGTAAATGGCTTTAAAAGCTCATAGAGGGGCTGGAGAGATGGCCTAGTGGTTAAGAGCGCTAACTGCTCTTGCAGAGGACCCGGGTTCGATCCCCAGCACCCACATGGTGGCTGAGAACCGTCTTTAACTCCAGTTCCAGTGGAATCCGACGCCCTCTTCTGACCTCCGCGGCATTGCACGACACGAGTGCACAAACCTACATGCAGACAGTACATTCATACACATGCAAAATAAATAAAATTAAAAAAATAATAAAAGCTCATAGAAAGATAGCCATCCAGACAACTTTCTCCTGACCAAGCCTCAGATGAATCAGGTAGGAATCAAATCTGGAGGTAGCTTCAACAGCAAAAAAAAAAAAAAAAAAAAGGAGGAAGTTCAAAGAAGAAGCTGCCACCAAACAAACCAAGAAGAAGTCTGGATTAAGAAGGTGGCTTCCTAAGAACACTAAGAAAGTGTTCATCTCTGAAAATACCCTACGTGATGGCTGTGAGGTGAGTACTGCGAGCAAGGAAGACACAGTTAGCAAAAGCTTCCTAAGTGGGAGCCCAAACAAAGGGAACCAAGAACCCCTGGGCCTCCAAGAATCTCTGCCTCCCCCAGTCCCTGCACCTCCCACAAGGTTGACAGGTGTTAATTAGTAACAAGAGGCTTCTGCACTTGGGCTTGGCCTCAGAATGCTTCCAAGAAGACTGCTTCCAGGTAGTCCACACCCACAAGTCAGTACTGGCAAGAAAAGTCTGTATCGACCAGCTTCAGACTAGGTTACTAAATAAAGCACTCAAGCCTACAGGCTACGGCAGGTAGAAATTCTAACTTTAGATGTTGTGGAGTCTCCAAAGTTTGTCCTACAACGTGTTTTGCTCTTTTCTCTGGAGTCAGTCCCAAGTCCCAGCTCTCTGGTCTCGGCCAGACTGTATTTCTTCTGGCAGCCACTGAAGACCATAGAAAAAGAAAAGCTTGCCTGCATGTTCTGCCCTAGCTGAGCCCGTCTTCCCTGGCTTAAAACCAGCTCCTTCATTAAAATATAGGGCCCTTTGAAGAGGCTTTATTGGCTCAGGCTTGATAGAGGAGACAAAGGAAATGGCTGAGGGTGAGGGTGACTGGGAAGAGATCAGGGAGAGCTAGAATGCCAAGCCCAAACTATTAGCTTCATACCCGGGGGAAGCAGGTGGCACTAAAGTCGTCAGTGAGCAGGAGGGTTTAGGCATCTTGTAGAGACAACCTACACTGGATGCTGACCAGAGAAGGGTCTCCAGGCAAGAGCATCGTTCAGAAAACTGATACAACCATCCAAATAGCATATAACAAGGGTCCAACTATAAGAATACTAATAAAACCGCTGGACATGGTGGTGCACACCTTTAATCCTAGTACTCGGGAGGCAGAGGCAGGCGGATCCTTGTGAGTTCAAGGCCAGCCTGGTCTACAGAGTGAGTTCCAGGACAGCTGGGGCTACAGGGAGACCCTGTCTCAAAAAGACAAAAAAAAAAAAAAAAAAAAAAGAATACTAATAAAAATAACCCAGCTTTCTAGAGCTCACAAGCTTTTTGTTTGCTTTAAAAAATTATCTTATTGGATTCTCTGATACACACTTTGGTGGGAAGCGAGTATAAATTGGCTTAATCACTATGTAGAATGGTGCAGCAGCATTATGCAGGAAAGCCAATGGAAGACTCTTGCTCGGCAGTTCTACTCTTAATAATGTGTTAAAAAAAAGAGTGATTCCACAGTGGTATTACTTGTTAATTCCCCTAAACTGGAAACAACCCAAATGACTACAGATTTATAGTATAATTGATAACTTGTGACCTAGTTGTTCCAGTGAATAAATTTCACCAATAAAAAATGAGAGAATAGCTACATGCTCCTTCAATAGTGCATTAACGCATCAATCTCAGACACTTGAAACTATCAAGTCACAGAAGAAATACTTTAATATAAAGCCCCCAAATAGGCAAAAATAAGCCACATCTTTTAAAGGATGTCAACACAAATGGAAAAGACAAGACATGGCTTTCCTGAAAGTTGGAGGTGAATAGATCAAAGTAGAGAAGAATGCTCTGGCCACGGGACTCTTCAGGTCTAACAATGTTATCTGCTTTTCATAATACAGATATAGTATTTGATGCATCTTATTTGAAATATAGCTCCTGTGTGATATGTATATTTATGCATACTTTCCTATATGTACATTATATTTTACAATAAAATAGAAAATTCCAAATTGTTTTTTAAAATTTTTTTCCATGATAGTATATGTGCTGGAGAGCTTAGTGTCAACCTGACACGCTTGGGTTGAGGGAGCCTCAGTTGGGGCATTGCTTCCACTGGACTGGCCTGTGGCCATCTCTGTGGGGTATTTTCTTTATTTTTGAGTGATGTGGGAAGGCCCAGCCCACTCTGGGTGGTGCTGCCCCTGGGCAGATGGTCCCGTATTGTATAAGAAAGCAGGCTGAGCCTGGGCCAGAGGAGCAAGCCAGTAACAGAATTCTTCCATGGCCTGTGCTTCAGCTCCTGCCTCCACGTTCCTGCCCTGAGATCCTGTCTTGGGCTCCCTAGGTGATGACCTGTGACCTGGGAGATTTAAGCAGAATAAACCCTTTCCTCCCCAAGCTGGTGTTGTGTTTTGTCCCAGCGATTGAAAGCAAACTAGAACAGTCTCGGAGGTATGATTATGATCCTCACCCTAAAGATAAGGAAGCTTGGAGACAGAATAGTCACAGAGGTCATGATTGGTAAAGCCAGAATTTGAACCTAAAAACCCTGATGGTTCAGTCCTATGCTGGACCGGCTCTAATGACCTAGCTCGCTAGTGGAATATATACGTGCCGCAGATGCAGCAGCAGACTTTACAGGACTACAGAACCAGGCAGCTAGTTAGCCATTGTTTGAGATAAGAAAAGGGATCAAGATGACATCAGACTTTGAGTCTGCAGTATGTCAGAGACATAGGTGTAATTAGCGCAGGTAAGAAAATTGGTCTTTAGAGATTAAACATGTTTTCAAATTTTGCCAGTGTATCTGTGGTCCAGTACACAGATGGAAAGGAAGGGTTGCCGTGAAGGAAGAAAGAACATGGTTGAAGAATAGAAACATGTCTGTATCCACATGGGAGATGGTAGTTGAACCACAGAGGAAGGGAGGTTGTCAGAGATGAGGACACAGAAGAAAAGAAGCACTGAACCTTCAGAGTTGCCATCAAAAAGACAGGTGTCCAAGATCAACTGAGGGGATCAAAACTGAGTCTCCTTGAAAAGCCAGAGAAGAGGAGATATAGACAGTGGAGCCTGATGAGCCCAGCGCAGCCCACAAGGGTTCCCCGAAGCTCAAGGCTGGCAGAGCAGGCGCTGCATGTACTCATAGCTGATGTGGCTAGGGACAGAGTGACCTTGATCCCAAATCATGGAAGTCAGGGAGAAAGCATGCACATGCAGAACTGCACACTGCAGTGGACATGTCCCTACTTGCAGCTACTCTAAGGGATGTAATGGACATGCCCAAGGTCAGAAGCTAGCAGGAGCAGAGCCCATCTACTGGTTTCATGCTAAATTCTAGAGAAATGCTTCAGTGGCCTTCACCTAGGCTCATGGGAGATCAACAAGGTATTCTAGAAAGCTCAAGTCCTCCCTTTTGCCTGTACACACAGATGCAGACACACACAGACACACAGACACAGATACACACACAGATGCAGACACACACACACACAGATACACACACAGACACACAGATGCAGACACACACACAGACGCAGACACACACACAGACGCAGACACACACACACAGACGCAGACACAGACGCGCACACACGCGTACACACACACACACCACAGTATTTTACAAGATGTATTTTGCACTTCTCTGGGCAACTAATCCTCAAGCTCTTACTTTTATCCTCCACTCTGCTCTCTGGCCTATTACTGCTAAAAAAGACAGGAAAGTAAGAGGGGCCTAGCTGGGAAGGGGATGGAAGCCAGTGAGGGCAAGAGGGGGATAAGGAGAGGAGAGTGGGCTGAATGCGGTCAGAATGTTCTCTTTACATGTGTAGCATTGTTAAAAGGGACCTTTGGTCCTTAAAAATGATCAACAAAACAAAACAAAAAAACCCAAGCCCGGTGCAATTGGAAGGCTTCCTGCTCAAATATCAGAATCATAGATAATACTGCAAAGTTACGGTGAGAAAAATAAACACACACACTTTGTATATACAATTATTTATAATAAGCTAAAAGTTGAAAGACTATAAAAGTTGAGCAATCAAGTTAAGAAAGGAAAATTCAGTTTTCTAGGATTTGATACATAAAATCTCAATGTAGGAGCTGGAGAGAGGGCACAGCAGTTAAGAACAGTGGCTTCTCCCTCAGAGAACCCAGGTTCAGCTCCCAGCACCCATAAGGTAGCTAACAACCGTCTGTAATTCCAATTCCAGGGGGATCCCTCTTCTGATCTCCATGGGCATTTCACACACATAGTACAACTAAATACATGAGAGCAAAGCACTTACATACATAAAATAAAAATAAATTAACTTAAAAAAGCTCAGTGTATATGAATATGACACAGCCAAAGATAATCCCACAGAATCACAAGCAGGTCATGAAACTTGACACCAGCTTTCCCCTAAGGACACATCAGGGATCTTTGTGAATAGCAGCCATTGCTTTATATCAAGCATGTGAAGTTACTTCTCTTCCATAAGCATTTCCTGGCCACCACTTTCAATGTTCTGAGTGCCATGTGACACAATGCACATTACCTGGAAGCGTCAGAACGATGTAGGCTGCAGACACTCCAGCATGACACATGAAAGGCAGCCCATAGTCTTCCATTTTCACTTCCAAGAACGTTATGTTCACTGTGTAAAAAATGTGATCCTTCAAAGAAACATTTGTTCTAGGTAGAAAAGAATCAACCATTAACACATGAGCCAGATTAACTCTGTAGATGAAGTGTTTTATTTTTATCATTGTTTGTTTTTGTTTTTGTTTTTCTGGAGAACTCTATAGATCATTCATTATTTCCCCCCTAAGAATACTTCCTGGCCAGGTGTGGTGGCACACACCTTTAATCCTAGCACTCAAGAGGCAGAGGCAGGCGGATCTTTGTGAGTTCAAGGCCAGCCTGGTTTACAGAGTAAGTTCCAGGACAGCTGGGCTACAGGGAGACCCTGTCTCAAAAAGACCAAAAATATTTTTTTAACTTTGTGAGTTCAAAGCCAGCCTGGTCTACAGAGTGAGTTCCAGGACAGCTGGAGCTACAGGGAGAGCCTGTCTCGAAAAGACAAAAAAAAAGAGAATACTTCCTGAAGTAGCTCAATATATGGAAATCGTGTCATTTTAAGTTTGCATTTTCTTTTTTTTTTTTTTTTTGGTCTTTTCGAGACAGGGTCTCCCTGTAGCACCAGGTGTCCTGGAACTCACTCTGTAGTCCAGGCTGGACTTGAACTCACAAAGATCCACCTGTCTCTGCCTCCCAAGTGCTAGGATTAAAGGCGTGCACCACCACACCCCGCAAGTTTGCATTTTCTTTTGGGCAATCACAAGAAAGTATTGCTCTTCTAGTTACAAACCCTCCTTTCCCTTGTCTGCACAACTTACATCCTTTGGGTTCATTAATCTTGATTTCATTTACACCACTCAAATTACAGTGTCATAAATTGCATTTCAACCAGTCAGTTGTCTCCTGGCTTTGCTTCTCCCCCAATATATGCTACATTAGACTTTGTTTTGGTATTTCCACACTAGAGGCCAGTGGCTCATAATGTAACTAACTGAATGGCAGGGATCATTTTGAATATCACCTGACACAACACACTTAGATGCTGTTTCTCTAAGACACAGGTAATCTTTTACTGCATGTCCCTAGTTGGGTTGATGACATGAGAACTCACACTTGTTTGAGCAGATGCCTGGCCCCACACAGCACCTAAAGATCTTTGAGAGGCGAAGCCAAGAGCAGAAATGAGGAGGCAGCTGGAACTGTCCATAACAAGGGTATATAACAGCCAGTCAATGCCCTAAGAGCAGCACCTACTCGACTCCTTCCCTGATGCGTTTGCTCTCGTTGTAGTAGTCATCCACCAGGGTGTCGTTCACTTTCCAGCAGCGCATGTTGGTATTCTCCTTCAGGTCTGTTATATTGCAGTCCAAGATGAGGGTGGAGCCTGTAGCCATCAAGTTTATAAAGACTGAATGAGAGATCTATGATTTTTTTCATCTGTCAAATTCAATGATATCTGGTTGGCAAATACACCTTGCTTTTAAGCCTGTAATAGTTGAGTTATCAAAAACACCCTCCCAGGTTGATGTCAATCTACTCGTCGACCCTCTCTCTGTACAGAAGGCAGGAGGGAGCGGGTGTTCCATACTCTGTGCTGTAAGGAGATTTGCACACACTGTTCAAACAGCCACGTGTCTCAGGAATGCCTCCACAACATCAGAGATGTAAGAGTTGCTTCCACCTCTCATGACTGTCAGCAAAGGGCTATACAGGTGGCCCTTGTCTTTTCTCCTTTATAACTTTGAAAGAATTCAGTGAAGCAGAAAAAAAAAAAATGGAGGTATTGTGTCCCGTATGTGATGCATAAGAAAACTGAAGTGCAGAAAAGACCGAGAGTCTCAGCAAAGGCTGTGTTTGAATTGTACAGATAAATGAGACATGATTCCTCTAGTGTTCTAGTTCAAATCCTGTGACTTTCCTACTTGAGCAAATGGTGACCCCTGTACATTTTCTCCTCTTTCCCTTATCCTATAGCCACACACATTCTCAAATCATATTTAACAAATCTGCATTTTCATTTTATCCTATCCTTAGTTTAAGAAGGCCTACTTCACATTTCAAGGTGAGTTCCTTATGTAGTGTTTCAAATTTTTATTGAGTTATATGATATACATACAGTAAAAGCCATAGACGACAAGGTAAATATCCATACCACTCTCCCTTATGAGAACATAGCATATTTCTGCAGCTCTGAAGTCTCTCACAGGCCCTTTCCCTACTTTATATTTCATTGCTTGCATGTTTATTTCCAAACTCTGGTTTCTATTGCTTAACATTTAGGTTGTGAGATTCATCTGTATTGTTGCCTATGCCTGCTCAGTGAAATACAGTACTGTGGTTGCTACATACTCACTTGTGTTGTTTCTGATATTCCCCGCCAAATAAACAGAGGCTCACTTTTAATATCATCAATAATAAAACATAGTTTTCCTTTATAACTAGAGTTGTCTAAGTTCCAACCTATCTTGTTCACATGGAAACACATGTAGAAACATTTCAATCATACACACACATGTCGTTAGGCATGCATAATCAGAGAACATAGCATATTTCTGCAGCTCTGAAGTCTCTCACAGGCCCTTTCCCTACTTTATATTTCATTGCTTGCATGTTTATTTCCAAACTCTGGTTTCTATTGCTTAACATTTAGGTTGTGAGATTCATCTGTATTGTTGCCTATGCCTGCTCAGTGAAATACAGTACTGTGGTTGCTACATACTCACTTGTGTTGTTTCTGATATTCCCCGCCAAATAAACAGAGGCTCACTTTTAATATCATCAATAATAAAACATAGTTTTCCTTTATAACTAGAGTTGTCTAAGTTCCAACCTATCTTGTTCACATGGAAACACATGTAGAAACATTTCAATCATACACACACATGTCGTTAGGCATGCATAATCAGCACATAGAACTTCTCAATTACTAATGTTGGTCACACATGATACTCAACTTCATAATGCAATCCCAGCCTGCTTCCTGAAGGGGCTATCTCAGTCTACACTCCTATCAGCAATGTATCATGCTCCTGTTCCTTCACATACTCAATAGTATGTAAAGATGGCCAGTCCCTTTCATTTTAGACATGCATGCTCTAAACTTAATTTGTATCTCCCTATATGGCACATGAGCAAGCAGCCATCTTCTACTCTACTGTAGATGGCATTTATCCATCCTCCACTAGGTCACTTTTTTCCTTGTGGATAGGCACAGTTTCTATAATTTATAACAGGGATCTTCTTTCACTCAACAGTTTTGCATTCTTTAATGTTGTCTTTTAATAAACAGACACTTTCAATATCATTACAACTAGAGTTGTGTAAGTTCCAATTTTAAAAATATCTTTTACAACTCTAGAATCATGAAGCTGTTTTTCCTAGAAATATACTGTTTTGATTAATTAAGCTTTTCGAGAAGCCATAAACACTTACTTATAGCTTAGCAAATCCCGGATACTGTTGACATTGTTACCTCTTAGATGATACAAAGTCCTTAGCAAATAAACTCATTTGTCCTTCTCTCTGAATAGAATAGCTGCTTAGAGTCTGGAAACATGTTTCCTGCTACCTGAAGAGTCTTCTAGTATTTCCCTGAGTATGGAACTTTGGTTCACAAACCTTGTCATTTTTAGTTTGTTGGTTTTTGATGGGTTCTAACATTAATAGATGTTGGTTGCTGTTTAAGCACATAGCCTCCAGTTTCTGGTAAAACTTCAACTACCCATCTTATTACTGTCCATAGAAGGCTTTCCTCACACTTCTTAGATCTTTCTTTGATTGGGGTTTGTGTAGTTTCACTATGGTATATATAGATGTATTTTATTTTTATTTATGCTATTTGTGAATCTTTGCTTCTAAAATTTTTAAGTAGTGTCTCCTAACAGTTTAGAGAATTCTGGGAATTATCTGAGAATAAAATTGCTTCCATCCCCAATTATTTTCTTTAAGGCTCCAACTCTTTGTGTGTGTGTGTGTGTGTGTGTGTGTGTGTGTGTGAGAGAGAGAGAGAGAGAGAGAGAGAGAGAGAGAGAGAGAGAGAGATCTGTGTATTTCTATCTACATCTTTCTAGAAGATGCAAGGATTTTAAGTTGGACAGCTTCTAAGGAATGACACTAGAGTTTGATCTCTGGGCCTCTACCCACGAACATAGACAGATACACACACACGCACACACACACAAACACACATACACAGAGCAGGGAGGAAGGGATGAGAGAGACTAGAGAGAAGAAGAGAGAACAACTAGAGTCCTAAAGGAGGAGATTAACAATTATTTTTCAAGGATCTATGGCTATCTACTTTGAAATTTTAAAAAGTTTATCTAAAGTACTGTAACCACTTGCCATTGTTTTGTAAATCTTATCCAATATAATATAAGCTTTTAAGGTAATTTCTACCAGTCAGAAATATAGTGCAGCATCTTGGGGTCAGCAAGGTTTCTTTGACTTTTTTAATGACTCCATCAGTTTGTCCATTTGGGACACTGTACTATTGGAAATTACATATTGGCAAATGTCTGTATACTGGGTGTGTTTATCATCATCCACCTCTAAATCAGCAAAGATCCCTTTGTGAGGATGCATTTGGCTTTGTCCTCCTAGATGTATTTAGCATGGTGGGGGCTTTCTTTTTCATATACATTGACATATTTATTTTATGTATTTGCATACTTTTAAATTTAGCCATAAGAAGTGTGAAATCCTTAAACACCAGAACGTTATAGTTTCTAAGCATAAAACCAGTGGACAAAATCCCAAATTAAAAGGTAAAAAGAATTGGAATACCCTTACAACAAAAATATTGGTATATGACATAAAAATTTGTGCTTTTCCAGGCTTGGTGAGACAGTTAGTTGGGAGGCTGAAGCAAGAAGATTATAAGTTCTTGAACTTCCTGTGATGTAAATGAATCCAATTTACTGAGACCCTCATCTCAAAATACAAAGCACAAAGAGAGAAGAGATTGTAGCTCAGTAATAAAGTGCTTGCCTGGCATGTGCAAGGCCCTAGCTCCATCTCCTTTATTCTGTTCAATTAGAAAAAAGTGACTCACTTGATTATTGTATTGTTTTTTGAAGGATTGCTATCAGATTGAATCACCCAACCTGGTCTTTATGTTAATTTGTGTAAATGATACCTTGCTCATGAAACTATTTTTTATCTTTTAGGTCACGCATTTTTACTTGTATCTTTTTCATAAAGAATTCTATTGAATTGATAAAAATCATAACTAGATTGTAAGAGTTGACTGAGTCTAAGGAGCTATCTTTTAATGAAGACTTTACTTAATTTGCCTTTTTTTCCAGAAAGTACTCAATCTGTTTATATTACTAGTGATTATCTTCAAGTTTAAAAACAAAATAATTTCTACCAGTGAGCGCCACCACCACCGGCAAAGGTTACTCCTGAACAAACTGTCAGCCCATGAAAGGAAACAGCCAGAATTGACCAGAATCCAAGTCAACAGCTCCAGAGAGAGAGGACAGTTTTACTTCTCATCCACCTGTGCCCCTTTTCTAAGCCTAGGGAACAATCTGCGGAAGAGGGGGCATGGTAGAATGTAAAGGCTGCGATTGGGGTGAACGGTGAAACTACAGCGATGTAGTCTGGACACTCATTTGATCAACTTGATTGAACAAACAACCTGTCACTCCCCCACTGAATGGTGGGACTGTGGGGGTTTGGGCACAACAGTCTGTAGATTGGTTTTGCACGAAGGATGCTTATACTCATGGATTATCACTTATAGCTAAAAAATGGGAAAAAAAACCTGAAAGATGCAGGACAGTTATGGCAGAATACATGATCTGGGATGGGGTGGGGGTGGGGGGGAAGGGAAAGGGAAATATGCCTGATCTGAATTGGAAAATGATGTACGAAATGCACAAACCATCAATAAAAATTAAATAAAAAAAAATAATAATTTGAGCCCCTTTCTCTAGATTACAAATGGAAACAAAGATTTTTGGTCTTTTATGATATGAATGAAGGTGGTCACTTCCCCACTCCTTGATGAGATCTTTCCAGGATGAGATAATAGAATCCAAACATTCTGGTCCAGATTATTTAGCAGTAGTGGTTTACCCCTATTTTCCAGAACACATTTTATGTTTTTATTGCATTTGTATAAACAGATTCACAGGGATCAGTGAGACCCAAACTTCCTTCCCCCCTAAGCTGTACCTCACAGCCTTTATGTTGATATAGCGCCCCATGAACTCAGGCACATCCAGAGTTGGAAGATAGGTATGTATGAGGTGTGGGGGACTTTCTCCACCCCTGACATCTAAGTACATGTAGGTACAATGTTCTCTAGCCTTGCTAAGTTTTACTTACCCAGCTGAACTTCAATGGAGTTGTTTTTTGGATAAGTGATATTAGGAATCCTTCCTTCATAATCAGTGTCTTCTGATAAGAAAACACATCCACAAGAAACTGCATTATAACCACATATGATACATTCCCAGAAACTTAATGAAATAGCATGCAGCACAGTACATTGTCCAAGAAAAGCCAAAACTTGGGAGTATAACAAAATCATCCTATAAGCACATAGGTTTTGACCTGGGAACAACTGAGTTACTGAGGAAATCCTAAAAGCTGCACTACCAAGAGGGTTCACTTCAGCCATAAGATTATTTGGTATAAATAGAAACCAGTGACATGGTGTAATAAAACCTCGTTGCTTGACAGTCCACATATACTTTGCTTATAAGTGAAGCTCTGGGGCTGGAGAGATGGCCTAGCAGTTAAGAGCACCGACCGCTCTTACAGAGGACCCGGGTTCGATCCCCAGCACCCACATGGCGGCCGAGATCCGTCTGAAACTCCGATTCCAGGAGAACTCCAGTTCCAGGGGAATCCGAGAGACCCTCTTCTGACCTCCGCGGCATTGCACGACACGGGTGCACAAACTTGCATGCAGACAGTACATTCATACACATATGGAAATAAATAAAATTAATAAAAAAAAAAGTGAAGCTCTGACCGAGTCTTAGGTAGAGAAAAATGACGAGCATAGCTTTTCATTATCTCCTCCTTTGCTCCTCTCTTGTCTGCCCCAGGTTTTTATCACTTCATTTTCTCTTTCGTTACTCTCCAGCTCTTTATCCCTCCACCCACTTTATTAGTGACTTGCTCCCTCTTAGTATGAGTCTCCATTTCTTCCTTCCTCCATCTGTTCTCCATCTGTCCACCATCTGCTTAGTCCTGTAATCCCTCCTTACATACTTGGGGTGGGAGGTGGAAAAGTTATGAGAGAAGTTAGGAAAGACGCATCATTTAGGATGGCCACGATATGCTGCATTCTGTAAAGCACTCCAATTCATTATTTCCTCGTAGACGTTCTCACCAACCAATCAGTGGACCACTGTTCACCAGATCACATATATGTCAAACCCGGAAGTCATTCTAGCCAACAGCTTTCTCTCATCCTCTTCAATGTATTAACCATCCAGTCCAACAAACTTTATTTTGTAACATCATAGTCTGGGCTCCTATCTCCACATCGAAGCTGACTATTTTCCAGGCATTCTTACTCACAACTTTACCATCTAAAGGTCAATGACTCTGTAAGTGAAGACTTCCAGCACTTCTCTGCATGCCAAACCCATACAGGCCATGGCCTACTTTCCTCTCCTCTTGGATATCTCATACTTAACCTACTAAAGGTCAAACCCAAGACTGTCCTGCACCTGGTTCCCAACCCCTGGACTGTCTTGTTTCACCTTACACTCATCCTCATATGACAAAAGGCCAGAATCCATGCCCCGGTCCTTCCTGTTCCAGTAACTCTAAGACTGGTAAGTTTTCTCCCTGGAGATGTTGAGAATGCACGTATAGCTTTTCGTTGTCCATTTTACCACAGTGCCTGTACCTCCACGATGTCTCACCTGCACTTCTGAACCTGCCTCCTAACCACTATCCTCCCTCAGAGAGAATTCTGCCCAGTGGAGAGCCTTCCTTACTGCCTTCAGTCCCTCTGGCTGCTTGCCGTTGAGCTGAGAACACAGTCTACACCGCCTAGTTGGATTTCAAAAGCCATCTAACTAACTTCCCACCTGTCTGATGCCCCAGTTCAGCTCAACCTGTCTGTTTTCCATCCTTCCAGTACAATGTGGTTTCTCTTGTTCTGGGCCTCTGCAACCTCTCCTCCTTTTGTCTACAAGTACTGTGGCCATTAACCTAAGAATGCTTTCTGAGGACTATTGGCACACATTAATCGGCCCTATAATGACACATCTCATAGTGAATTATCATCCATCTCTACCTTCCCAGGAGCCTTCTCTGATTTCAAGCTTCACGCCACAGTAGGTACAGCTGTTCCTCTCACCCACATTCTCTCTGCCTCGAACAGGGACTGGCCTTGCTAGGCACTCAGTATACAGTTACTGAAGAGTCATTTCACCCACGCTCAGACTGTCATCACTCTTCTGCATGTTACAGTAGCTTCCTAAGTGGCTTCAGGACCCTCTTCAAATTCTACTGCTTCAAACCATCACAAAGCAACCTCAAAACTCTATACCTACACCTATCCAAGAGTCCTTCAGTGGACATGGGGTAAAGCCTACACATAATGGCTTCCTTGAGCTTGTTCCTATTGAACTGTGGCCTCAGGTCCCATCCCCTGCTCATGCCACACATACTTACACTCTAGTGAAACTCACTACAGATCCACTATAAACCATGGCATGTAAAAACACCTTCGGTCTTATGAGTTCTCTGTCCCTAGAGATCCCTTGTCACTTTTTATGACTATAAAACCTTTTCATCTTCCAAAGTTCAGCTAAGAATTCATTTATTCTTGGAAGCTTACCCAGAACACCTGCTTGGCACTCTTCTAGCTTCTGCTGAGTGTTTTCTGTTCCCTTAGATAGGATCTATAACTCTTATCTTAGCATATGATGCAAAAATGGTTCATTTGCAGTTCCAAGTTTACAACCACAAGGCTAGGAGTTTCTCTATAGAGGGAATTACATACATACATACATACATACATACATACATACATACACCATTTTTAATGATTGGTTGAAATATAATTCTTAGCATATAATAGATTATTAATAAATGTTGATTGAACTGATGTGCAACACAGACACTTGGACACAGCAACCTCTTAGAAATTTCACCTTTCAAAAAACTTCCCCAGGTTACCATGTAAAATTAAAGCACCTCAGTTAATGAATGGATCTGTGCCTAGAGAGGTACTGGGATCCAAATATGAACAAGCTGAGGTACTACTTTCAGGTGTAACTCTCAACAGGGAAACACAAGAGCATGAAAACCATAAAATCTACTGCAAGTTTTTCCTCAATAAAGGGCACTTAGTGAAGAAAATGAAGATTGAAGACTACTCAGGTTCAGGAAAGAAGAATGGAAGCTAGGAAAGAAGAGCTGTCAGGCATGGTTGCAGATGCCTTTAATCCCAGTACTTAGAAGGCAGAAGTAGGCAGATCTATGTGAGGTTGAGGCTAGTCCAGTCTACAATAGTGAGTTTGAGGCCAGTTGGGGCTACAGGAAAACCCTGTCTCCAAATAAGAAAAGAAAAAGATAAAGAAAGGGAAAACAAAGCTGACACACAGAGAAGGCTAGACCTTGGTAGCAAAGGCTCCACCCACCTGCATGGCCAGAGCAGCTCCTGACGAGCAGCAGGAAGCCAGCAGCCACCTGGCAGCACAGCTAACCCAAAGGAACAATGCCACTCAAGGACAGCCATGCATCTCCAAGTGCTCGAAATTGATAACAATCATGAAGGTCCGAAGGAGGCAAGGAACTCCCCATTCAGTGTGTTCAGAGGAAAAGTATTTACCTGGGCATCAAAGTTCTAGCCCTGATTCTGACTCTAAGCAGCTTTCTTAATGAATGCTGGTCAGTTGCTCTCTTCCCCAAATTATATAAAAATGAATGCTGAGGTAACAAGTGTAGGTGTTTCCTCTACCTCTACCTTGGTTTATCATATGGTCAAGTGCTCAGGGTGATGGTGGTATAGTAAGTAGCATAGCTGCTTTCAAGAAAACTGGGTCTTCTGGGTTAAGAACTGACATCTCATGAACACTAAGTTAATCTGAGACCCTGAGCTTTACGGAACCTGGGACATGGGAGGCTTCAAAACTAGAATGGCCAGGAAACTTCAAGAGTAAAACAAAGAGAAAGAAGAGTGTCCTAGTTTGTCTTCCATTGCTGTGACAAAACACTCTGACCAACACCAACTTGGGGAGGAAAGGGTTTATTCAGCTTACATCTCCCAGGTCACAGTTCATCACTTAGGGAGCCCAAGGCAGGAACTCAGGGCAGGAACCTGGAGGCAGGAGCTGAAGCACAGGCCATGGAGGAGGAGTGCTGTTCACTGGCTTGCTCCCCCGGCTCATGCATGCCCAGCCTGCCTTCTTATACCGTACACAATCACCTGCCCAGGGTGGTACCACTCATTGTGGGCTGGGCCCTTCCACACTGCTCGACCATCAAGACAATACTCCACAGATGTGGCCATAGGCCAATCCAACAGAGCCAATTCCCCAATTGAGGCTCCCTCAACCCAGGTGTGTCAAGTTGACACTAAAGCTATCCAGCACAAAGAGTAATAGTAACCACATCCACCATATACTGAAAGGTGCTAAGACCTCTTAGGTATGCAGGCAAGTCTCCTATTACATGATCTCATCCAACTTTCTCTACACGATAGTTTTAAGAAATCTGGTTTGGGGGGAAAAGCAAGCTAAGTGTGCACTTTTGTCTCATGCTCTGGCCCTCTGATCTAATAATATGACTGAAGGCCTGCTCATCTTCAGCAAAATCAAGACCCAGATCACCGATATCTGGAGCCTGAAGTCAGCCAGCTCACATAAAGCTAAGACATAGACAATGGTATATGAAAAACTTACTGGTACTCACGGAAATGCTATTTCTAACTGTGAATTGTCTCCCCATGTGTGTCAGTCTGGCAGTGCATGCATAGCTGCCACCGTCCTGTGCAGCAACATTGTCCACAAGAAGCTTCATTCCTGAAGAGGCAAACTTCTTCCCCATTTTAATCTCTTCACAGTCCTAACCACACACATACATGAACGCAAAAAAGAAAAATCAGCAAATATTGAAAAATATTAATTATCTTCTTAATTAGCAGTATCCTATGAACTATTAGGAGATATGACATCTACATCTTCATGGTTTTCTAGAGCTTAGATCACTTACAATCTAATGTAGAAGACAGTAGAAGATAGATAGATAGGTATAGATAGATAGATGATAGATAGATAGATGATAGATAGATAGATAGATAGATAGATAGATAGATAGATAATCATAGATAATATTTCTTGGCTTTTTGGCTAAGATCAAGAGATAGACAAATGATGGAAGGACAGAAAGATGAACAGGTGGGTGGGCTGACAGATGGATAGATGGATGGATGATGGAAGGATGGGGAGATGGACAGTAGACAGATGGACAGGCAGACAGGCAGACAGACAGGTATGAACAGACAGATGGAAGGTTAGTGTTGGAGTGTTTTTGACATAGACAATTTAAGGAAGGAAGGATTTAACTTGCTCCTGGCTTCAGAGGTTTCAGTCCACCATGCTGAGAAGTGTGGGGAGGAGCAGAGCGCTCGAGCCATGGAGGCAGGAGAATTCCTACAGTGACAGGCTGTCTCCTTCTCCCTTTTATTTCATCTGGATCACAGCCTATGGGTTGGCTCCACCCATATTCAGGGTGGGTATTCCCCCCTTAATTAATCCTCTCTTGAAATGCCCTCACAGACATACCCAGAGAAGTGCTTTAAATTCTTCAGCATATCTCAGTAAAATCAAGTTGACAATCAAAACAAAGAGAGAGAGACAGAGATAGAGAGACAGAGAAGCCCATGCTCACTTTATAAATGGATATGTGAATAAGAGAATGATCAATAATATTTCTATCTGTATATCTACATCTATCTCTAGAAGGCATGATAGGGAATATTGTACAGGCTAGAATGAGTGATAGATAAATTAAATCTAATAGGAGTTGAGAAAAAAAAAAAGCTTGGATAGGTTGCCAAGATTTCATGGAGGAAGGCTGAAGCTAAGGAATGCTCGCCACAGGAGTCACATCTCCCGTTGATTCCCATCCCATGGGGCCCAAGTGCCTGTGTCAATATCACAAAGCCCGGGTGAACAGTGGCCATTTTCTACTGAACTACAGACTCATTATCCCTAAGTAGGAGAGTTTACTCTATAGAATACAATGCAGCTATCAACATCGTATTTGGAAGCCTTCAAGACTCTCTCAGGTCCATTCCCCTTCCTCAGGGAACCCCTCTCCATAGAGAGGCTGCTTGATTAGTTGAGTCTATCTGTTCACTCAAACATTTGAGTTCCTGCTCTTTATCAGATGGTGAGAAGCTTTTGTTACAGGAGAATTAGATGCAGTTACTATCTTCAAGAAGTTCACAGTCCAGTAGATAAAATAGATGAGCCCTTAAGTAGATAAAAATGTAACTGCCCAGTGTTCTTTCTCCACTTGGCCAGCCACGGCTGAGTTCATTCCTTATTCTCTGCCCCTGAACAGAGAAAATACACCTACTTTGCATGGTGAAACTCAACAATTCCAGAACAGGTATCTGCTTATTTACAATATATAATAGGGGTTCCTAGACACTTTACATTGTTCCTATAGATCCTTTATAAGGAAAACCAAGTTATCATTTGACAACTTCTCACCAGTTCCTAGAGTCAGATGACTAAAGGCATCAGACTCATAACAATCTCCACTTCTTCAGAGAACAGACATGAATTTGGAATCCTTGGACTACAGAAACCACTTTCCTGGGTGGACTTGACTGGATAGTCTCTGATGAAGCACAGTCTGTGTTGTGCTTCTATGGCTGAGCAGTCCCTCTCTGACTCACTTTGTCTTTCATATATAGAAATGATTAATCATATTAAACCAGGTTAACTTGTCCCTTTAGAGTGAGGAGGAGTGTATTTTCTCTAATCTACTGGAGAATTAAAATCTCTCTGGTAGACTTGATTTTTTATTTTAAAATTTCAAGTTGATTCCTCATTATCAAGATTTAAAACTAAACTATGAATAATAATAGCAGTGAACCTTGGGTGCCTTTGATTCTTCTCCAGACATCAAGAAGAACACTCCTGACTCAATGTTTCACAGACACAGAATAATCCAGAACATTCTGGCTAAGATGCACAGGGTATAAAAGGCTACTGGAGGTAAAGTTAGTGAGCTAGGCAGTGGTCCAGCTGTAGAAACCAATGACAAATGAATGGACACTTGAAACTTCAGGATCAAGAGAACAGGTTATCAAAATTGTTTTGAGGGTTAAAATGGGGCATTTATAAAGTTCAGGGAATGCCAATGAAAGCAGGACAGTAGAGACAGAAAAAAGGGAGCAACACAATAACTTAATTTAAATTTGGAATATAGAAGTGAGCAAAACTTCTATGGCAACAACTTCATCTACACCTAAGAGAAATGGTAAGAACAAGGGAAAAACAGTTAAAGAAATTACCAGACAGGGACACCAAAGTAATTGCCATCCAGATTAAATGGCAGGACTGAAAACTTCAACCACATGTAGACAAATTATGGAAAAGAACAAATAAAAATTATAAAATAGGAACAAGGGAGATAGCTCAGTGGGTAAAGTGTTTGCTGGCAAGTGTGAGGACCAGAGTTTGAACCCAGAAGCCCACATGAACATCAGGAGGGTATAGCAGCCTGCCCATAATTTCACCCTCAGAAGGCAGAGAGAGAGAGAGAGAGAGAGAGAGAGAGAGAGAGCAAGTTGACCAGCAAGACCAGCAGGTTGGTGAGCACTGGGTTTGACTCAGAGACCCTCCCCAATGAATAGGGTGGAAGAGCCAGTGAGGATAATTCAGCATCAACTGCACACCTCCATGTAACATGGACACACAGACATATGTGTACACACATACACCTGTAGGAATGAAACTTTGCCTGGCTTGAAGCAGACCTGTAAGACCTGTCCTGGAGGAACTTCTGAGAGTTATCTGATATCTCTGTGGGCATTCAGTTGTCTCTGTGAGTTATCTATAGCTCCGTGAGGTCTGGATATTGCAGTGTTTTCCTGCCTCGCCTATCTCTGCAAAGTTCCAGATCCGGATGGGCCTTTCCCTTGAGGTATTGAGCAAAATGTCACAGCTCTAGTTTGCTGGATGCACAAACAGGAGCTCTGCAGCTCTCCATTAGGAGCAAAGGTGGCTCACCCTTCCCTTCCTCCTGCCCCCCACTTCCTTGCCCAGACACAGTAGCTTTTAGTATACAAACACACTGCTGGCATGAATAAAACTGAGTCTACCTCCTGTTGAGTCTGAATCTTTTTTTCATTCCTTGGGTGACCTTCTGCAGTCCCCTCCCCACCTCTTTGCCAGAAGCACAGCCTAGGAACTGTCTCCTGCTGGCTGGAGGCTTATAGCCTTGTAAAGCTGCCAGCCTGGTTCTAGGAGGGAAGAACATCGTGTGGATTGTGGCCACGCTTGATTAAAAGACCAACAGACAATATATTTAACCAACATACACCCACTCACATATGAGCCCACACACATGCAAAAGCATGCACACACACATGCACACTATACATACATATGAAAATCAGGAAAAGAAAAAAAGTACAGAATTGAAGACTACAGGTAAAAAATGAAGGAGCAAACCAATGCATTATTATAAGGGTAGACACACCTGAAGGTAAAAGCAGTAAATTGGAAAGAAGGTCAGAAGGAAATACTCATCAAGGCTTGTGGACACAAAAATAACAGAAAACAAGAAAATGCATGTAAGATAAAGAAAACATATTTTTTAAAGAAAGATTAAATACATATTTAATTCACATCCAAAATGAGACCATTCACACAAAAAAAGAAAGGGTTAAATATAAATATTAATTTCCAGATGTAGCGTTATACAGGGACATTACAGGACAGGGATAGCCACACACTGGCAAAGGTGTGGAGAGCCAACAGCCAGCATGGAAAAGAAGTGAGTAGCAGAAGTCTTTCTCAGGGGTGATGTTATATAATTTGGAATTTTTTTTTTTTTTGGTCTTTTTGAGACAGGGTCTCCCTATAGCTCTGGCTGTCCTGGAACTCTCTATGTAGACCAAGCTGGCCTTGAACTCACAGAGATCCACATGCCTCTGCCTCCCGAGTGCTGGGATTAAAGGCATGCACCACCACACCTGGCTTAATTTAGAATTTTTGAACATTCTTTTTTTTTTAATTAATTTTTATTTATTTCTGTATGTGTATGAATGTACTGTCTGCATGCAAGTCTGTGCACCCGTGTCGTGCAATGCCGCGGAGGTCAGAAGAGGGTCTCGGATTCCCCTGGATGAAGTACTATCAGAGCATATCAGAGCCTTTCAAACAACAACCAAATGTTAGTGAAAAGAAAGATAGCCAAGGACAGCTTGAAAAATATAGACAATTGGAGAGATGGAGAGAACACAAATAATAAAATACTACAAAGTAATGATAACCATAAAGTTTAAAATAACAACTAACAGGGTAAGATGATCAACTGTTAAGTGAACAAGTCTATCTTAGGTACACAAATTTCTTGACCAAATCTGCTTGAAGGATTCAACATAACCTTGGAAACAAAGTGGATTTCACATAAAAGGAGAAAAAAAAATCAATAGAGATTTTATTACCTTATACCATTTTATTGAATCCAAAACACAACTCTCTGGGAAATACAGAGGACAGATCAAACGGCCAGATTTTCCAATGGGTAATATCTGTTCATACTCATCTGATGAATCTATTGCACTTCTTATGGAAGAATCACACCAATGTTTTTTATAAACAGTTAGATTTACAAGTAGTTGGTAACAACCATCAGGATTCCTATAAGAAAACAACAGATAGCACCCTATAAACTCTGAGGCAATCTCAAAACGCAAAGGTGCATTTTTGTGCCTTTTCATATTTATTTGTTTGGGGGGAACCCTAGGTGTCTTTAAATTTATTATCTCTGAGTCTATCAAATGCTTCACAATTTTTGGATGGCAATTGTTCATATGAATCAGCATCTGAGTTGGTTGTTTAAGGATCCTATTTTCTAGATGACTTTTGGTTTGCGTTTGCTTTCTTTTTTATTTTTTATTGTTATTAAACTTTTTATACATCATTTCTTAGTCCAATTTAGACACATTTCCTTTTCCATGCCCCCAACACCACCTGAGTTCCTGAATTCTACCATACATGTCTTGCATCTTTTTCTGAGTCTTTCCAAAGTTTTTTCAAAGCAGAGGATTATTATTTGGGGGAGAACTTCACTGTTTCAGTCACTCTCCCAGTTCTTTTGTTGTTATTGTTCCTTCTAACTTGTATTGCTTCAACATATGCATACACACACACACACACACACACACACACACATATATATATGTCTCACCTATACTAAAATTATGTTATCTGAAAACAAACTGTATGTTATTTCCAAGTCATATTTCAGGATTCACATTTTTCCCTTTTAATTTTATATTACTCTAAAATATGCCTACATACCCTCCACCCATATTCTAAGATTCCAAATTCTAAAAATAAGTAGTGGATTAATTCTGGAACCTGTTAAGGGATTCACATTATAAGAGCAGAGCTGCTTTCAGGTAAAGACATCAAAACAATGTGCATCCCACAAACAAATGACAAGTGGTATTTACAATGGAGAAACTAGAATCTTAATCAAGAGACACATAAGCCGATGGACACCATGGGCCTCTGGGGCTGTTACTCTAAACAGAATACACAGTGTTTACATTACATTGAAACCACAGCTCACCTGCACTTAATCACCAAGGAAATAATATCTCAAAGGAATGGCTGAATATAAAATGACTACTTGTAGTCCTTCAAAATGCTAGTCCCAAGATAATCAAAGACTGAACAATGGTAAATAAAATATTCTTTCAAATGGGGAGCTGGAGAGATGGCTCAGCAGTTAAGAGTACTGGCTGCTCTTGCAGAAGACCCAGGTTTGATTCCCAACACCCACATTGTGGCTAACACCAGTTCCAGGGGATACTAACACCCTCTTCTGACCTCCGTGGGCATTTCACAACAGGAGTGCACTTACATACATGCAGGCAAAATACATAAAATATACATATACATAAAATAAAAGTATATAATAAATAAAATATCTTCTAAAAAGGCTGAGCCATCAAGAATGACAGATATTAAAGACTTAAGGAACATGCTGAATTTACATATAAAAAATGAGGTTTAGAGGGATAAAGTAACATGTTATGAACAGGCAAGCTAATATGGGAAAAATCACAGATCAGAGAGCCGTTGGGCCAAATTTGGTCTATAGATGAGTCTATATAAAGTCTATAAGTCTCATAAGGCTTTACAAATTGAAAAGATAGGAGAAAATGAGGGAGGGAAGGAGAGGAAAAGGGAGACAGGCAGGGAGAGAAGGAGGGAGGGAGGGATGGGGGACGGAGGGCTTCCTTTATAGAGGCATGTGCTTCAAACTGGCCACAGTCATGGTCCCTCCAAGCTCAGCTGTCTCTCATGAGCCTTACTGCTAGTATCTAAAAGTTAGAAACAACTCAAAAGACCCAAGAGGCCCATGTCACTCATTGACATTACTTCCTGGAGCAGGGCATCATGTAGGCTCTGAAATAGTCTCTAATGCTTGCTAACTTCTAAATCCCTGCTTTAAGTAGGGTCCTTATGAAAAGTGTATAAAGAATTTCATTTCTGTCTGGATGAACCACTCATCATGAAAATGTTTGGCACTCTGAGAAAAATAGGAGCAACAATATTGATGTTACATACTCTATAAGCTGGGCTAGCCTGAAACATCATTCCAATGGGAAAAGATGAATCTCAGCTTCCCAAAATAAATCTGTTATACTTTAAAATGTACTTATTGGAAATCATTTTTATAACAATAATAATTTAAGCAGTATATTACTGCCTGCTTGAGCTTGTACTTATGAAGAAGGTTCTTGCTGGTCAGACAGCTTGCACCTGCCATCTCAACACTCTGGGGGCAGAAGCAAGTTTAAAGGCAGTCTAGGCTATAGAGCAACACTGTCTCAAAAGAAAAAAAATCAAAAATCAAGAATGATTCTCTTAAAGGAGAGAGAGAGAGAGAGAGAGAGAGAGAGAGAGAGAGAGAGAGGAAGATAAGATACATGTGGATTGGTTCTACTTTAAATGAGGAACTTACCTTATAACACATTGGTAGATTTCTGAGTCCTCTTGTGCCAAAGGAAGAAACAAAATCCAGGTCTGGTCCTGGTGAATTCTTGACTGTCGGTTTTTGGATATTGGGATTTTGCTAAAAGTTTTATACCACGTCATACTTAGTGCCGTGTTTGTTAGCGGAGGGTATGTGCAGTTGAGAGCGAATGGCTGGAATTCTGAAATGACTTCGTTGTACATTTCAGTAAGCCAGCACTCATCTAGGGAAGGACAAAGAGTAGCCTTAAAAGAAAGCCAGTATTATTATTAATTTAACAAGCTGCTTGTTAAGAAAATGTGGATATTTATTTGGGATTTTCCTCAATTTGGGAGCTTGATAAAATTAGTCCAGTACTTTAAAAGCACAATTTGAAGTCCTTCAAATCACTGTGGGGACAGAGCTTCCTCGGACCCCTTCTCACAAACCACCCTCCCTTTCCATTTATTTTTCCACCCTTCTCCTCACAATAAGGATCCCATCCTGGTATAAGTTTAATTTGATATCCAATTACTGTCTTGAATAAAAAGCATCCTCATCCCACAATGGACGATTTTAAAACCAGTTTACTTTTAAAGCCCATTTCTGCCCAGTTAATTTTTCTTATTTAGAAATTTGCTCTGATTCTGGTAGCTTTGGATCATAAAATATTACTATTAATATATCCATTGGAGAGTTGGAAATCGAGTCCCCTTAAATATTTGGGAACTTCTCCTCATTCCCTAAGTCACTTCAAAATTCCAATCTGGTATTTGGAGCTGAGCCTCTGAAAACTTGGGGCTGAAAGTTTCTGTAACCCCATTTCCCTGAATTCTGTCTGCCAGGCCAATCTGAGGAAAGTTGAATTAGTAAAGCTGGGCTGTTTGTAGGCTATAACACAGGAGGCGGGCCAGAGGTCTGGACTTGAGTAGAAAAAACGATGCCCGCAGAAGACAGCGGGTCTCTTGGACTCAAAGACGCACAGAAACGTACCTGCTCTCACAAACAGTGGAAGGGCCATAGACACGCCACAGAGCAACAAGGATGGCATCCCCATTTTGGGCTACAAGGAAAATGCAGAGGATGGAAGGGGGAAGGGGGAAGGGGCGCAGTGAGCCGGGAACCTCCTCCGCCAGGAGCTGAGCGCAGGTCACAGACCTGGTAATGTCAGATCCCAACCCGGGTCACCTGCCTTTCCGGCTCCGCCATTCTAAAGCTGGCCTATTCCCCGCCCTTTCAGAAGCTAGGGATGCGGGCCTGTCCCCGCCCCCACCACCCTCTCCACCTCCTACCCCAGGAGGCTCAGCGGGGAGGATGCGGGGAGTGCGCAGATCTGGGAGCATCCCAATCCGCCACCAAGAGCCAGGCAGGGCAGAAGTCCTGCGGGAGGACGGGGCACCCCTCCCAGCCGGCGCAGCCTGTGGCTGGGGTCCCCGCGTGCGTTCTGATCCCCCTGGGAACCTGGATCTCCTGTCCGAAACCCCAGACACCCTACCTGGGAAGGGCGGGCAGGAAAGAATCGAAGGCTGGAGTCGCCCGGCCAGAGGAGCCCACTTTCGGGCTCCACAGCTCCGCTGGGAACCGATCCGGCTGCTTCTGGGTCGCAGGGAGCAGCCTGGAGTCGGTCCCAGGACTCCCCACCTTGCAGCCTCCACCCCTCCCCGAGCGCCCCGCCCCTGCCTAGCCGCGCGCCCGCGGGCCCCCAGGATAGGAGCGCTCAGAATCTCACGGAGGAGAGTGGGAACCTGGCCAGGAACCCGATCCCGGCCGCGCCATTCCCGGTTCTGGGCATTGCCCTTCCGTGGGCGGGGAAGACTCTCGTTCCCTAACCGAGCCCAGGAAGGAAGGAATCCGGTACCGCAGGAGTGGCATCCAGTCCTTTCTGCCTAATTCCAGGCTACTAAGTAATTCATCGTTAGGAGTGTCTGCTTACATCTCCTCCAGACTATCGCTAAAAACAAACTATTCACACCTCCCCAAAACTATTTGAATAGTTATTGCATGCCCAGCCTTACCCTTATATGGTATGTCCCCCAAGCGGAAACCATCCTACACGGCTTGTTAACACGGAGAGCCCTGCTAGGACCTATCTGTAAAACAGACACTCCGTGGCTTTTCTCCCAGGATGAACACTGTTCCTGCCCAAACCTGCCAGAATCCTGTACACTAGAACCTGTTGGTTAGGAGGCATCTGAGATTCCCACTAGGCGGAGAACAACCGCACATGTAATCTCCTTAAAAAGAGCTTCTATTTTTTTTTTTTTTTTTTTTTTTTGTTTTTTTGCGGTTCTCAGCCTCAGCCTTTAACGGCTGCGCTATCCGATGGCCTAGCGGTTAAGAGCGCTGACCGCTCTTGCAGAGGACCCGGGTTCGATCCCCGGCACCCACATGGCGGCCGAGAACCGTCTGAAACTCCAATTCCAGGAGAACTCCAGTTCCAGGGGAATCCGACGCCCTCTTCTGACCTCCTTGGCATTGCACGACACGGGTGCACAAACTTGCATGCAGACAGTACATTCATACACATACAGAAATAAATAAAAATTAAAAAAAAAAAAAAGAGCTTCTAGCCAGGGTGGTGGCGCACGCCTTTAATCCTAGCGCAGGCGGATCTTTGTGAGTTCAAGGCCAGCCTGGTCTACAGAGTGAGTTCCAGGACAGCTGGGGCTACAGGGAGACACTGTCTCGAAAAGATTAAATAAATAAATAAATAAATAAATAAATAAATAAATAAATAAAGCTTCTTAGCGGGGCTCTTCCTTTGCGTCCTTATGGGCATAGGGACAGGGAAGCACGGGCCGCCATGGGGGCAGGAAGAACTGGCAACTTTGTAGTTTATTTAATATTAGTTATTGATTTTTATTTTGGTGCACACGTTTTTCAGACTTTCGTCAATAAAATATTTTATTAGCATCTAAAAAGAGTACAGCAGTCTATGATAGGCTTGGAATTTGCCAATTTCTACAGTCCTATTGAGCTTCCAAAGCACTTTGCTTTATATTTGGGCCATGCCTGTTGATACTAGTATATTAAATTTTTTTAAAGAATTTTAAACATCTATTTTTGTCATTTTTCTTATTAATTTTAAATGCCTTTAAGTTCATTGCATGTTAATGTGTCATACATTTTATGCAAAATGTCTATAGCTTTCTGAGACAGACTTCCTGAGAAAGTAATGTTCTGTATGTTTGCAAAATAAAATGATTCTCATATTGGCTTCTGCATTCAATCTCTCATGATATAATGTTGTATCGGGGAAAAGGCTCCATCACGGTGGTAGAGAACTAGAATTAAAAGACAAATACGGTGTTGCTATGGTTTTGAAAATAGTTTTCACTACACAGATTTCTTTGCAGAGTCTCAGAGCTCCTGAGACTCCCACTCCCAAATCTTTTTAGTTAAGCTATAAATGGAGATCTTTATTATTTTTCCCTAATATCAGAATAGAAAGACAGACCTCTGTGTATGCATCAGGGCTTGTTCTATGGCCTCTGTTGGGGACTGCTATTGTATCCTCTGGGCCCATAGGGAAAAGAATCTAGTTGTTCACATGACTGTACAGTTGATGGTGCTGAGCTTCCTCCCATCTTTCCAGGGACCTGGAGCCAGAGGTGCAAATGGGCTTCAAAGCCATTCACCTTGTAGCCCAGCCAGCAGGTAGCGTTCAGCCCTGCAGCTCACTAGTTGACGTTCCTGTTCTCATGACCCAGGGCTGCTGGAATGTGTGATACTACTTTGGTTTGGTTTGGCCTTACCTTGCACACTCATTCTTCTGCACATTAACACCCCAAATACTTTTTTTTTTCATTTTTACTGCAACTGAGCCACATTTTCTCACCTGGAAGTCCTCACATTTATTCTTAGTGTCATCTGGTAAAAAGGGATAGTCAGAGAGGGCTGGGATGAAGCTGGGATGAATTGGAGAGGAGTGCTGCTTCCCTTAATCAGGCAATTTTTTTTAGATTTTTCAAGTTATTTGTATTTTATGTATACTGAGTGTTTTGTCTGTATGTATGTAAGTGCACTACATACATACAAACCCCACAGAGCCCAGAAGAGGGCATCAGACTCCATGGAACCAGAGTTATGGACTGTGTTGGCTACCATGTGGGTAAACAAACCTGGGGCCTCAGCAAGAGCAGCAAGTGCTCTTAACCACTGAGCCATCTCTCCAGCCCCTACATCAAGCATTTTTAAGTAAAACTTAATCACATTAATATTTAACTGGCAAATATTCCTTTCAAATGATAACCTTTTTGTCTATCAAATTAGCAATGATTTACAAATGAGTATTCTCACAGCCACAGTGCATGTAAGAGAGCAGAGTGAAGCCTCTGTTGATTATAGTTGGTCAGGAACCCCAAAAGACCCATCACATTCTGATACCAGACTATACAAATTATCAGGAAAGGAGACAAAACTACCTAGAGACAGATGGTTTAGCTATGATATAGCTGAACACTGATACTTATCTAGCCAATGAAGCCACAGCAGTCATAGTCTTAATTACAACTTATAGAGCATATTTCAAATACAGTACTAATATTATGAGTAAAGATCTGTTATGCTAAATTATTTTGTATGGGTGGGGTGCTGGTGTGTGGGTGGTGTGTAGGTGTGTATGGATGTGTGTATGTATGACGTGTGTGAATGCCAGTGTGCACAGGCCATAGCACACATGTGGAGGGAAGACGACAAATCCTTGCCTTCCTACTTATTTTTTAAACTTTTATTTATTTATTTATTTAGAGAGTTTGATGGTTGTAGCTGTAGATGTATGTCACAACCCACATGTGGAGGTCAGAGGAAAATTCTGTAGAACTGGTTCTTTCCTTCCACCTGTACGTGGTTCCCAGGGACTGAACTCAGGCCCTCTCTCCTGTGCAGCAAGTGCCTTTAGCTGCTGAGCTGTCTCACCGGTCCTCCACCTTGTTTTTGAAACAGGGTCTGTCTTGTTAATTTTGCCACTCATAAACCAGGCTAATTATCCCAAGAGCTTCTGAGACTCTCTCCTGTGTGCACTTTTCCTTTCTTTAAGAGTGCCGAGATGACAGATGTGCACTGTTGCATCCACCTTTAACATGGGTTCCTGGATTGAATTTAGGATGCCCCAGGCTTTCATGAAGGCATTTTACCCACTGGGCTATCTTCCTGGATCCTGAGGTTTTAAAGTTTAGACTATTTTTTTTTTTTTTTTTTTTTTTTTTGTTTGGGTCTTTTTGAGACAGGGTCTCCCTGTAGCTCCGGCTGTCCTGGAACTCGCTTTGTAGACCAGACTGGTCATGAATTCACAAAGATCCACCTGCCTCTGCCTCCCTAGTGCTAGGATTAAAGGAGTGCACCACCACTCTTGGCAAAGTTTAGATTATTAGCTATATGTGTGATCTCTGTTATAGTCACAGGAAGATAGTAAAATATTAATAAATATTTTGGGGTTGTGATATTTTTCCTCATTACATATTTAACAAATGTCTGCGTTCTTTCAAACACATTTGTTTCTGTAACACAAATATGATTTTTCTAATTTATTTTGAAAAGAACATTCCTAATGCAATATAGACAGGGAGACGGTACTATATCCACTACTTAATGGCTTTTCTCTCTCATCTTTTGTGGTCTTATGATGGTAGTGGGTATCTGTGCATGCTACACAAACAATCTATGACTTAGCCTTCTAATTTCCCTCACAATAGTGTCACCTTTTTCCTCTGCCTAACATCTGCCTAGCCAATAGCCTCAAAAACCTCCAAAGGATAAAGTCAAAATAGTCCAGTCACAGATATTAGATATTTTGTCATAGTGAGATGATCGAGGGTATCTCACCCTCCCTCTCTGCTCTGGAGAGGTATTCAACCTGGCTAAAGCACTGTTAAAATCTGTTAAAATTAATATTGTTGCTAATTCTAAGTTCTTTGATCTTATTGGAAGCACTCCTTTCAATCATTTTCCTGTAAATGAGCAAAGATTTGGGGGGGGGGTGCAATTTGACTCATTAGTCAGCAACTACTGGACTCTCTCTTGATGCTTCAGCTGCCTTCAGGAAAAGAAATATCAGTCAAAGGCCAGCCAGACTCTCCTTATGCCAACACTGGACATTTTGAACTTTTCACAGATGCCTTGAGAAAAGAACACAAGATTCAGCTGATCGCTCTGTCCTCTAAAGGTGCAGTGTTACCCAGCCTGTTACAATTTGTACCAAACTTATTGCTTTCACAAACCTCAATGAGCTCTTGACAAACCTGGAGCGCCTTCCACTTAGGTCAGCAGAGGAGAACTTGTCCTGGTCGACTAATAGATGGACTGCCAGGATGGTGCAAAAGGCAGAGTGTCATGATGGAGACATAGAGAAGCATTTGTTTGCACGCGAGATGGAGATGTGCTGTCCCTGGGACAAGCAGGATGTGAGGTATACTCCAACACGTACAAACCCTCTGTGGTGGTTTGCATTAGAAATGTCTCCCGAGTATTAACACCTGGTTGTCAGTTGGAGGCACTGTTTAGGGAGGTTAGACAACCCTTAGGAGGTGGAGCCTTGTCGGAGGAGTTAGAGTTTGTCACCTCACCCTATTTCCAGTTCCCGCTCTGCTCTTGTGTTTGGTTGAAGATGTGCTCTCTCAGCTTCCTGCTCTCTCCCCCTGCAGCCATGCCTTCCAAACAATATGGACTCTCTCTCCCTTTGGAGATGTAAGCCTAAATAAATTTTTCCTTCTTTAAATTTTGGCCATGATATTTTATCACATCAACATAAAGTAACTAATACAGGCAGCCCAGCAGTTACAAGCACCAGCTACTCTTATAGATGGATGACCCAGGTTTGGTTCCCAGCTCCTGCATGGTAGCTAACAACCATCTGTAACTCCAGTTCCAAGGGATCCAACTCCCTATTTTAACCTCCATGGCATTGCACAACACAGCTGCACTTATGTACATGCAGCCAATACATTCATAAACATAAAATAAAAATGAATAAGGTTTTTAAAAAGTAACTAATATATAAGCAGGCTGTTTAGGCTCACAAGGTGAGTTCCCTGGGGGAAACCCCCACTACATTTCCTCCCCTCTTGTTGAGTGATCTTTTCTTGTCTACTTTAGGAGAGTGAGCTGAGCTGGTAACGCGAAGAAGGAAGTAACAGAGAGGGCAGGGCGGCAGCAGGGCAGCAGGGCAGCAGCAGCAGTCATGGCAGAGGCAGCCATCGTGGCAGCATAGTCAGTAGGCTGAGCCTTGAAAGTGGCAAGTGGCAAGAGGGCTGGCTGACTGACATATGAGGAAAAGGAGTGCTGAGCTCCTGACAGGCCAAGCGGCAAAAATGCAAGGTGCCTGGTTATTTAACCGATGAAGAAGAGGCACCTGATGTTAAGGGAGATCAATCAGCAGTCCAACCCCAGCTTCAAACCCTAAGAACTGACAGATTCGAGATTGAGGGGAGACCAGCACAGGAGAGTTAACAGGATTCCAACAGAAAAGTAACTTAGGCTTTATCTGGGCACGGGTCTGGCCTCTGACTAGCAGAAAGGCCAGCAACCACATGGTGCTTTGCTAGACTTTCTTTCTTAATTTTTGATTGAGCTTTTGTGCATTTCATACAATATTTCTTAATCAAGTTTATGCCCTTCCCCCATCCATGTCCCACCCCTGTACTCATGCATTCTGCCATACATGTTAAGACCTGTCTTGTATCTTTTCCTCAAGTCTTTTTTAAAAACCTTTTGGATGCAGAAGTTTACTGTTTGGGTAAGTTCTTTGAGCAAGTCTTTTTGTTGCTGTTGTTCGCTTTAATTTTTTTTTTCTCCAAAAAGTTCTGGGATCACAGGTTCCATCTCAGCTTCTTGAGTGCTGGGATCCCAGGCTCCAAAAAGTTCTGGGATCCCAGGATCCATCTCAGTGTTTTGAGTGCTGGGATCACCAGCTCCATCTCAGCATCTTGAATGCTGGGATCACAGGCTCCATCTCGGCTTCTTGAGTGCTGGGATCATAGGCTCCATCTTGGCTTCTTGAGTGCTGGGATCACAGGCTCCATCTCAGTATCTTAAGTGCTCTGGTAGACTTTTTAAGAGGGAGGTAGGCAATAGGGTGTGAACAATAGGGTGCATAGGGGAAAGTAGGATTTGGGGGTGTGCACTTTGTGGTCAGTATCAGAAAGAACAGCTTAAGAAAAGCAGGGTGTTTCTCATTTACAGTAGCCACACAAGATTACAGTGACCTTTTCCCACTTTGTAGGATGGTGGTCAAGGGTGACAACTTTCAGGGTTTCAGGGCCCAAGTTGACAGCCCTTTTGTGTCATAGGAATCTGGCGCAATGTTTTTCCTTCTAGCTGCTTCCTGCTGATGGGGGATGATGAGGTGGTGCATGATGCAAAGAGGGTGAGATGCTTTATACCTGGGTGTTACCCTCGTTAGCATGGAGGTGCTCATATTTTCTGAAAGGAGAGTAAGTAAAAGTTGATTAAAGCTGGTATGGGTGAGTTACTGGATACGGTCTTTAAAGTGCCAGATAAGGCAGGGAGCTATTCCCAGCGTGAGGCCCAGAGAAGACACAATTTTGTCATTCCCAATCTTGGAATAGACCAGGCTGCTAAGACATACAAGAACACTTTTGGCTTCTAGCCAAGAAACTGGCTACTTTTGTGAGGTTCTTTTACTAAGATCTGAAGTTTTATGCCCAAAGTACAATTTCTTGGAGTTTAAAGAAATATACTGATTGATTTCTAGTTATACTTTCCTTTTGGGTGTTTAAGTCCATAGAGTTAGCCCAGATTAACAAAGTTTTGTCTTATCAAAGTCCATTGAAGATCTGGTCCTCAGGGGTCATTCAGGTTTTGCAAGGGAGCCCCTGGCTGCTTTTGGCTTTCCTTTTACTAGTTCCATCTATGCGAGGACAAAGTCAGGTCTTGCTTGACCAGGCTTCCCTTTGAAGCATGAGGAGACATTCCTCTGTGTTGACCTTCCTCTTTTTAGACTGGACACTGGTTTGAGTCCCTCTGGTGCCTCCATGACCTTTCAGAAGAAGACAGGTGACTCACAGTTGCAGGATATTTCAAGAGATGCCCCCACAGTCCCCTGGTACTTTGTTGACCTCGGAGGGCAAGGAACAAAGCTGTCCCTTAAATCCCTTTGGCCAAACTGGTATGGGCATTAAGTATGCTTGTTAACCATCCAGAAAGGTTAAATTCCACCAGCCTGATACTTTTAATTACTGTGTACTATTTAGATCAAGCTTGAACAAAACTCAAGCAGCCTTGTACTGAAAAGGAGATTTAACATCATAGGTTAGCTAGGCATGGACCATGAAAGGTATTTAAACAATATCAGGCCTGTCTTAAATGTAGACTGTTTACTACAAACAAAAGGAGTCTCTTTCTTTTTTTTCCAGAATGCAGGAAATAAGTTGATAAGGTTTATCAACTCCATCCAAACTGTCTCCTGGACTGCATACTGCTGGTTCAATGAGGTAAAACCTAGTTTCTCTTGAGCCAAATTTTCTTGTTAGGTCAAAAGAAATACCAAAAGTAACATTTGTATAATATAAAGAAACATAAACATTTTTCTGTACCCATAAGTGATCAAATACTTTGTGTCCATTTAATATTTCAATATAAGACAAAACAGAATCTCTCTGATGTCAAAGCTTCCTAATATTACAGGAAACCTAGAAGACTATGGAATACTGCAAATAGGAGATCTGAAACTTTAGCTTAAATGCATTTCCCTGTTATCATCCTGATAAGACAGTGTAAAGATCAATTTATTGTTAAAGACCATTTAAAGACTGACAATACCAAAAACGTGAAGCAGAGTAAAAATAGGTTTCATGAGTTTGATTCACCCATCGTTGTCTGAAGTAAACTCTCCCATAGTAGCACATAGGAATCTAGGAAGTTATGAGAGATTAAAACACAAGCATATAGCACACAGGATCAAAGGGGACAGGGCACAGGCCCAAGGAGGTCTCTTTGCTTCCTATGAGGAAGAAAGTTGGGGGAAATCACATTATTGCCCAGCACCCAAAAAGAAAACACTGCAGCAACACAAAGCCAAAAGCAGTCCCAGAGTGCCCTCCCCCGCCCCTGGAGGCAAGAGACCAGGCTGGCCCAGACCATCCTGGAGAGATCAGTTCCCATGAAGGACCCCAGGAGAAGCCATGTGGCACCACGTCTGACCCAAGTATCAGACCCCACATGGGTCTCCAGCCAGAGAAGTGGAAGCACAGCCATCTTGCTTGGGAATTCCCAAGCTCCAAAGACCTCCACCCAAACCAGACTAAGATTCCTGGGTTTAATTGTTGGCTAGCCTTTGGCTCACAGAGACCTGCCTGCCTCTGCCTCTGAGGGCTGGGATTAAAGGCATGGTTGGATTAAAGGTGAGGGTCACCTCACCTGGCTGTCATCAGAGCCTACCCTTAAGCAAAACGTCTTAAGGTGCATCATGACAGAAGAGGTGAGATGCTTTACAACTGGGTCTCATTGTCGCTGGTTGGGAGACATTCATATTTTCCTAAAGGGAGAGTGAGCAAAGGCTGGTTAAAACTGGTATGGTTAAGTTGTTGGCTACGGTCTTGCAAACATCAAATGAGACAAGGAGCTACTACAAGGATGAAGCCCAATGTTACCAGAGGTCCAATTAGGGGATACAGCCATGGGGTTATTGGGTTATTCCATCTATGATTCCCCATCCTGAGGCCTGTTGATCACAGGAGCCCCATAGTGAGAGATCCTGAGCTACCTTTTGGAGTCATTGAAGATTGTGTTGACTTTTTCCTGACTGGTTGACATAGTAACATTTCTAGAAAAACACAGAAAGTTGGATCCCAGGATCCTGGGCTCCATCTCGGTGTTTTGAGTGCTGGGATCACCAGCTCCATCTCAGCTTCTTGAGTGCTGGGGTCACAGGCTCCATCTTGGCTTCTTGAGTGCTGGGATCTCAGGCTCCATCTTGGTGTCTTGAGTGCTGGGATCATGGGCTTTCATGGTTGGCTAAAGTTACTCTCCAAAATAGAAGAGCATTAGACTTATTAACAGCCAATTTTGGAGAGTAACTTTAGCCAACCATGAGAGCTGTAGCTGTAGCTGTAGTTGTACCTGAGTGGACTGTGCTATAGCCTCTACAGCTATAGTAATTTTATCATTAAGTCCCCAGATTTCTTGGGAGAACTGTTGGGCTGATAGGATAGAGTGTCCTAGACTTCCCGCTGCAAGGCCCATCGCAGCTATGGCTGAGACTAGGCTAATCCCGACTAAAACTGCCATAGTGGCTGCCCTTTTGATCAAATGAAGGGGAGTGCCAAGGGATCCTTCCCCTTCTGTCTAAAAGTCTCTAAATGGCTTGAACTTTCCACAGAAGTGTACAGAACCACACCAGGGAGTAGGACTCCGGGGGGACATGGATCAGGGTATTGATTGAGACACAGGAATATACCCAAGAGCCACACAGGAACACCAGACCCAGAACCAGGGACATGTTGCCCTGGATTGCCAAATTTTGGGTGGTAAAACATGGACACTGGGAAACTGGGTTGCCCAGCACTCAGTCTGATTTAGGTAAAGAGAGGGAGGAGGTAAAGGATGCCAGAGGAGAGGGTGAGGGGAGCATTGAGAGGTGGTCTGGTTAGAGGCATTATAGATGGGGAAGGGAAGGAGGATCGACCTCTGTAGTGGCTCACAGAGAAAACAGTCTGAGACATTATAGATGGGGAAGGGAAGGAAGATCAGCCTCTGTAGTGGTTCACAGAGAAAACAGTCTGAGACATTATAGATGGAGAAGGGAAGGAAGATCGACCTCTGTAGTGGCTCTCAGAGAAAACAGTCTGAGACATTGATAGTAGGAAAAAATATTTTAAGAGGGAGGGAGAGAGAGAATACATTGTCCCACAAGAACCTAAGAGTGGAGTTGAGATGTTGGAAGCTTTGAAATGTCTGTTGTCGGATTTGATGAGGGACTCCATGGGCTTTTGTGCTTGGGAGTTTTGGATAGCCTTTTTAATTTTGATAGATGGTGTTGGTAGCAGGATCCAATGGGTGTGGGTTTTTAAAGGTGAACATTGCCCAGTCTCCTACAGTGATCCTGCCCTTATGTGGTCCAATAAGTGAAAGTTGCGAGTGACCATAGTTCCCACTTACTCTCCATGTGGGTGCCCAGAAACATTTACAGTCCCAGTGTGGGCATCTTGTCCACTCACCAGGAGCCTTACAACTGGAGTCCGCCTGATCATCGGGGCATATGGGAACTATGCATCAGTGGATGAAGCCGACCTTCCCTCTACCCTAAAGTAAAGACCCCCAGACTCTGGCATCCCAGCAAAGCACAGGAGGAGGAGTTAGGGAACCTAGCTTTCTGGCCTTGGTCTTCTAAAGTCCAAACTTTATACCTGTAAGTACATGGGGTACAGTACAGATAATTTCTTGGTTATTAGAAGGGGCAAGCAGGAGGCAGAGAATAAGCAGAGTAGATATGCTTATGACTGGGTGACTTATTCTGGGATAGGAGCCAAGGGTGAATTTTTAGAAATTTTAAGTTTTAGTGGGCCCATTGGTGTGGCTGTACACTTGCTGTGACCCTTTGCTGGCCTGAGCTTGGAGAGATGGATCCAGCCCAGATGTCCGAGGAGTTTGGCTGCAGTTAGTATTGATAATACCATGAAGTAGGGTCCAGACCAACAGGGCTTCAAGGGTGCTTCTGTTGGGGAGGGATGCAGAAGAAGGTGTAATCTCTGGACTGGAGAGTGTAAATAATGGGACCATTAGATGGTCAAAGAATTAATTGATCAGCATGTCTCTGAAGCAAGTCTCTGAGAAGGGAAAAGGCAGTAAGGTATCCATGCAGTGGGGTAGCAGAGTGGGGAGGAATATTACCCAAGAGAAAAGGCCACCCGTACATGATCTCAAAAGGACTTAGAAAAGAGGGAGCATGGGGTATGGTCCTGAGCTTGGTTAGGGGTAAGGGGAGGAGTTGGACCCAAGAAGAGTGTAATTCTAGGGAAAGTTTAATAAGATGATCTTTAATAAGGGGGTTAGCTCACTCTACTTTTCCTGACTACTGGGGTAAGTATGGTATATGAAGTTTCCAGGTTATTCCTAGGGACTGAGAGACAGACTGGATTATATTTTAGAGATAAAGGATGGACCATTATCCAACTGGACAGTCAGTAGGAGGCCAAAGCAAGGAAGGACAGCAGAGAGAAGATGTGAGGCAGCTACACTTGGGAAAGGACAGCAGAGAGAAGACGTGAGGCAGCTACACTTGGGAAAGGACAGCAGAGAGAAGACGTGAGACAGCTACACTTGGTATACTTGGGAAAGCCTCCACCCAACCCGGAGAGGTATCTGCCATGACCACGAGGTATTTAAAATTTTTGCAGAAGGGCATATGGGTGAAGTCTATTGGCTGATCCACCCAGGTAAAGATCCCCAATGGTGGTGTGGTTTGAAGAGGGAGGTGCATGTGCCACTTCCTGTGGGGAGACTTGGCACAAATGGGACACGGCTGGGAGAGTTCATTGAGAAGTGGCAGTTGTTGAGGGAAAAAGAGTCTGAGGACTTATGTGAAAGAGATTGTGTGAGTAAGGACAGACAAGGCTCGGACTTCCGGCAAGCAGTATTTGTCCCTAAGGACGAGCTACCCATCCGAACCCTGTACAGCTCCCTGGGTGATCAGGGACTGGCAGTGTGAGGGAGAATAAGAAGGATGTATCTTAGCAGGGGCAAGAAAGGCAAGGGTAAGGAAAGGGGAGGGCAGGTTGCCAGCTTCTTGGGCTATCTGGTCTGCAAAGGCATTGCCCCTGGTCATGGCCCCTGCATTGTATAACTTCTGCCTCAAGCAGGAGATAAGATGCCTCCAGGGGCTTAAGAAAGAGGGGGTCGTTTGTAATGGTGTACCCTTTGTGATGAAAAGACCCCTCTCTTTCCATCTGGACATGTGATGGTGCAGTATGTAAAAAGCATATTTAGACTCTGTGTAGATGTTGGCCCTTGTGTCCTTGCCCAGGGTTACGGCCCTGGTGAGTGCTGTAAGCTGTGCCCTTTGTGAGCTAGTACCTGTTGGGAGTGGTCCTGATTCTATAATACTGGGGGAAACACTATTGCATAGCCTGCCCTTCCGGACACTGTTGGGATGAGGGTGCAGCTCCCATCTACAAACCAGGTCAGGTCTGGGTCCAGTTATGGGCTCAAGAGAGACTAGAGGGTCCTGGTAAGAGAGGTAGGTCTTGGAGTGTCTCTAGACATGAGTGGGTGAGTTGGTTGGGCAATGGAAGGGGAGTAGCCAGATTGGGGGGTGGGGGAAACAAGAGTTGAGAGTGAGTGAGTGATTCTCAAGAAAGTGGCTTGGAAGAGTTGTGGCCTAGAGGGAGCAAGTGTAGAGAGAGAGGAGATCTTTAAAGCCATGGGGAGAAAGAACAGAAATGTCCTGTCCCAAGGTGAGCTTGGAGGCTTCCTGGGCTAGGTGAGTTGAAGCTGCCAGAGCTCAAAGGCAGGGCTGTTGTGTCTGGTTGTTAGAGAGGTAAGCTATGGGGCTCGAGGTAGATGGGGCCTTTCTTCCATCCCAGAGCTAAACCCTTATCTTCTGTAGTGTTTAAGATAAAGGGTTGGTTATGATTAGGGAGTGCAAAGGTGGGGGCCCTCAATGAGGGCCCTCTGGGTTTTGTGGAAGGCTGAAGTAAGAGGTCCTGTGGATCTACGGGCTCTGAGGGAGGAACCTTGGACACCTCATAGAGTACCTTGGCTACCACGGCAACGTTAGGGCTCCAGGTGAGCAGGACCCAGCAATTCCCCAAAAGGACAAGATCTCCTCCTTAGTGGTAGGAACCTGAGGTGTTGTTTTTGATCTATAGTGAGGTTGCGAGAGGTGGGGGTGAGGAGAAAACCTAAGTATTTTACCTGAGAGAGAGACAATTGGGCTTTAGCTGGAGAGACCCTGTATCCCTTTTCATCCAAGAAATTTAGGAGTGTATTAGTCTATAGCCAAGATAGCTGCAGAGAAGGGGAGCAGGGAGAGCATCGTCTACAAACTGGAGTAGAGCACACGGGTGGATGTCAAAGGTGGCTAGGTCTGTAGACAGGGCTTCACAGGAGAGCTGTTGGCTATGGTGAAAACCTTGTGGCAAGACAGTCCAAGTGAGTTGGGAGGCAGTACCAGAGTCAGGGTCCTACCATGTAAAAGCAAAGAGAGTGTATGAATCAAGGTGTACAGGGACCAGAGACAGAGAAGAATGCTTCCTTAAAATCTAGGATGGTAAAGTGGGTGGTAGAGGAAGGGATTTGAGAAAGAAGAGTGTAGGGACTAGGAACCACTGGGTACATAAGGACAACGGCGGGATTATTCAGGTGGAGGACCTGGACTAGACAGTAAATTTGCCTGGTTTTAAAACTGGGAGAATAGGAGTGTTGTAGGGACAACGGGTGGGTTAGAGGAGGCTGGCCTTTAGAAGCCACTGAATTATGGTTTAGGTGTCTGTCTGTGTTTAAGGGCCACTAGATACTGTGGACAACTGGGGTAGTGGGTGGGATCTTGCAAGGCTAGTACAGGGGAAGAGGTATTTCAGACTCTAGGGTTGACCTCAGACTCTGGGAGGGGCCAGCTTCCCTCCCTGGGAGGAGGAGGAATAGTAGAGAGCAGAAATATAGGCAATAGTGTTAGAGACAGTTTTTGTAATAAGACTCTTCCCAGTAGTGGGGCAGGGAAGGAAGGCATTATTAAGAAGGAGTGTGTGAGTAGGGCTCCCCACAGGAGGCAGGAAAGAGGTAGAGTGGACCTGGGATTGTGGGGACATCCATCAACTCCCACGATGGAGAAAGGTGTAGGGGGAGTCTTAGGAAGGGAGTAGGAAGGGAGGACAGACCAAGTGGCCTCCATATCTATGACAAAAGAGGCAGTAACCCTTGGGCTCCTCCATCATAATGGTCAGTTGAGTAATGCTGGCCAAGGATCCAGGGTGCATCAGTGTTCAGCGTGGCCCTGATGTTGTAGAGTTGCCTGAAGTCTTCCTGGGAGGATCCCTGAGTGCTGCCACCGGAAGTTGGTGTTTCTTCCTGTCTCAGGTGGCCTGGTCGGCTTCTCCCATTCCTCTCAGCTACCATAGACCTTAAGGCCCTTTCCAGCAGCGTTCCCTGGGGAGCCTCTGGTCCTTTCTGTAAGTGTTTTCATTTTCTTTTTATGTCTGGGGTTGACTGTGCTATAAAGTAGGTATTTAAGAAAACCTTGCGCTCTTTGGAGTTGGGATCAAGGTATATTTAGTTAGGGCATCTGTGAGTTGACCATAAACTCTGCTGGGTTTTCATCTGGTCTTTGGACAGACAATCTCACTGAGTTTTTCATAATTTACTGTTACGGAGTTTTCCTTCATCCCTTCAAGAACACAGGTAACTGTATAATCCCTTTTCTCTCTGCCCTCTGAATTTGTCTGATAGGTACATTCAGGGTCCTGCTTAGGGACTGCAGCTTCCTCTACTGGGAGAGCTGGTTCAGGTGCATGGACCCGGTTAGCATAGCTCTGAGTGGCAGACCACACTCTATCAAATTCATAATGGGAAATGGTGGAAGACAAGATAATATTGAGATCATGCCAAGTAAGATCATAAGTATGGGTTAGGTATTTAAATTCCTTAATATACTTGTGGGGGTCTGAAGAAAATGATCCTAGTCTGTTTTCAATTTGTGACAAATTGTTCATTGAAAATGGGATGTGCACCCAGACAATTCCCTCAGCTCCTGGGGCCTCATGTAATGGAGAGACCTGTTGGCAGGACAGAGGATCAAGAGCAGGAGTGGTGGGAGACTGGGGACAGGGGAGGAGATGGGGGTTGGGATTTAAGGGCTGCTCCTGAAGGATCCTTGAGGGGCACATCAGAGGCAGGGAAGGTTGGGGGAGATGGGGGAGAGGAGGAAGCCCAAGGGAGGGAGGAAGGTGGAGAACGGGGGTAGGGAAGGGGAGGTGAATCATTCACCACCTCAGGGTCAAGAGCAAAGTTTGGTTGGGGCAAGGAAGGAGGAGGGGCAGAGGGAGAAGAAGAAAAAGAACTCCATTCTGGCAGGAGGATTTGTTGGACAGAACAATGCGAGCACAAATCAGGATGTGAGTGCAGCTCAAAGAAGCCCTGGGCATAGAGCGGTTCAGACCTGACAGTACCTTGGTAGTTTTCAAGATCCTTAATAATGTGGAATTTGTCTAGGTGTGGTGGCGCATGCCTTTAACCCTAGCACTTGGGAGGGAAAGGCAGGTGGATCTTTGTGAGTTCAAGGCCAGCCTGGTCTACAGAGTGAGTTCCAGGCCAGCTGGGACTAAAGGGAGACCCTGTCTCAAAAAAAAAAGAAAGACAAAAGAAAAGAATGTGGAAGTCTACAGTACCACAGTGAGGCCACGTAGACTCATTGTCCAGAGGATACTGAGGCCAAGCAATAGTACAAAGGAACTTTAGGCGCTTGGTTCTAAGAGATTCCTGGAGTCCTAGAGGTTGTAGGGAGCACAGAAGGCATTCCAAGGGGGTCAGAGAGACAGGCTTGGATTTGGAGGTACACATAGTTGAAGAGAAAAAGAAAGAAGAGGAGAAACAGAATTCAGATAAGGATATAGAAGATGAGCCAGCAGGACTCAGGAGGGCAAGAGACCAGGAGTCCTGTTAGGAGAAGCAGGGAAAGAAGATGAAGATGAGGACAAGGAGTAATGGAGGAACAAAAGCAGAGGCTGACAGCCACAGGGAGTGGGAAATGACTCTCCAGGAGGTGTCCCTGCCTAATAGATGTTCCCAAGTGAGTGCTCCATGCATCAGGGTAGAGTTCCACAAACAGAAGGGGGAGAAAAGCACAAGGGCTGTGAGGTCATCCTGCATTCCGGAACAAGTTGTAAGAGTGGGACCTTAAAGCCCATGGAAGGGGGAGAGGAGAGAGAGGAGAGAGAGAGAGAGAGAGAGAGAGAGAGAGAGAGAGAGAGAGCTCACCCAGAAGAGGGAGGAAGGGAGGGAGAGAGAAAAAGAGGGGAGAGAGAGAGAGAGAGAGAGCTCATCCAGAAGAAGGAGGAAGGGAGAGAGAGAGAAAAAAAGAGGGGAGAGAGACAGGGATAAAGAATTTGACACAGGTCCATCTCTCAGGTGGGCTTGAACTGACTCAGTAACCATACCAGTAGATCAACAGTCACAGAAATGAGAGGAATTCATTGGCCATAGATGCTGGACTGGGAGTGACTGGGTTTGGAAGAAAGAGACAGAGGCAGAAATAGAGACAGAGATAGGGAGAGAACTTGAGAGTGAGTGAGAGAGATAGAGGGAGAAAGGAGACCAAACAGGGGAGACCGGTACCTCTAGATGAAGTCAAATCCATGGTGAGTAGAAACCTGTACCTCCAGATGGAGTCAGAGCCAAGGTGAGTGGAGACCTGTACATCTAGATGAAGTCAGATCCATGGTGAGTGGAAACCTGTACCTCTTCATGGAGTCAGATTCATGGTGAGTAGAGACCTGTACCTCTAGATGAAGTCAGATCCATGGTGAGTGGAAACCTGTACCTCAAGATGAAGTCAGATCCATGGTGAGTGGAAACCTGTACCTCTACATGGAGTCAGATCCATGGTGAGTGGAAACCTGTACCTCTAGATTAAATCAGATCCATGGTGAGTAGAGACTTGTACTTCTAGATGAAGTCAGATCCATGGTGCGTAGAGACCTGTACCTCTAGATGGAGTCAGATCCATGGTGAATGGAAACCTGTACCTCTAGATGGAGTCAGATCCATGGTGAGTAGAGACCTGTACCTCTAGATGGAGTCAGATCCCTGGTGAATGGAAACCTGTACCTCTAGATGAAATCATATCCATTGTGAATAGAGACCTGTACCTCCAGGTGAAGTCACATCCATGGTTTTTGGAGACCTGTACCTCTAGATGGAGTCAGATCCATGGTGAGTGGAGACCTGTACCTCTAGATGAAGTCAGATCCATGGTGAGTGGAAACCTGTACCTCTAGATGGAGTCAGATCCATGGTGAGTGGAGACCTGTACCTCTAGAGGAAGTCTGATCCATGGTGAGTAGAGACCTGTACCTCTAGATGGAGTCAGATCCATGGTGAGTGGAGACCTGTACCTCTAGAGGAAGTCTGATCCATCGTGAGTAGAGACCTGTACCTCTAGATGGAGTCAGATCCATGGTGAGTAGAGACCTGTACCTCTAGATGAAGTCAGATCCATGGTGAGTGGAGACCTGTACCTCTAGAGGAAGTCTGATCCATGGTGAGTAGAGACCTGTACCTCTAGATGGAGTCAGATCCATGGTGAGTGGAGACCTGTACCTCTAGAGGAAGTCTGATCCATGGTGAGTAGAGACCTGTACCTCTAGATGGAGTCAGATCCATGGTGAGTGGAGACCTGTACCTCTAGAGGAAGTCTGATCCATGGTGAGTAGAGACCTGTACCTCTAGATGGAGTCAGATCCATGGTGAGTAGAGACCTGTACCTCTAGATGAAGTCAGATCCATGGTGAGTAGAGACCTGTACCTCTAGATGGAGTCAGATCCATGGTGAATGGAAACCTGTACCTCTAGATGAAATCATATCCATTGTGAATAGAGACCTGTACCTCCAGGTGAAGTCACATCCATGGTTTTTGGAGACCTGTACCTCTAGATGGAGTCAGATCCATGGTGAGTGGAAACCTGTACCTCTAGATAAAGTCAGATCCATGGTGAGTGGAGACCTGTACCTCTAGATGAAGTCAGATCCATGGTGAGTGGAAATCTGTACCTCTAGATGGAGTCAGATCCATGGTGACTGAAGACCTGTACCTCTAGATGGAGTCTGATCCATGGTGAGTAGAGACCTGTACCTCCAGATGGAGTCAGATCCATGGTGAGTAGAGACCTGTACCTCTAGATGGAGTCAGATCCATGGTGAGTAGAGACCTGTACCTCTAGATGGAGTCAGATCCATGGTGAATGGAGACCTGTACCTCTAGATGAAGTCAGATCCATGGTGAGTAGAGACCTGTACCTCTAGATGGAGTCAGATCCATGGTGAGTGGAGACCTGTACCTCTAGAGGAAGTCCGATCCATCGTGAGTAGAGACCTGTACCTCCAGATGAAGTCAGATCCATGGTGAGTAGAGACCTGTACCTCTAGATGGAGTCAGATCCATGGTGAGTGGAGACCTGTACCTCTAGAGGAAGTCTGATCCATGGTGAGTAGAGACCTGTACCTCTAGATGGAGTCAGATCCATGGTGAATGGAAACCTGTACCTCTAGATGAAGTCAGATCCATGGTGAATGGAGACCTGTATCTCTAGGTGTAGTCAGATCCATGGTAAGTGGAAACCTTTACCTCTAGAAGGAGTCAGATACATGGTGAGTGGAAACCTGTACCTCCAGATGGAGTCAGATCCATGGTGAGTAGACCTGTACCTCTAGATGGAGTCAGATTCATGATGAGTAGAGACCTGTACCTCTAGATGGAGTCAGATTCATGGTGAGTGGAAACCTGTACCTCCAGATGAAGTCAGAGCCATAGTGAGTAGAGACCTGTACCTCTAGATGGAGTCAGATCCATGGTGAGTAGAGACCTGTACCTCTAGATGAAGTCAGATCCATGGTGAGTGGAGACTTGTACCTGGCAGCCAGTCTAGTTAGAGTCCATCAGCTGCACCTAGCCCAAGGCCACCAGGGCCTCGACCCTCTCCTGGGTTTCCAGCACCAGATGTTAGATTCTGGATTGAGAGTAAACAGGACTCTGACAGAAAAGTAACCTGATCTTTATTTAGGGCCTGGGTCTGACTTCTAACTAACAAGAGGCCCAGAACCACATGGCTGCTTTGGCAGACGTTTTAAGGGGAAAGTAGGCAATAGGTTGTGAATATAGGGCACATAGGGGAATTAGGATTTGGGGCACATGCACTTTGTGGTCAATACCAGAACGAACAGCTTGAAAAAAAAAAAAAAAAAAACAGGGTGTTTCTTTTACAGTGGTCAAGCAAGGTTACAGCAACCTTTCCCAGAGTGCAAGATGGTGGTCAAGGGTGGAGACTTCTGGGTTTTCCAGGCCCAAGCTGACTGCAGTCTTTCCATAACCGCAACATTGATCTGCACAACAAACTATATTGGTGCAGAGTGACATTTTTATCTAGTGGGTAATCAATAACTACCTAATTGAACTTAATGCCCACTCAATGGGAGGGAAAACATGTGTGCCACTGTAAACACAGTCAAATAATGTTAGAGAGGTCATAGATCCCAGAGAAAACCCCAAATGTGTCACATCCCATGACAAATGTAATGTCTTATCATATGCTAAATATGGATCCTTACATTTACAGAAAGTATACCATTCACTATTCATAAAAAAGCTTCTTTTTTCAACAGAAAAAACTGTTACAGAGTTCCATAACTGGTCACACACAGAGAATAATCTGTGAGATGCCCAGGCCCAAGCGACACATCTACAATGGAACCTCTGCATCTAAAGTCCATGGAGCGTAGTGGAGCAAGGGCTTCCACTATGCATCCCTCAACTCTCACCAGCAAAGCTTCCTCGTACAACAGAAGGCAATGAACACAGAAAGCCACAATGGACCAAAGTGTAGAAAATAAAAGTGTGCTTGTGTCCCTGGATAAGACTCCTTTATTAAACCTCACCCACCCAGAGCTCAGGGACTACTGCAGAAGAGGGGCCAGGAAGACTTAAGAGCCAGGATTAGTACATGGCCATAAGAAAACAGAGTGTTCTGGACCTATGGGAACTTGCTCGTAGGATTTTACAGCAATGGTGGCAGTATTCCCAAGACCCATGCAGACTGGATCAGACAAAGACCCAGCAAAGAGCTAGGCAATGTGCAGGAGGCCCCAACCTTAGCTGAATAACTATTGGCACCTGATTACTGCTAGCAAAAGGACAGTTGATCTTCTTTAAAGGAATGATGGTAGATAGCAGGCTCCAGCGGATTAACTCAGGTCAGATGTCTATCTGGGTACAAAAACTTGACTCCATGGACCTTGATGTGTGTGACATACATGAAATCCTGTTGGTGGGCTATGAGGGGAGTATAGATAGAAGAAGGGGTCTAAGTATGATATATGAAATGGCCAAAAATTCAATTAAAATATATATTGGAAAAAAAGAAAGACAGTCAGAACTGAGGAAGTGGGAATGGCAACCGAAAGGGGAGCTGAGGCCGAGGCCGTGAAGAGCCAGGGATGACCAGCTGTAGGCCCTGGTCACTGGAAGAGTCCAGAAAGCTGTCAGGTTACCAGGGCCATCATAGGTCTCAGATACCTTGGGCCTGGGATCTATAACACTGGCTGATATCTAGGCCTGTTCAGAAGCTGCGATGTCAGCAGCTGCCAAGGTCTGAGGAATCCTGACTTCCTCGGCCTACACAGACCTGTAAGGTTTGCACAACCGAAGGGCTCAGTACTTGAGGCCTGTGCAAAACCAGCTGCTGCCCCTCCTGTCTGCTGCTGCCACTGGCTGCTGTCGAGCACCCAGGGCTACAAAAATTGCCAAAGACCAGCACTTGAAGACTTCATTGCTTCCCATGATTTCCATCCCAGGAAAGAAAAGAACCCCAGCCTGCTGATTGGTAACAATGAGTGTGTGTGTGTGTGTGTGTGTATGTGTGTGTGTGTGTGTCATACAGCTTTTCCTTCACACTTTTCTCTCTAACTGGATTCAAGAAGGTTTTTCCTTATTTTATAATTTTCTCAGACACGTGTTTAACACTTCTAAGGATATAAGAGTAATCTTGAGAGAAAGCATGCTCCCTCTGCTTTGAAATCTAGAGATGGGCAGGAGTCCAGTTTAAAAAAAAAAAAAAGGGCTTCAGAAGCAGTCAAGCAGAATGGGGAATGCCATTTAACACAAAGCGATCAAAGAGAAGGCTGCTCTCCACAACCTTGAAGGCAAATTATGACAGACAGACAGACAGACTTAAGCACATGTGAAAAAGCAGAGGTCATTTCCATATGAGCCACGAGCCAGGCAATACTTCTCACCAAAGACTAGGGAGTCACTGAGCCCTGCGAAACCCTTCCTAGACTGGCAGGCAGAACCCCAATACTTGGAATGGCTTCCAGGTAAAACGTTCTAAGGAAAGCAAGCTGGATAGGCTTTCACTCTGTGAATGAACATGGCTCCCAGCTGGTTGAGCACAGAGCCAGAGAAGTCAGCAGATCCTCTGAACCTGGAATCAGGTAATACAGGCTCAACTGGTCTAACTGCTGCACATTTCAAAGATTGTGTATCAATGTTTCACCTGCAAATTTACAATGACTATACAGGACTTACACATTTAAATGAGCCACACCTTTCTCAGAAGATCCCTGAGTAGCCTGTGGTAAGAGGGGTATGCTTCTGTTTTGAAAAGCTACTACTCATTTTAAATAGTATCATCCAGGGCTAGAGAGATGGCTCAGCAGTTAAGAGCACTAGCTGCTCTTGGCAGAAGACACTTTTCCAATCCCAGCATCCATTTGGTAGCTAACAACCATCTGTAACTCCAGTACCAGGGGACCTGACACCCTCATCTGTCCTCTGTGGGTACTGCACAATATGGGTGAATTTACATACATGCAGACATACCACTCATACACATAAAATATAAATAGATAGATAGTATCATTCATATCTTATAATTTTCCCCTCTCTAAAACTTTTTTCTTAATTTTTTATTGAGCTTTTGTACATCATACATTTCTGGATTAAATTTAGACTTCTTCCCCTATCCCTGTCCCCATCCTTGCCAGAACTCATGCATTCTGCCATACATGTTAAGTCCAGTCTTGCATCTTTTTCTCAGTCTTTATTTTTTTATTAAAAAAATATTTTTTCGTATGTGTATGAATGTACTGTCTGCATGTAAGTTTGTGCACCCGTGTCATGCAATGCCGCGGAGGTCAGAAGAGGGTGTCAGATTCCCCTGGAACTGGAGTTAAAGATGGTTCTCAGCCACCATGTGGGTGTAGGGATCGAGCCCCGTTCCTCTGCAAGAGCAATCAGCGCTCTTAACCACTAGGCCTTGTCTCTAGCCCCTCAGTCTTTATTTAACTCTTTTGATGAAGAAGTTTACTGTTCTTTGAATGAATCTTTTTTGTTGTTGCTCCTTTTAATTTTATATTATCCCAAAATATACATCCATACACTCTACCCATATACTAGGTTTACAAAGTCTGAAACAGTAAACTCACATGCAAGTAAAAAGACATTTAACTTTACATTACTAAATTACATAGCATGTTGATGTATGTTTTGATGTACTTTTAAAAAAGAGCTTTATTCTTTCTCATAAATCTTAGGACTGAGGAAAATAGAGACATAAACTTTGAGCTATATCTATAGTAATATCAGTCAATGTGGTATTATTTTTGCCAATGAATTACCCACCTATTTGGGCATGTGTGCACTTGTGCAAACACACACACACACACACACACACACACACACACATGACCTAAATTCTGTATATGGGGTAAATATTATGCCCTCCAAATTCTCTAATGCATCTCCTCTTGTATATTTACTGTTTCCTGGCCTGTGCATTCTTGTTACTGTAGTGATTTATTCTGCATTTTTTTTTTGTTTTTTTTTTGTTTTGTTTTTGTATTTTTGTCTTTTTGAGACAGGGTCTCCCTGTAGCCCCAGCTGTCCTGGAACTCACTCTGTAGACCAAGCTGGCCTTGAACTCACAAAGATCCCCCTGCCTCAGCCTCCCAAGTGCTAGGATTAAAGGCATGCGCCACCACGCCCGACTTACTATTTTTGTTGTTGTTGTTAGTGACAGGAAACTTCATTTAATCAATTTGGCAGGTAGATTTTGGGGTTCTATGCCAGGTACTGGATGGAGACTCTCCACATGTAAGCATATTGTGACATGGGAAGTCACAGAGGACAAAACAAGTTCACAGAAGACAGATACTTTGCTCTAACTCAGAATCGTGAGGGGTTAGCAATTCATAATTCCAGTTTGGTCTTTTGAAACAGATGACACTCCTATAGAATAATAATTCAGGAGGAACTCACCCTCCAAAGAAACTAGGAAGTAACTCAGTGAAAGACATTTGATAAATCACAATGTGACTTTTGTTTGTTGGTTTGCTTTTGCTTTGGGGGAGGGGAGCTTGAGACAGGGTCTCCCTGCAGCGCCAGCTGGCTTGAACCTGCTCTGTAGACCAGGCTGGCCTCAATCTCATAAAGATCTGCCTGCCTTTGGCTCCCCAGTGCTGGGATTAACAGAGTATACCACCATGCCTGGCCCAAAACTTGGCTTTTTAATGGTGGTTAGGGCTGCTCTTCAACAATTGTAAACGAGCATTAACTGGTAGAAGAACAAAAATGGTGGCCTGGTCTCTGAATTCTTTTGGTGAGAAATTTGGGAAAGGCAAGCTTTACAGATCCTGAGGGCTAACATTTTCTCTTTTTATGTATTAAAGTTTTGTACAAGATTTACAGAAACATAGCTCAGGAGTAGCCAGGACAAATCTGTGTATTTTATTAGACCCCTAAACATGCTCTCATGTTTTGGGCTGAAAGAGCAGTAGGAGGGCTGCAGGCCTCTGCATTGCTCTTTATTCTTTGTCCTCATTTCTTAATTTTTTTTATTATTTTTTATGTGTATGAGTGTACTGTCTGCATGTAGGTTGGTGCACCTGTGTCATGCAATGCCACTGTGGTCAGAAGAGGGCGTCGGATTCCCCTTGAACTGGAGTTAAAGACAGTTCTTAGCCGCCATGTGGGTGCTGGGAATCGAACCTGGGTCTTCTGCAAGAGCAGTCGGTGCTCTTAACCACCGAGCCATCTCCCCAGGCCCGTCTTCATTTTTAAAGACTTGTTTTTATGCACGAGTGTGATCCTGCATATATGTCTGTGTACCACATGTGTACAATACCGAGGAGGCCAGAAGAGGGTGTTGGATCCCCTGGAACTGGAGTTACAGATGGTTATGGTCTACCATGTGAGTGCTTGGAACCAACCTCAGGTCCTCCAGAAGAGCAGCAAGTGCTTTTAACCACTGAGTCATCTCTCTAGCCCCCTTCTTATCTTTATTTTAATATCCCTGAGTGTCTGGGACCACTTGGTGAATGAAACCACTTGGTGAACCTTCTCTGATAAAGTTCACCTGCTTTAGTGTATGCATCTTAGACACATAGCTTGTCACAGTTGTGCAACTACCGGGTCAAAAGAGAAAACAAATGGAAAGCTTTGTGGGATATGCAAAGTAAAAGCATGATAATGATGGTGGTAATAATAGGAAATAAGACTGCTTTGTTTAGTTATTATTTATTATTTATTTGTTGCTATGTTGGGGCTCAAAGCCAGGCCCTCACACATGCTAGGCAAATACTCTACCACTGAGCGACACCCCAATCTTTAATCCACTCTAGCAACAAAGGAACAGAAAGAGTACAGACAGGGCTACAGAGAGGAGGTCAGAATCATGGGGTTCATTGGCCAGTAACCTCTGGCCTCCACTCTCCCACCTTCAAAAGAACATCTGCAGAAGGTGTGCCCCCCAGCCCCTATTCCAAGACTGGGAGCCTGTGTAAACTGAAAACAGGACAAACCAATTTTCAGTGAAATTCAATGGAAGGTTTAACAATTTTATTGGAAAACAAGTTCAGACTATTGACACACAATGCACACTGTACATGAATTTGGCTGTTTATGGTATCTAATATTTTGCACTGGTTACAGAATTATACAAACATGTTTTTTATTAAAAAAAACACCCTTCATCATTGATCAGTATAAAGTTTATTAAAATGTCATTAAAAATGGCTCAATATCCTTTCTATCATTGAAATAAAATTCAAAAGGCAAGTGAAGGAAAACATAAATTCTGCTAAACCAGTTTTAAACACTGGCAATGAAACACTGTCACATGCGCAAACTTCTGTAACATTTGGCTGGCTTAAAAAAAATCATCAGAAAGCTATGAAATGTAGACGTGGGAAAAGCATGAAAGAAGAGGTTGGGGGAGGGGATATGTCAAGGGGAGTTCCCACTGATGGGGAGTAGCTTCATTCTTTGCTACCCTCCCTGGGGGACCAGGAGTTACAGCACTTCCCAGTTCCAGACTCTCTAGGCACAGGTTTGTCCCTTAACTCTGCGCCTCTGTTGATTCCTGGAGTCCCACTACTTGTGTCTGTTGTAATCTCCTCTTATTTTCTGGCTAATTTCTCCACTAATTCTAACATAATATGTATGCATGCCAATATAGTTTCTGGATGCAAGTCTAAAAATCGTGAGCAATATTAGACTTTTTTTTTGTTTTTTGGTATTTTCGAGACAGGGTTTCCCTGTACCCCCAGCTATCCTGGAACTTGCTCTGTAGACCAGGCTGGCCTTGAACTCAGAGGCCTGCCTCTGCCTCCCAAGTGCTATTAGACTTTAAAAGCATAATAGGGTCATGATAGAGCCTCACCCCATCAGATCTGTGGCTGCAGTCTGTGTGCATTGCCAAACACAAATGAATCCCTTTATTTTAGGTCAGAGCTCCAAACCAGCCCCACTGCTCAAAGCTGGCAGACTGGGCAGGAGAAAGAAAGAGGAGATGGAAGCCAGAATACCACACTGTGTGTTTTCCCCATCTCTGTCTAAGTGAAAAGATAGCTTTTCAAATAAATGTTTGTTCTCACCCATAATATTAGATGTTCAAAATATAAAAAAAAACAGGTGTGTCTACATTCATACAACTTTTAGAAGCATGTATCAGTCTTGGCAAATGAACTGGCTTTCCAATTTTCTGTAACTATTCTGTCACCAAATTTTTAAAATTCTATCCCGGAAATATTGACCTTCAGGAAACTAATATATGAAAATAAAAACATTACCCTTAAACTCTAAACCTAGTTTTTAAAAAATTCTAATCTGAAAAGGCCTGGGTTTGTTTCTTACTTAAAAACATTGCTGGACTCAGCTGTTTCCTAGAAAACACTCATGTCTTCTTCCCATGGGTGTTGAGGTAGGGATGGGGGGGGATTAACCTGAAATCAAGTATTGAGAGCATTGAAGTAGAAGCCAGCAAGTACAGGTTCAAGTCCTTGGTCCAGTAGAAATAAAAGAGGAGCTTTACTCAACAGGTCACTATCTCTCTATATAAAATTAGAATACTTGCAAATTTAAAATATGATTATTCAAGAATACTTTTAAATAAAGGTCTTCACAACACTATACCATAGGTGCAAACTGCTTGCAGAAGGCAGTGGTGGCCAGAGACACACCCACCACCTCTCCCTAAGAAGGCATGGCGAGCGAAGAAGAAGCCATCTTCTAAAGTGACCACCAGCAGGCGGCAGCAACAGAGTGACAGGAAGGGATGGCAGGCTTTAGAGTGGCGCTCTTAGCATGAGACCCCTGGGGATTTGGGTATTGAAAAGAACTTTGAACTTTAGCAAATTCTGGGTCAGATGGAGAACATGCAAAGTCAGCTGGAGGTGGGCACACGGCAGAGGGTGAGCCCAGGCAGGGGTAAAAGCTCAGGAGGCTGACCTAGGAGTCGACACAGCAGGATGATGAGGGGAAAGGTGGGAAGAGAGGTTGGGGTTGGGGGGACAAGCTAGGAGGAATGTGATGTAGACTTCAGTTCCACACAGGAGGAGCCCCTGAGAGGTATCACAGCACTGGGTGAGGTAAGAGCAGCATCTTAAGGGCGGTGAACCTGCAGGCTGTGCTTGCGGCAGGCTGGAGGGAGGAAGTGCTACAAAGCTGTCCTTCTAAAGAAGCAATGAGCCCAGTGAAATGAGAAGAGGAAGGAAGACCAGTCATTCCACGGAGGACATCTGAGTAGGAGAATCAGGTGGGTCGCTTCCTACCACTGTTATTTCAAGGTCCATTGTTTTCTGAAGAAAGCTACGGTGACTGACACTGGAATCTCAGAGCATCCTTTTCCATTGAAATGACAGTTTTCAAGGTCTATAAAATCTAATTCTGTCTTTGGAGACTATGCTCGAGTTGTAGATGAGAGTGTGGAAAATGCAGGCCAAATGGAAACCCTGCCTTTCTCTGTGGGGTAGGAGAGCACCTCACTTGCAGCACTGTTCAGGGAAGCCACTTCTGGGCCAATGACCTGGAAGTCTCTTCTGAGACAACTGTAGTCCCTCAGTCAGGCTGCACAGAATTTAATACAACCAGGAAATGGTGGCCATCTCCAGCAAGCTTCGCTCCATCCACTGTCTCAGCAGTCGCTAAGCATTCAGAGAGCAACAATCGCCAGAGGGCTTCCTAAGCTTTCCCTCTGAACTTCCCTGGTCTGCTACAGTCATCGAGTCCTGCTCCCTTAACAATCTGATTCCAGGTGGCCTGGAGATAAGGGATTATTCAGGTATATTCTATGACTGTACGAGTCAGTGGGAGGCACAGCCCAGCCCAAAATGTCATAGGACAAGACACGTCAAAAGCAATGATCACCTTTACCATGCTACCCCAGAGGTAAATGAACCTCATTCTGCAGTTTCTCCTTAGTGTCTGGCAGAGGATCTGGGGGTAGTAACCGGGGTTTAGATGTAGGAGACCTCCGCTGAGCCGGCATGTGGTACCTTACATTTTTCCAGAACCTGGTCTTTGCAGACTGTGGTCTTTTTTTAAAGTCCCCTGACCAGCGAATGGCCCCATGTTTCTGCTTAATGAATTTGATAGATTCTGGCATTTTCTCATAGTCTTGGATTTTCTCCAACTCAAGCAGGACAACTTTAATTCCATCCTGAATGAGAGCATTATACATGGCTATTTGCTCTTCAGATGAGTGGCCCAGCCAGCTGAAGCTACCCATCTGTCTCATTAAAACAACAATCAACCTTCTGCTTTTCTTGACGTTCTCATTAGTGACGCTGATAATGTCTGAAAGACATGGAACACAATGTAGTAAGTCAAGTTGCAATCTGTACATTCTTCCCAGCAACCGCAAACTCAGAAAATTCTCCCCAGACCCTCTATTATGGCTCTCAGTGCTTTTTTTTTTTCCTTGCCTTAAACTTGAGATTAAAAGAGGTCCTCATTTTCTAAACCAGCTCAAAAACTGGCCACAAAAGATGGCCATTAGTCATAGAACTCAGAAAACCTTCAGTCAAATTTTCTAAACTTCTTGTTAAATCATTTGATCTATAATAATCATGTCTTATTGGACCAGTTGAAAGTAACCACTGGGTATACTTAGTTATTACATTTCCAAAGGAATAAAAATCAATTAAATATTGACCTAACAAACTGTGATATAACATTATTATTATGTGCCACTGAAGAAATTCTTAAAATCTCCAAATATAGGGCTGGAGACACGGCCTAGCGATTAAGATCACCGACTGCTCTTGCAGAGGACCCGGGTTCAATCCCCAGCACCCACATAGCTGCTGAGAACCATCTTTAACTCCAGTTCCAGGGGAATCCGACACCCTTTTCTGACCTCTGCGGTATTGTGCGACACGGGTGCACAAATCTGCATGCAGAGAGTACATTCATACACATAAAAAAAGAAATAAAAATTTTAAAAAATTAATTAAAAAAATCTCCAAATGTGTGCAACTATGCCAATCTTCTAGAAATGTACTATTCTGTACACACCTTCCCCAACATAGTCATCTCTTCCACAGATGAACAGCTTATATCCCAACTGGTCCTCCAAGACTTCAGGCAAGAGTTTAAACACAAAAATATCTAGGTTTGAGGTGGATCCTTCCCTGAAGGTCCTTGGATATAGAATATATGCATCATAGATCTTTCCATCAGAAGCTAAAGGGAAAGTGAAAAGTATTTAGAATCATGAGGCAAAATAATGAATTATTAATCCCTTTTGTATAATTGTATGACTGAAAGAACAATTCCAAAGGTATAATGCTATTTTAAATTTAATGTCATGGTCATCTTTATTTTTACTTTTTCTTTCATACTCCTTAACATAATTTTGAGGAATAATATGCCTTCTCACACAGTCTTATGTCTTCATTTTCCTTAGATATTTAAGTAGTAACAAAGTAATATAATCAGATCACAAATTTCAAATCTTAACAAATCTTATCATGTCAAATTTTTCAATGTGTAAAATGTAATATAAATAAAAGTATTTTATATGAACTGACATTAACTTTTAAAATATATGCAAAACTTCTTTTCATTTTGAAAATATATTTTTTATTTATTTTCTGAGAATTTCGCATGTGTATACAATGTCTTACGTCTTTGCATCCTACTTCTCCCTTCCAACTCCCCTCAGATCCCTCCCCCACAGGTTCCCCTCCTAACTTTATGTCTTTTGTTTATAACCCATTTAGTACAACTGTACTGGTTGTAAGTGTAGGGCTGTAGAGCTTCTACTGGGGAAGGAGCAACCCAGTGGGGATGACATCCCTGAGGAGAACTGACTCTCTCCCGGCAGCCATCAACAGCCAGTAGTTCCTCAGCTAGGAGTGCAGCTTCCTGAGTCACAGACATGTCCGTGACTGAACGTTGGCTGGCTTGATCTTGTATGTGTCTTGTGCAGGTAACCACAATAGTTGTGAGGAACAACTTCTTTCCTAACATTAACAAACTGCACATTGCTCCTGTTTCTCCTTGAACATGTATTTCCATTTTACTTTACCTATAGAATTCTGTTGGTTACATTTGAAATTTTTTAATACATTTCTGCAACAAATATTGCATGGCGAGATTTCTAATCTTAGTATCTGTTTTTATTAAATTAATTGTAAAAAGTCATGGGTTACATTACATTTTCTTGGCTTTTTTTTTTTCTTTTTAGTTTTACCTTTTTTTTTGTATTTTTGAGACAGTGTCTCCCTTTTAGTACCAGATGTCCTGGAGCTCACTCTGTAGACCAGGCTGGCCTTGAACCCACAAAGATCCACCTACCTCTGCCTCCCGAGTGCTGGGATTAAAGGCGTGCACCACCACACCTGGTTACATTTTCATACATGTATATAAGACCCTTGATCAGATTCCCCCTCCACTACTTTTCCTTGACCCCATTCTCTACAATGTCTTTTCAAAGTGCCCATGTCTTATGAGTCTGCTTTTTGTTGTGTTTTACTATAAAACTGTTCGCCTGTTGCATCTAATGACTGCCTCACATACCTTCAATATAGCAATATCTTTATCAACTTTTTCTTATCTTAGTCCCCAAACATCTCATACATAAACTTTATTCATTCTTCTTTTTATAGATCATGATGTTAGATTGGGAAAGAGTCTTCCCAGTATGAAAAAATTTATTTACTTCTTTCACTTTAACATGGATCATGGATCACTCTAGGGCATATAGAGCACAGAGCATGTCTCCAGTGATGAACTCTGAATAGCTAACTTACAGACAGATGTTCTGAGCATATGTATCCTGCCAATATCCAAGCCAAAGAAGCAACTTAAGGGCCCGGAGAGCAGTTCAGTGATTAAGAGCCTTGGCTGCTCTTGAAGAGGACCTGGGTTTGATTCCCAGCACCCACATGGCAGCTCATAACTATCTTTAACTCTAGTTCCAGGGTATCTAATGCCTTCTTCTGGTTTCCAAGGGAACTGCATGCATGTGTTGCATTTTTATACATGTAAGCAAAACACACATATACATGAAATATAAAATAATAAAATCTTTTTTTGCTATTTTTTTGAGACAGGGTCTCCCTTTAAGTCCCAGATGGCCTGGAGCTCACTCTGTAGACCAGGCTGGCCTTGAACTCACAGAGATCCACCAGGCTCTGCCTCCCAAGTGCTAGGATCAAAGGTGTGCACCATCATGCCTGGCTTATAAATAAATAAAATCTTTTTAAAAAGAGTAGCATTGAAGCTAGTTATGAACTATATAAGAATAAATGCTATTCTTCTATAAGGTGATATTCATCAATTATATATTCTGAATCACCTTCTACCAGTCTAGAGAAAATGCTTCATAAAATTTTACCTTTAGGGGGCAGAAAATCAGAGCAAGAATCCCTGTACCAAAGCACAATGTCCACCTTGAAGATTTTGCAGATGCAAACACAGCATATAATTACAGCTGTTAAGAGGACAAAGGTCCCAATCAGGTAATTCTTGAAATCAGGGACTACAGCAACAACAAAAGAGGAGAAAAAAATTAGAACCCAAAAGAGTTAAAACTTTGTGTATAGTGATTTGCGAATTTTCACAGCAAAGAAAGTACACTTAGGACCAGCTTTGCCTTTGCATCATATTCTATTAATTCTCTGATATCAATCATGGACACTACTAATGTGTAAAGCTATGTAGCACAGGTACTATATAAAACAAAGGCGCATTATTTTAAGTTTTCACCTACATAGCAAAATGTACAATAAGAGAAAACCTACTGGAGACCAAGGTTATTAGAATATTCCAGAGCTCAACAGAGAGAAGTCAGAACCATACAAAAGCCTACATGATTCCCTGAGGCATGAGAGACCATTAGAAAGAACCAAAAGCCCATAAATACTCACTCGTGTCCCTGGATAGGGTTCTTATATTAAACCTGACCCACCCGGGACTCAGGGACCACTGTGGAAGAGACTGTAAGAGTCCCAGGTAGTGGATAACTGCAAGAAATTGGTTTTCTGGGCTTCTGGGAATGTGCTCTTATGAACTTACAGCAACGGTGGCAGCATGTGCAAGACCCATGGAAACTCAAACCAGACAGAAGCCCAGCATAGAAGTGTGGAAATGGGCAAGTAGCCCCAACCTTAGCTGAGGAACTATTGGTGGCTTGGTGAGAGAGAGAGAGTTGGTTTTCTTTAAGACCTACACTAGATGGGCTGACCGGACTCCAGTGGATAGACTCACACAGAGGGGCTTCTGGGGACACAAACTTGACTCAATAGGCTTTAAGAAATAGAGCAGAATCCACAAAATCCAGTGGAGGAAACTAGGTAAGAGGTGCAGATAAGGGAGAGGAATCTAAATATTATCAAGATGTATTATATGAAACATATAAAAATTCAATAAAGTATACAGGGAAAAAATATTCATGGCTTGAGAGATGGCTTAGTGGTTAAGAGCACTGGCTGCTTTTGCAGGGAACCCAACACCTCTTCTGACCTTTGGGGCATTGCATAACACAGGTGCACCTACCCATATGCAGGTAATACACTCATACACATGAAAAATAATAAATAAAATATTTAAAAATCACGAAGTAAACTTAAGTTGCTGCCAGCTCTGGATAAAGAATACTTGGCAAGACAAATCACTGACAACATCTCAGAATTTTTAGTCAAAGAAACAAAGAGATCTTTAGCCAGGGACATATGGTACCACCAAAGCAATAAGATGGGATCAGGCCAGGCAGCAGAGCAGGAAAGCTTCCGGTAAGAATGGAAAGTTCAGACGGAGAAATGAAAAGGACAAGAAGCTGCTCACTGAAAAAGTGAAGAATGTTCCAGACAGGGGAAATAGCATCAGAAACTCCAGGTTATGAAATCCACTATAGTTAAACAATAACAAAAGACTGAATCTCTAATGAAAAGTTTGTTACTTACTTGGATATATTAATTGAACGTATGCTGCATCAAATGTATTTGGAGCCCTGACGAAACAGGTAAATGGATGCTGATAAAAATAGCTTTTGACCTCTGAAATATTAAGTGTTAAGATGTGTGTATACTTTCTTTTGGCTGCAAGATCTGCCATTCTGTTTGAAAGAGAAAGAGGAGAATAAATGGAATGGAGTAGGTAAGATGTATCACTACAAGTAAGACATATGCACCCAGTTATTTTTCTTTATTTGTAACATAAGCTGCAGTGGAAAAATCACCTTCCCCAGTCACATGCATAACAGTATATTGGCAAGACCAATCTGGAATTGTATAGCACCAAGTCTGTGTCAGGAGCACTCCGTAGCAAGAAATTAAGCTTCCAAGAAGAAAAACGTAGACCTAAGCAGTCTAGTTTCCTGAGGCCTATGCTAAACAGTGACTGGGGCAGTTGACAGAATTTCACAGGGGATGGGAAAGGTAAAAGGAACAACGGGGAGCCAAGAGAATCCTTATCCAGCCAGTAGTCTCTGAGGTAAAGGGTCCGAGTTTTGGTCCCCTTTGATGAGTCTTTTCTAAACTACTTAGTAAACATGAAGTCAATGTAATGAGTAATTCATTGTAGTAGTAATTCATGATAACAATGTATAAGAGAATATAAGAAAAGTTTTTTTTAACTGGTTTGGAATTTGTACAATGGCATATATTTTTACTGTAAACTTATAAACTCATACAAATGCTGTCTAACTTAATAAATTTAAAACAGGTACCAACAACTAGAGAAACTTTCCACACAAAATTTAGTATCAAAATTGATTGGCATGCTTACTGCTGATACGTTTCCACCAAGAGTGGGTCCTCCTCTTCGATTTCTGATCCGTTCCATTTCCAGTAAACAACATCCGTGAGCTGGCCTGTGACATTACAGATCAATTGTATCATGGATCCTGAAAAGCAACATATTTTGAGGCATAAGATGAACTGCTTTGTTTTTGTTTTTGTTTTTGAGACAAGATGTCCCTTGTAGCCACAGCTGGCCTGGAACTCTGGAACTCGTTATGTAGAGCAGGTTGGCCTCCATCTCACAGACATCCTCCTCCCTCTGCCTCCCAAATGCTGGGAATAAAAGCATACGCCACCATGCCTGACTAGATAAGCTGATTTTTATTTCAGTCTATTTATATTTATAAATGATTATTGAATAAAAATCTTCAATAAATTTCCCTTGCCCTCAGCACCCAGACAATACCACGATTAATTACTTTATGGGTCTTCTCTGTGTATATATGCAACTTGTGAACAAGACATAACTGGCTACTACTATGTTATTTCTGTGGACTGGGAAGTTTGGCCTCCATGATACACGTTTAATATTAGACTGAACAATATTTCAAAATATAGCTATATACTAACAATTTACCTATTGCTAAACAGAATCTCTAATGAATTATTATTATGATTAATATTCCAAAGAACACGTTGCTTGTATCACTGTTTTTATGTACCTGGAGTATTACTTCGAAATAAAACCTGAGGTAGAATTGAATAAAAGGACATACATTTCCTACTAGTAGAGAGGATTAAACCCAAGGCCTTGCTGCATCTCCAGTGCTTGGTTTCAAAGCCAAAGCCCTCTTAGTTAGTGAGGTGGTATCAGTCCATTCATTCTCCACCAATGTATGAAATTATCATTTCATTCTAAACTACCAGAAAACAGTGGGCTTGGACTAAGCATTGCCCAAAAGAAAAATCTATGTCAGTTTTAAAAAGATTTATTTCTTATTTTTAAGTATGTGTATATGTGTATTAGACAAGTGAGTTTAGATGCCCCCAGAGGCCAGAGATGTCTGATCCCCTCTAGTCGGAGTCATAGGCAGTTGTAAGCTGCCCAACATGGGTGGTTGGAACCCAACTCAGGTCCCCCAGAAGAGCAGTATGAGCTTGTAACCATCAAGCCATCTTGCCAGCCTGCTGATTTTTTTCAAACAAGTGATGATGGAGATAAAACCCAGAGCCTAGAATGCTAGACCAGTACTCTGTCACTGAGCCCTACCAAGCCCTCCTACACTTCACCCATGGTGAAGTAATACGTTTTTCTTAACCTTGGTATTCACCAGCCCTTCACTGTTCTTATTTAGCAACTTTCTCATGTAAAGCTTGCTGGGGTTTGGGCAATCTTTATTTTATTTTAATTATTTTTCACTTTTTTTGGTCTTTTTGAGACAGGGTCTCCCAGGAGCCCACTATGTAGACCAGGCAAACCTCAATCTCACAAAGATCCACCTGCCTCTGCCTCCCAAGTGCTGGAACTAAAGGCGTGCACCACCACCCCCAGTTTGGGTACTCTTTATTAGTCAAGAACATTAATTCTTTATTATTCTTTTGGATTACTTCCCAGGTGAAGTTCTTTTTTTCCTAATTCCTAAAATCCCTCTCTTTTGCAAAATCAGGAAAACACCCAGGTAGATTTTATTAAGGTGTTTGAATTTTCATTTTCATTCTGGAATCAATGTAGATTATAATGACAGTCTGGGAAAGCCTTAAAATAAAGTCGGTGGGGGTAATTTTTTTTTGTTTATTCGTTTGTTTATTTGTTTAGAGACAGGGTCACCCTGTAGTCCCAGCTGGCCTGTAACTCACTATGTAGACTAGGCTGGCCTCAGTCTCACAGAGATCCATCTGCCTCTGCCTCCTGAGTGCTGAGATTAAAAGCATGTGCCAACATTCCTAGCTAAAAATTAAATAAAGCTTTTATCCAAGTAGTGGAACCTAATCCCAGGAACACTCATCGATATCAAGTTTCCTATTCAATAATTTATGATGTTGCTTTTATTATAAAATAAATTTCATTTATTTGGGACTTTCTCAGTAGCAGTATATGTGCTTGCACTCAGTCTCTCTCCTCTTTTATATGCATACATATGTGTGTGTGCTTGCTATGTACAGGTGCAGGTGCACTGCATACACATGTGTATGGAAGCTGAAGAACAATCCTGGGTGTTATCTTCAGGAACACAGTCCAGCTCTGTTGGGTCAGGGTCTCTCAACAACTGGAGCTCACCAGTTAGTCTAGACCGTCTGGCTGTCAAGTGGCGGGGACGCTCCAGCCTCTGCCTCCCCACACTGTAATCCAAAGTACGTGCCACCACTTCCAGATCTCTACAGGGGGGCTGGGAATCTAGGGGTGGAACTCAAGTCCACACAAGCACTTGACTGACTGAGCCGCCTTCCCCTGCCTAATTTCTGGTTTTGTTGTTTTTGAGATAGAATCTATTTATAGCCTTAATCTGGCTTGGAACACATGATCCTACTGATTTGACTTTCTGACTACTGAGATTATAGGGCACGCACTACACACACCTTAAAACTGTTGTCACCATTTGAGGCATCAGATCCTGGTCTCCCACAGGATAGGAAGGCATACGTATTACTGGATGGTCCTTTTCCCTCAAATTAAAAAAAAATGACAGGGCTGGAGAGATGGCTCAGCAGTTAAGAGCACCGACTGCTCCTGCAGAGGACCCGGGTTCAATTTCCAGCACCCACATGGCGGCTAAGAACCATCTTTAACTCCAGTTCCAGGGGAATCCGATACCTTCTTCTGACCTCCAGGGCATTGCATGACACAGGTGCATCAACTTACATGCAGACAGTACATTCATACACATAAAATAATAATAAATAAAAATTTTTTAAATAAAAAATATTTAAAAAATGGCTAACTTGGAAGAGCATTTTTCTGTCATCTTTTTGATCTGCAGTGTAACTCTTCTGCTGATAAGCTCAGCTGCAGTAATAACAAATCCTGTGCCAGTCATACAAACTGCATGTTCTTCTTAGACATTTTGAACTTGGCCTGTGGCTGTTTGCATGGATAAGTCTCTGTGGGAAACTAAGTATAGGAAAATCAGATATGGCTAGGTTTTGGCCTAGAGGTAAAATAAATAAATAAATAAATAAATAAATAGGTAAAATAATAAATAAATAAATAATAGTACTAAGCATGCACATGGTGTACACACACACACGCAGGCAAACATAAAAGAAAGACAAACAAAGCTTAAAAACAAAAGTGAAATAACACAAAGATTTCAAGCATGTGACAATAATTTTTCAAAAACAAAACAATAGGTCAGGCCTTTAATTCCAGCACTCCGGAGGCAGAGGTAGGCGGATCTCTGTGAGTTCAAGGCCAGTCTAGTATACATAGTGAGTTCCAGGACAGCTGGGGATACAGGGAAACCCTGTCTCAAAAAGAAAAATAAATAATTAATTAAAAGGTAAATTGTTTCAATGTCCTTTTCTAGACATAATCAGTAACAGGCTTATGTTGTATGTATGGTGAAGGTTCATGTTATCTAAGTCTTGAATTCAAGGTGATTTCAGCAAACTTGCTTACAGCCTACTTACCTGGTTCCACTTCCATCGTCTCATTTGCTGGGCTCACAATCACAGATCTCTCTGGCTTGATTTCATCTGCATGAAGAAAATGCAGAGACCTCCTGAGTCTCTCACCAAGCAGAAGCACAAGGGATATCAACACTCAGCCAGCATCAAATGGCATCAGCCCGACGGTCCCTCAAGTGCTTGAAGGAAATGCAGCAGGAGATGGGAAGGAAGAGGAGAGGGAGGTAGCCAACAGAAACAGAACACCTGCACCAGGCTTGAAACATCCAAGCTCAGACATGTGGAGTGACAAAACACACATGTGGACAGGACCCTGGGGTCAGAGGGCACCCTCACACCACAAATTTAAAAAGGCAGTAGTTGCAGAGAGGCCCTTCTCTAAGGAGAAGTAGTCAATACCAGACCTGTTGTGCTAAATAACTGCAGTAATTATCTAGCAGCTCCTGGTGAATACCAAGTAGTGTGGCATCATTTGTTAAATAGGCAGAAAACTGCCAAATATCCCCCCAAATCAACCTGATGCTTCTTTATAAGATCAACTTCAAGGGTTGATCTGTGGCCCAAAGGAAACAATGAGAAGCAAATAGACTTGTAGGCCAAGGACTCCACCACCAGCAAGTTCATAAATAAACATCATGAGGACAGGAGGCTGCTTTCTGCATGTCCGACACTATAGGTAGAACAATATGTGCTCAATAAGAACTTTGGGATTCAGGAATGAACAAAAAGCACTAAGCACCACTGAGCTGGGCCTGAGGGAAAAGATAAAAATTCCCTGACTCCTGAGTAAAATGTATTGTTTCTATAATTGAGATCAGAAAAGAAGTCACAAGATTTAAACCACACTCCATCTATTTAAAATGCCCCCAGTACCCGGTTCTCTCTATAATTCTAGGCAGTCATTTGATTATTGAACCTCAAAAACCACAAACCAGAGCTACAAGGCATTTGTTAAAGCTCCAGAATATGGACCACCGAAAGTTAGGACTGTGAATGCAAGTTCCCAGAAAAAAAGTACATCTTCAAACTGAACCTTTTGCAAGGCTTTTCAAATGAACATCAACGATGTGGAAAGTTTGGAATGTTGCAGGTCCAGAGACTAATTACAACTTATTTGGGACTATCTGTAGCCCCTAAAGAGCCACTCTTTGCCCACCTCTGGGCAAAGACCTAGTATGCTGTGACTAGTAGATAAAAACCTTTTGGACTCTATTCTCTTAAGAAAATCCTAGTTTCCACCAATCAAAAGGTTGAGTGTCCTCAAATCGCATTTGAGCCCTATAGCTGAGATGTCTCTTAATGTTTCCACCAATGTATTTGAAAAGTGCCGTGATTTCTGACTTTGTTTGTTACTATAAAAACTTCATAAAATTGCTTCCACATTAGACCATACAATTTGGGGGCGACTTAAATCTGTGTTCCTGGGGCATGGTCACTCATATTCAACACCAGCATAATAAACTTTATCATTTTCGAAATGAGAGTTGGATTTCTGAGCCAATAGCACTCATGAATGCTTACAGGACAATGGTAGGGGATTAATTTTTATCCAGAAAAATTAATCCTAAAAAGAAAAATTAGGGGGCTGAAGAGATGGCTCAACAGTTAAGAGTATGGGCTGCTCTTGCAGTGGACCTGGGTTCAATTCCCAGCACCCACATCACAGCTAATAACCATCTGTAACTTCAGTTCCTGGGGATCCAATGTCCTCTTCTGACCTTGATGGGCATTACATGAAATACATGCAATTACGTACATACAGGTAATGCACTCATACAAATAAAAAATAAAATAACAATATTAAATAAAACAAAAATAACAAAAAAAGAAAAATTACTAGAAAACTGAGAAAATATAGCTCTATGAATGATGATCATATTCTGGGTTTCCCTGAGACAGTCCCAGCTTTTTCTAAGCATAATTATTCATAGGATATCTTTAATTTACAAAATATCCCATAGGTTAACTTATTACTGGAAGCTGCCATGGACAGAAAGGTTAAAGATTCTGCCCATTTCCAGGTAATTTGTGGAAGTGCATTTTGTTTCATTTTGTTGTGACTTTTTTTTTAATGTGTGAAATGTTTTTATTGTCCAAGTCAGATATTGTTTTTAATATGATAAATGACTACAACAAAATTGAGAGCCTTGGGAAAAAATGAGAACAATCATCCTATATTTGCTAAGTCTATACCTGTTTTGTATCAACGTCTACTTTGCATGGGACATAAGACCACAAGCTGAGCCTTCCTCATCTCTAATCTTCCCAATAGCCTCAGGATGCCAGACCATCTTCTTACAGAGGTAGAAACACACATAGAGGGGTTAAGGGGCTGAGCTGGCACAGAATAAAAAGAAAGCAGATTCTGGGAGTGTTAACACCCCAAGCCTCCTGGAGTCCACTCCATTTATGCCAGTCATTATCTGCGCTTCTTGTTTGTTTGCTGCAGTGTTAGGGGGTAAATCAGGCAAATAATCCACCTCCAACCTACATCCCCCATGCAAGTGACTTCTGCTGACCGATACTCAAGCTCTTCTAAGGCAAGCTCTCAGATGTTCACATATACCAACTACAGGAAGCCGCAGAGCTCTCTTATATCTAAGAAGCCTACTAGACCCACTGAAAACCAGGGCTCATAATGTCTCTGTCTAATTAGTGCTGCAACTAAAGTAGGCATGGAGGTATTCACATATGTTAATATTAAATGTCCCTCATAGGCTCACATGTTTAATTACTTAGTCCCCAGCTGGTGGCGCTGTTTGGGAAGACTGTGGGATCTTCGAGGTGTGGAGCCTTGCTGGAGGAACTTTATTACTAGGTGAAGGCTTTAGATTTTATATCCTGGCCCCACTTCCTGTTCTCTTTCTCTGCTCCCTATGTGTCAATAAAATGTTATCACTCTCTTCCTGACTGCTAATTCAACCTCACACCCCTGTTGCCATGCGCCTACTCACCTTGATGGACTGTATCCTCCTCTGGAACTGTAAGCCAAAATAGCCCCTTTCTTCCCTAAGTTTTTTTTTTGGTTTTTTTTTTGTTTTGTTTTTTTTTTTTTTTGGTCTTTTTGAGGCAGGGTCTCCCTCCCTGTAGCCCCAGCTGGCCTGGAGCTCACTCTGTAGACCAGGCTGGTCTTGAACTCACAGGGATCCACCTGCCTCCACCTCCTGAGTGTTAGGATTAAAGGCGTGTGCCACCAGGCCCGGCCCTAACTTGCTTTTTTATCAGAGAATTCCACCCTAGCAAAAGAAAAGGAGCTAATACACCTTGTGAGTCACTGCGAAATTCTTAATTCCCACATAGACAATGGAAGTAATATTATAATGATTATCTCTGGGCTGTTCCAGATCCAAACTCCTAATGACTCACCTAGTGTGAAAAATGCTATTACGCGGGTAACTGGATAGTGTTTCCCTAAATATGGGTAGGAAGCATGGCAGGTGTAGTTCCCTCTATAATCTTCAGCCACATTCCTCACAATCAGTTTATTTGAGACTCCAGAGAAGGTTCTATTGTCGAGAAGTAGAGGTTTACAATCCTAGATAAGAGGAGAGAAAGCAGTATTGAAAAAAAATCAGTAGCTTCTGAGCAGGATCTTTACTTTTTCCACATTAGAAAATTCATGAATTTAAAAAGTGACTAACAATGTTGCTTGTATACAATAACTTTTTATTACTGTATTTCTTCTATTTGGGAAGAACAATAGTTAATACACTGCTATAATGCCAAAATTATAAGCTCAGAGGCTTTTGCTATGAAGGTAAATAAAGATATATTTATTTTGCAAGAACACATGTTTGAGAAAAGAATGTTAACCCTATAGTTTATTTAGTTCATCAACATCAGCTCCTTCCTGTGCTGATAGTATTTATTTTGTATTTTGTAACCCAGAAGATTTCTCCATGTAAGTTTCACCAGAACAGGTCAATTAAAGTTACCAAAATATGATGAGTTCCACCAAATGCTAATAAACCCTTCTCAAATAGTTACAGAAACGACCAAGCTATTTGCAGAGCACTTGCCATTATTACTATTATTAATTATTATTATTATTATTTGAGGCAGGGTCTTCCTTAGCCCCGTCTGGACTGGAATTTACCATGTCGCCCAGCTGGCTTCAGTCTCACAGATAGTCACCAGCTTCAGCCTTCCAAATGTTGGTATTAAAGGCATGTGCCACCATGCCCAGTTTTTAATTATATTTTTAATTTATTTTTAATTTTTAATTGTGCATTTATACACATGAGTGCAGTACTCACAGAGGCCAGAAGAGGAGTTACAGGCTTGAAGATGGTTGTTAGGTACCTGGTATGGGTGCTGAGAACTGAACTCCCTGGTCCTTTACAAGAGCACTGTGCACTCTTAATCACTGAGCCATCTCATTAGCCCTGACACTTATTTTTAAATGAAACAAATAATAATGTAATGAAAAATTACTTCTTAAATATCTAATTCATCTTCTCAAACATGTTTGCTTTCTATTATTTTCTCAGAACTATATCTTACTATGTTAAATAGAAAAGATAGCAAGTAAGATTTCAGGTAAGCTTTAAAAAATCCATGACTGCAGTCTTACAAGTATTTTTTAGCTTCTCTATCAAGTTTACTTTACCACTAAAGAGAAAACAGTATACAAACCAACAAGTATTTGTGGATACATTTTACTATTCAACACACATAAAAATATCTAATTTAAAAGTAAAATATCATACTTAAAAATAAAATTACCTTATACCACTGAACTTTGGGTAACTTTTTATTTTCATCTTTAAAAAAATCCAAATAAGGACACACAAGACTTCCATCTCCTCCCACGTGTAGTCTCTGTATAAATGTGGTTTGTGTGTTAAAACACAAGCCAGGATCATTCTCTAAAACCTTTACAGTTATTTTAGTTTTGAGGCAGTAAGTTGAATTTCTAAAATAAAGTAAAATATGGAAATTGAACATTATTATAAAGGTTTTTCTGTCCTTAACTCTTGTAGAGACTTAAATGCAAGCTCAAAGTGTCAAATTGTTCTTTCTTACCTTACCACACAATAGTAATGTCCTGAATCCTCCACTTTAGCAGGAACAAACCAAAGATATTCATTCTGCTGATGAATCCTGGAGTCTTGTTCCATTGAGATAAGTGTCTTGCTGTCATTTTTGTACCAAACTATGGTACCTTGATTTTCATTTGAACTAAGGGGACAATCACGAATGTCGATTTCATTTGCAGATGAAAATAAAATTATTTTATTTGTCTGTTCCTCACATTTATCTTTAAAAGAGAAAAGGGGGAAATAATTTCTATAAGAAAGTTTTCTACATCTGAGCACATCAATTATTAAAAACACATTTCACCCCATATATAAATTTATATATATATATATATATATATTATGTATTGAATATAGATTTAGATATATTAATATATACAGTTGTGTGATTAAGAGCATCATCTTCGGAGTCTGGAACAATTACTTTCAGTTCCAGCTGTGTCACATGTTCCCTACAATTTGTACCCTCGGGCACGTTACTTATTCTCTCTATCTCTTTTTGACCTTTAAGCAGGAATAATGGAGGAGAATCCTTCACTTCTTTTCAACCGGGGTTAGTGGGAACAGGGTTTATATGACCTGAACAACTAATAAATGCACAAAGCACCTGGAACAACACTGTTCAAAACATGAAGGAAGAGGAGACAGGTTTTCAGCTAAGTACCAATCAGTGTAAACGTGGGAGAAAGTTACACAAGGCTCGAGCTAGAATGTTACACAAGGCTCGAACCTTGAGAAGGGAAGATCCCTGGCATATGCTCATGGCTGAGGCAGAGAAAACCTCATTAATGCTGAATATAGACTTTCCTGATTCTCATAAACTTAAGTGTAATATAAAAAATAAAACCACAAGGCCAGCCTGGTCTACGAAGTGAGTTCCAGGACAGCTGGGGCTACAGGGAGACCCTGTCTCGAAAAAACCAAAAAATTAAAATAAAATAAAATAAAATAAAATAAAATAAAACCATTTGTAAATAAGAGCCCTCTGCCAGAACACAGCTCAAGAATATTTTAGTAATATAAAAACATCTGGCACCTAACCTGGTTAAATTTATACTGTCTACTGAGAGCCCTCAAAGGCTCATGGCTACTCATAATATGAAATTCTTATGGTCAGTCTCTAAGATTACCCAAGTTCTTAATTGTTCTATCACTGTTCAAAGATCTAAGTCTATCTAGAGTCCCTATTGAGAAACAAGAGAAACTCTTTTCTATAAACTCCTGCAGAATAATCAAGAAGGCTGCATATTTCCAAAACACAGTACCACAAAATAAGTATTCTTACTCCAAAGGGAAGAAATGATAGCATATAAAAGAGGACTGGGACCAAGGAAAGAACCCAGCAGAAAAAAACAAAAAAACAAAACAAAAAAATATTAAGTCCTGTAACTTAAGGTCCAGGCATATGGCGCCACGATGGGGCTTGGCTTGTTCCATCTTTCTGCTTTGCAATTTGCAATACCGCATAGCTCTCTCTTGGGCTGGTTCCGTTGTTACCTGAGACTTTCCCTGGGGGATGCTCCACATCCCTAGCATATGTCAACCTCTCAGAGCTGCTTACAGAGCTTCCAAAACTTTTATACAGAGTGCCTGGTTTCCCAGGATTTCCTGTGCAATCTGTGTGAAATCCTCCAAGACCTATACACTTACATTTTTTTTTTTTTGGTCTTTTTGAGACACGGTCTCCCTGTAGCCCCAGCTGTCCTGAAACTCACTCTGTAGACCAGGCTGGCCTTGAACTCACAAAGATCCAATAAAACAAAAAAGCACAGTATTTGTGACACCAATGTCTGCCACCAGCTTTAGTGGTAATGGAACCTCCTTGAACTAATGCTGTAATGCCCTCTGAGTACCTGAGTAACTGGAGGTAGGGCAGTACTTCACTCTCCTTGGGCAGCAGGTTACCCTACAGGTGCTTTGTTCTCAAGAGTAAATGAGTTTATGGCTTTACATCCTTGAATCTATAATCAGTGGAGTCTAATCAATTCCTAAGATATCCTCAAAACAACTCTCCTATTGCTTAGTGCAGCTACTTGCTTTCTTTTAAAAAAGACAACAATCAGGGGCTGGAGAGATGGCAGTTAAGAGCACCAACTGCTCTTGCAGAGGACCTGGGATAGATTCCCAACACCCACATGGTGGCTAAGAACCATCTTTAACTCCAGTTCCAGGGGAATCTGACTCCCTCTTCTGACCTCCGTGGCATTGAACGACATGGGTGCACCAACCTACATGCAGACAGTACACTCACACACATAAAAAAAAATACATTTTTTAAAAAAGACAACAATCTCTTTAGAAACCACAACTTCCTTAGCTTCAACTCTACTCTGGTTTTTGTGACCAAGATGCAAGATTTTCAGTTCTTTTTGCTCTGTGTTTTATTTTGATTCCCACTGCATACCTAGCAAAATACAGACAGGCATAATCACACTAGAGTCTGGATGCTGGACCATTTGGAAATTTCCTCCATCATATTGATTAAGTCAGTCACCTTTAAACTCCACCCATATATAGTTTCTAGATGCAGACAAAACTTAGAAAAGTTCTTTGCCAGAATGTGATGCAAATGGCCTCTAGTTAGATTCTTGAAAACAAACATCCATGCTTCCATCTGAAACCTTTAAACACAGTCTTTACTCGCCACACTCCTACCGAAATTCTGGTCTCCTGAACCACCCGTTAAGTTATGCACACAGCATTCTACAGCTTTTCTATCTTTTATCTCTAAAAGTCTTCCACACTCCTCTCAAAAACCAGCTCCAAAGACATAGTCAAGTTTTGTCACAATAGCATAACAATTCTACTGCCCTGGTACCAATTTTCCATATTAGTCATTTTTTTTTTCATTGTGACCCAAATACTTTAAAAACCACTTTAAATGAAGGATATTTACTTTAGCTTATGGTTTCAGGAGTTTCTAACCACCCTAGCCAGTTCAATCATTTCTGAGCCCATGATGAGGCAGAGCATCATTTCACCAGGGGCTTGTGTTCCGAGTTGAATAGTAGCAGGGATAATATTGGCTTTGTGTGCAAGTTGGATAGAGCTGTTGGAACACAGCTCTGCAGCAGACAGTTTTCACATGAAAAGCATGCTGACCTTGGAGTGACAGCCTTCCCAGCTAGGAAAGGCTGTTCAAAATGTTAAAATACCATATGGTTCAGAAAATTTAAAGCTTGATTAATATCACAGCAGAAGAAGAGAGTAAATAGTATCGGGTGACTGTATGTGGTTAACTTGGGAAGCAAACTTAGTTTTTTAAGTAAAATCAACCTACAGCCATATGCCTGTATATCCCAAATCTAATTGGCTATTAGCTCTCTCCTTGGAAGAATAACCCACAGCGGATGCCACAAGCTTACATCCTCTAGTGGTTAGGAGATGTTATAAGCCACAGTAAGACCCTGTCATATTTTACAGAAAAAACATAATTCATGGATTAACGTACCATCCAAACATCTGTGTCTATACCAAAGTAACCTACCATAACAATTAGTATTGCTTAAATACCTATATATCTAATTGTTTGTACTTCATTAGTAGGATGGAAAGGTTATTCCTGGACAAACTGTCAGCCCGTGAAAGGAAACAGCCAGAATTGACCAGAGTCCAAGACAACAGCTCCAGAGAAAGTAGACTGTTTTGCTTCTCGTCCACCTGTGCCCCTTTTCTAAGCCTAGGGAACAATCTGCAGAAGAGGGGGCATGATAGACTGTAAGGGCTGCAATTGGGATGAATGGTGAAACTACAGCAATATAGTCTGGACACTTATTTGATCAATTTGATAGAACATACAAGCCCCCCCAGCTTGTGGGACCCTTGGGCTGTGTAGGTTTGGGCACAACTGCTTGTAAAATTGGTTTTACATGAAGGATGCTTGTGCTCATAAATTATTACTTATTGTTAAAAAATGAAAAAATAAAGAAGTAATAGAAAAAAATAAAATAAATAATATCAGGAAAAAAACTCAGAAAAATATGCAAGAATAACAGAATAATCAAAGCCACCAGAAGTTACTTCTTTCATAAAATCAGTAAAGTTGATAAATCTCTAGGCAGAGCAATCAGGGGAAAAAAGAAACATCTCTTATTAAATGATCTTTTTAAAGGGCAAAAGGCAGCCAGACCTTTGGCATGTACCTTTAATCCCAGCACAACCTTGGGTGCTTGGGCAGAGCAGGTGAGTCTCTGTGAGAGTGAGGCTAGCCTGACCTACACAATGAGTTTAAGACCATCTGAGGCTACAAGAAGATCTTGTGTCACAAAACTCAAATAAAACAAAACCAAAAGAGGCAGGGGGCAAAAGGTGAATATTATAAAATGGCTGAAATTTTTGAAAGACACAGCCTACTCAATGGTCAGTCAAAGCTGAAGAGATAGCCTGAACTGCCCTGTCCCTATTAACAGAGAACATTTCAAGCCTACGTGGATTCACTATTATAATCTTCCAAGTACTTATCAAAGACAATTTTAAAGAAACTCTTCCAAAAATTTGAGAGGCATTAATACTTCGAAACTCATATATGAGATCAGCATTATCCTAATATCAAAATCAAATACATTTAAAAAAACACAAACCAATCCCTGTTATGAATAAAGATGTATAATATCTTAAAATATTTTAGATAACAATCATACAGTACATAGATTAAGATGATAAAGCATTGTGAAATAATGTCTATTGCAGAAATGTAACAGTTCATTCATACTAAAAGTCAATAATTGTATCTACACATACAAGAGATTTTTAAAAGTGTACAATCATCCCAATAGCATTTGACTGAAATTCAGTGTCTACTCTGTCCCGGTTAGTTTTTGTCAACTCGGCACAAATGATCGTCACCCGGAAAGAGAGACTCTCTCTCGACTTAAAAATTTCCTCTATCAGATTGGGCTGTTGCCAAGTCCATGAAGCACTTTCTTAATCGCTAATTGATGCAGGAGAGCCCAGCTCTTTCTGGGTGGTGCCACTGCTGGGCAGGCAGGTCTGGGCTTTATGGGAAAGGCAGCTGGGCAAGCCAGAGGAAGCCAGCCAGTAAGCAGTGTTCCTCCATGGTCGCTGCTTCATTTCTTGCCTCTGGGTTCCTACCTTGAGTTCTTGCCCTATCGCCCTCCATGATGGATTGTGACCAAGGAGTTCTAAGAGGAAAGAAACCTTTTCCTTCCCAAGCTGTTCTTGCTCAGGGTTTTATCCTAGCAACAAAAAGCAAACTAGGACAGCTCGTCACAATTGCCATGAAACTAGAAACAAAAGAATCATCCTGCACGTGATTCAAGACAGCTATGGGAAACCGACAGCTTGTGTGCAATAAGACGAAGGAGCTGGCTTTAACTGCCCCTAGTCACAGTGTGCTGGACCTAGCTAGGACAGGAAAAGAAATACATGACCTCCATATTTTAAAGAGTAAAGTACTTTTATTTACAGACAACATAATCATCTATATAGAAAATTATATGGAATCTACAAAAGACCCAAAAATTAGCAGTTATAGACTATAATAGGAAAATACAAAATTACATGTGTTTAATTTTCATATACTGGCAAAAAAATACCAAATTTCATTTTTACAGTAGCATCAAATGTATTACAAATTAAGAACAAATCTTTTTGGGGGGGGGGTCTTTTTGAGACCGGGTCCCCCTGTAGCCCCAGCTGTCCTGGAGCTTGCTATGTAGACCAGACTGGCCTTGAATTCACAGAGATCTGCCTGCCTCTGCCTCCCAAGTACTAAGATTAAAGGTGTGCACTACCACACTGAGCTTTAAGGATAAATTTTATAAAGTAAGTCTTACTTATACATAGATCATACAATGAAAATCACAAATGTTACCTCAGTAAATTAAATTGCTTTAAGTAACTGGACAAATATATACTCTGCTCATAGAAGAAAGGAATTGATACCATTATTGTGTTCTTTCTCTAAATGTCTTTATATTTAGTTCAATCTCAATCAAAATCTGGTCAGGACATTTCATATAAATTGATAAACTAGTTCTAAAATTAATATAAAAGTAGCCCAAACTAGTTTGATTTAACAGATAAAAGCTTTAATGTTGCATTGCCTGCGTCAAAGCCTTATCATAGGAGCTGGGATGTAGCTCTAGGTAGAGCGCTTGCCTAGCACGCACAAGAACTCTGTCCTGTAGCTCCAAGCACCACAGACACAAAATACCCAAGACACATAAAGTGACATCAAGTCAGTATAGTTCTAGAATAAAGACAAATATGTCACGGAAACAGAGTAGAGACATGAGAGAAAGTAACTCACACAGATTCAAGTTATATTTTCACTAAAGCAGATGAAAAGAAACAGTTATTCTAACAAACTGGATATTCATAGGAAAAAGAAAACCAAGCAAGAAGTAGGATTTCCAATACAGCAGAGTAGAAGTCTCTATAAACAACCCAGCTATGAAAGCAGTATGAGAACTGGATTTTTTTTTTTAAATCAAAGGTTTGTAACTCTCAGAAAAGCATTTTTTTTTTTAAAGGAGGAAAAGATGGGGGGGGAAGGAATTGCAGATTCCTAATGGAACTATGTTCTTTGTGGCTTTGCAAATGAACTACCAACCCCTCTTCTCAGATCCCCAGTAGTCATGAAAACTAGCACCTTTGTACCCACAGTAGTGGTGAGAACCAGTGACTTGAAAGAACAGAGCATGAGTGGAGTTTCTCAAGTGTCCCAGGATACTGACCTGACTCGGGAATCCTTAGGAAGAGCCCTATGTACCCCAGGGTATTTGTTGAACAAACTCAGTGCCAGCTATTTAATATGACAGGAATAACTATCCAATAAAAGCTGCAATGTCAGTTACAAAAAGTAAGAGCTATACCCTAAAGGGAGATCGGAGGTTTTGACACATTACTGGGGAATGGAGAAGTATGCATACAAGTGCACAGCTGTTCACATGCGCAGAAGAGGTACTCACCTCACATCTGAGTAACTCAGAGGTCATACACTGGCAGGAAGTGAAGGCTAAGGCAGAGCCTTAAAGCCCCTCCACAGGGCTGGAGAGATGGCCTAGCGGTTAAGAGCGCCGACCGCTCTTGCAGAGGACCCAGGTTCGATCCCCAGCACCCACATGGCGGCCGAGAGCCGTCTGAAACTCCAATTCCAGGAGAACTCCAGTTCCAGGGGAGTCCGACACCCTCTTCTGACCTCCGCGGCGTTGCATGTCAAGGGTGCACAAACTTGCATGCAGACAATACATTCATACACATACGGAAATAAATAAAATTAAAAAAAAAAAAAAGCCCCTCCACAAAGAGTAGCAAATACGCTGAGTCATCGAACTAAAGGAAACCTCTAGCCAAGCATTGGCTGATCACAAAATTCACCAATAACTTCAAGGGTCACACACTACAAATTCTCTAAGATTAGTCCAGGAAAGCCATTAAGCAAAAGACCAGAAGGAACAGAAACAAGAATCATAAAAATGTAAAAACTGGTAATAATGGACCAGAGAAATTAGGTACTTAAGTGTGCTTAGTGAGGTCAGAGGACCAGACCTGTATCACAACATTTGCACTGGGCAGCTCACAACTGCCTGTAGCTCCAGCTCCAAGGAATCTGACACCCCCTTCTGGCCTCTTGGACACACACACACACACACACACACACACACACACACACACACACACACACACACTCCCGCATAAACACATATATAAACCTTTTTAAAAAGTAATAATAACAGCTGGCATGGTGGAACATGCCTTTAATCCCAGCACTTGGGAGGCAGAGACTGGCGGATCTCCGTTCTCCGTGAGTTCAAGGCCAGCCTGGTCTATATAGGGAGCTGTAGGCCAATGCCAGCTGGGACTAAAGGGAAACCCTGTCTCAAAAAGACAATAATAATAATAATAATAATAATAATAATAACAACAACAATAAGCTGTCAGTACATGTAGGGGAAACATCTGATTTCCAGAAAATAACATTATGCTATAAAGAATTATCCAATTTTCAACAAAACATCACAAAAGAAACAGGAAGGTGTGGCCCCTACATAGGATGAACAAAGTTGCTAATAGACATTGTTTCAGAGAAGTGTATTACACTTACTGCATAAAGAAAGATGAGGATAACTTAAAAAATATCCAAACTACTGAAAAACTATTTCTAAAGAATTAAAGGAAAATATGGCGACGTTGTCTTACCAAGTAGAGAATAACAATTTAAAAAAAGAATAGGGGGATCTCCCAAGATCACAGGTAGGAGCTGGGTGCTTCAGCCAGGCGGATTGTTTGATTGCATTTCGTTGTGTGGCTATGGGGGTGGAGATGTCCTCCCAGCTGGTATAAAAGGTGGGGTTTGTGTGAGTCTTGAGATTGAGGATCTCCCAAGACCACCTGAAGCACAGGTAAACAGCACACCCCCCAAGGAGTGTCCATGGAGAACCTTCAGAACAGAAAGGGAAGAGTGAGCTAGACTTCCAATAGAAAGCCTAGAGCTTAGACAAGTCAATACTCCATAAGCAAGAAGTAAAGGAGAAAAACAAATCAATCAAAAACACAAACAAACGAGGAAGGCATCTGAAGGAGGCAAGCAAAGCAAGTCTTCAAAACAATGAAAAGGCATTTTGGGATTCACACTGGAATACAGGCAGAGAGAAACCCAGATGCCAGGGACATGAAGAAGAGACAACATGGGAAAGGTGCAGGATAATTCCACACCAAGCCCTACCAACCCTGTGGAAGATTCCTACAATGGGATCCCCCTGGGGATAGCCCAGGACACAGATATTAGAAGTACAATTGTGAATATACTTAAAGAAGTACAAGATTATAAAGAGCAAATCAAAGAATTAAGAAAAGAGAGTGAAAAACTCAAGAAGGACCTAGAGAGAGAGAATGACAAACTCCGGAAGAAAGTAGAAACACTGAAAAGATCCCATGCTGAAAAAGATAAGGAAACCAACCATCGAAGCAAAGAGCTACAGGAAGAGATTGAGAAGCTCCAAAAGGAAGTGGAAATACTAAAGAAATCAGAAGATGAAGTGAAAAAGGAAATCAAACACTCATCCAATCAAGAGGAAAGGAATGGAAAAAGCCTCAGAAGCAGAATGGAGGAAGCAGAACAAAGAATATCAGACCTGGAAGATAACACAGAACAACTAAAAACCTCAAGGAAAGATTATGAAAAATTTAAAAATGCACAAAAGTGGAACAACCAGGAACTGTGGGACATTATGAAAAGATTAAAAAAAAAGAATAGCCCTATCAAAGAACTGACTGAAATAGTGAACTTCTGCTCAAAACAGTCAACTTCCACATGGAGAATATTGAGAAAGACTGAGAAAGAGATGAAAAGCATGTTTGGCAGGATGCACGAGCTCTGGTGGAGTGGGGGGGATGGGGGGACACGGGTCTAGATTTGATAAAAAATATATATAAATAAATAAATTAAAAAAAAGAATAGCCCAGAAGTCATCAAAGAGAATATTGAAACTATGGAGTACAAAAATTCATGACTAAGATGAAGACTTATTCACTAAAGGGGCTCAACAGCAGATAGGGGTTGGCAAGAATTCCTGGGAAAATTGACAGAGCTTTAGGGAGCTAATATATACATGATTTCTAGACACATGCTAACATACATGTAATGGGAATCCCAGAAAGGAGAGAGAAAGGGTCAGGAAAAATACTTGAAGAAATAATGCCCAAATATCCCCATCAGACCATTAATATCCATATCCAATAAACTTAAAATTACAAATATGATCAACTAAAAGAGATACCAACTCTCAACTTCATAGAAAATTGTAGAAAGTAAAAGAAGCTTAAAAGCAGCAGCGATAAATGTCTCATTATACACAGAAGTTCTTCAGTAAGTGTGGCAATTGGTTCTCTGAATCTGGGTGGGCAGGAATAGTATGAGTTGAGTAGGCCGAACGGCTAGGACAGCCAGCCAAGAAACTACACTTCAAAGATGAGGGAGAAATGAAGACATTCACAAATGAGCCCAAACTAGGGCATCTTGTCACAAACATGCCTCCCCTACAAAATCAGTGCTGGTGGGGGTGTCATTCAGCTGAAATAATCCAGCCTAGGCAGCAACTCCTACCCACACAAAGAAATCAGGAATGCCAGCAAAGTGTGAAACTATTCATATCTGACAAATAAGTAATTTTGAAAGAGGTAATTTTTTTTAAGTACAAAGGTAATTTTAGCTTATAACTTTGCTTTTCTGCCACATTTTAAAAGAAGTGCATAAAGTGCCACAGAGCTACACGGGAAGCTACGAAATCTCTGGAAGAAAACACAGAAGAGAAGTTGTTGTGGCATAGGATCAGGAAAAGATTTGTTTGAGATACAACAATATTAAAAATCACAATCCATACTAGTAATCAAAAAAATTAGACGTCACCAATTTTAAAATTCTATGACTTGAAAGATATCATGAGCAGATGGAAAGATGAAGCAGAGTGGAAGCAAACACTTACCAATCACAAATATGATAAGGAACCAATATTTGCAATATATGAAGAATTCTCAAAATGGAAAAATTAGAAAACACATTAATTAAAAATGTGCCTTTAGCCCCAGCACTCGGGAAGCAGAGGCAGGCAGATCTCTGTGAGTTCAAGGCCAGCCTGGTCTACATAGTGAGCTCCAGGCCAGCTGGGACTAAAGGGAGACCCTGTCTCAAAAAGACAAAAAAAAAAAAAATGGGAAAAGGGGGCTGGAAGGATGGTTCAGCTGTTAAGAGCCCTGGCTGGATTCAGTTCCCAGCACACACATGGTGGCTAACAGCCAGCCCCAAATCCAGTTGCAGGAAATGCAATGCCTCCTCGTGGCCTCTGAGGGCATTGTATGCACAGTGCTTTACATACATGCACGTAAACATTCATAGACATAGACTAAAAATCAATAAATAATGTTTTAAAACAAGCGAAACATTTTTATCATGTCGATATTTTTACTATTGTTGCAAATTTTTTCTTTTTTGATATTTTATTTCTTTTTTCTTTTTTATTGTTATTAAACCTTTTCCATAAGTCATATATCATTTTTCAATTGAATCTAGAGTCACTTCCCTTTCCATGCCCCCCACCCCACCCTAGTCCCTGCACTCTGCCATACATGTCCTGCATCTTTTTCTGAGTCTTTCCAGAGTTCTTTTTTCAGTTCTTTTGTTGTTGCTCTCTCCAACTTGTATAATGAGCAAAACATTTATAATTTCACCAAATGACATATATAGATACATATGTAAAAAAAAGCACACAGAAAAGGAGTGCAATATTTCCAATAGTGCTGCACATCTATCAGGATAAAAATGAAGGGAAAAAAAATGTGTAAGACTAAGAACTCATACATTTCTGGGGATGATATAAAATGGTATAATATCAGGAAACTGCCTTTCTTTTTTTTTGGTCTTTTCTAGACAGGGTGTCCCTGTAGCCCCAGCTGTCCTGGAACTCACTCTGCAGACCAGGCTGGCCTTGCACTGACAAAGATCTGCCTGCCTCTGCCTCCCAAGTGCTAGGATTAAAGGCGTGCACCACCACGTGAGACTGTCTTTCTTAAAAAGTTAAATATACTTCTAATGCCAGTGTTCAGAATACCTTTACTTTTGTCAAAAACTAGAAATTGTCAAAATGTCCATCAATATGTTTTTGGACAAACAAACTTTTGTTGTATGTCGGGCCATACAAAAGGCCATGCCAGGCAATGGGTATGTACTACATGAATAAATCTCAAAATTACTCTCAGTAAAAGAAATCAGACCTACCTGCTCCTCGAAAACAACACACACCAATAAATTTATTTAACATTTTAGAGAACACAAGCCAATCTATGCGATAGGAGCAAACCAGTGACTGCTGGAGGATGAGAGGCTGAGGAAGCTGGCAGAGGAGGGATTGCTAAGAAGGAAGAGGAAATGAGAGTGTGCTGGATAGAACTATTATGTTGATTGTGATTATGGTTTCAGGAATATATATATATGTATATATAGATATAGATATAGATATAGATATAGATATAGATATAGATATATGTGTGTGTATGTATCTGTGTGTGTATCTGTGTTTCTGTCTGTGTCAATACTTTTAATTATACACTTTAATATCTGTAGTTTACTGTATGTCAGTTAACCTCAATAAAGGTGTCCAATAAGACAGACTGAGTTAGGAGTGGGTACGTGCTGGACAGCTTTAGTTGTCAACTTGACGCACCTGGGTTGAGGGAGCCTCAATTGGGGAATTGCCTCCACTCCACTGGCCTGTGGCCATGTCTGTGGGGTATTTTTGATTATTGAGTGATCTGAGAGGCCCCAGCCCACTGTGGGTAGAGCCACCCCTGGGCAGGTGGTCCTATATTGTATTAGAAAGCAGGCCAGGGGAGCAAGCCAATAAGCATGGCCTGTGCTTCAGCTCCTGCCCCCAGCTTGCTGCCCTGAGTTCCTTCCTACCTTGGGCTCTCTCAGTGATGAACTGTGTCCTGGGAGATGTAAGCTAAATAAATCCTTTCTTCCCCAAGTTGGTATTGGTCAGAATGTTTTGTCACAGTGATTGAAAGCAAACTATGACAAGGTAGGACTCCAAACGTTTTGCTACGAGGAATGGAGGAACAGTGGAAAGATGGGAGCAGCAGCGGCAGTGACGGAAGTCCCCCCCTCTGTGCACCTGAGGACCACACCGTTCCACGGAGAGAGCAACTCCGAAGTTGCTAAACCAAATCCCAGCAGCCTCCTCTCGCCCGGCACGTCTGCATTTGACGTGTTCCTCATAATCTCTCACCAGGAAACACTGGGTTCACTTGGAATTGCAGATTTCAAATCAGTCCTTTCCTGGTACTCTGCCCAATGGAAGTTTGGCCATCCTCACCCTGGTGGGACTGAGGGCTGTGTCTTGGTGTTATCCTCCTTACCATGCTCGTTCCGTCTGTCCTCCTACCAGCTGTTTCTGAAGTCTCTTGTTTTATATTTTCTACCCTAGACCAGTCTGTCTGGTTCAAAATACCTTGCTAATGTCACCATCAGGACACCCAAAGGACAACTGTTAGCATGTGGGCAGGGAACGTCTGACTATCTCCCTTTCCACCAATGGAAGTTTGCTCAAGCCTCAGGCCCGGACTCATCCCCAGTCCCCTCTGCCTCACATCTCACAGTACTCTCCCTCTCTGAACCCTGTTCCCTTCTATCTCAGAATACACCTAAACCTTGGCTGCTTCTCTCCTCTCCACTCTCAAACAAGTCACTATCTCTTCCCGTCCGGAACGCATTGCCATTGACCTCTGAACTGTTATCTCTCCCTGCCTTTGTCTTCTGAGACTCTATTCTCAAAACAGGAAGCAAAATGAGCTGGTCAAAATATACATCAGCTCCTTTCTCTGGGTTTTTGTGTGTGTGGTGCACATGCAAGTATGTTTTTCAGAGGTCAAAAGAGGATGTCACGTGTCCTCTATCACTCTCTGCTTACTCCCATAAGACAGGGTCTCTCATTGAAACTGGAGCTCTGTTGGTGGCCAGCAAGGCCTAGCAATCCTCCCATCTCCGTCCCCCTCAGCTTTGGGAGTGCCCAACTTTTTACATGGGTGCTGGAGGTTTGAACTCAGGTCCTCGTGCTTGTGCGACAAGCGCTCTTACCCATGAGCCATCACCTCAGCACCCACCTCAACCTACCTCCACTGCTCCCATCTGGTTTTGAACCAAGAACTCAAGTCATCCCAAGTCAAAATTCTTCAAAAAGCCTTCAAAGTTTTCCACGACCCATGCACCATCTCTCCATCAGCCAAATAACATTGTCTCTTGTGGCCTCCCTCATCCGTCACTATGCTAGGTAGCTAGGTCCTAGAATATACTAGATATTCTCAGCTTGGTAGCCATCTAACTTCCCCCTTCACCTTCTTCAGGTTCAACTCAAAAAACAACTTCTCTGTGAGACTTTTTTATGGCCAGCCATAGTAATACACATTCAACTTCCTGTCCATTCAAATATTCTTTTTTGCTAGTGTTTCCACTCTACGCTAACCACCAAAGAGCCTAACACATATTCACTTCTTTAACGTATTCTATCTCTCCCCTAGGAATGTAATTCCCTGCAAGCAGCTGCTTCCATGTGGATTATCACAGCTCTGTTTTCATCACTTCATAGGTGACACATTATAGACGCCCAATACATTTGTGGCAAGAAATGGAGAAGGTGAAAGAAAATGAAAAAAATTGAAAGAGAAAACAACTACGCAACTACTGATGGGTCCATGGAAAGCACAGAATGCCTCCTCCAGGAAAACAGGAGCTCCCTTCCACAGTCCCATCAGCAATGAGGTGGGACCCAGACTAGAGCTGTCACTCCAAAGCTAATAACATGACCCTGGGCTCTTAACTTCACCAGATATAGAATGAGAGGTGAAGACGCTGAAAAGGACTATGAGAGGGACAGTTCTGGGCTCAGGGGGCTCTGTGTCCCGGAAGTAATAGGAAATGGAAAGGACATTTTGTGTGTGGTCTCCATCGCCACTACCCTGATTACAACACAGGAAGTGTCTGACTTACCAGCTGCCAGTGAAATCAGTAGAGCAATGAAACAAACAAGCCTGAATAGCACTTTCATATTCTCCTGGAGAAATGGAAGAAGGAAGAAAGGCAGAGTTAGCATTCCAGCAAATCTTTGCGTCCTGACTGCTACTTGCCCCTACCCTCTCCACCACCAGCCCCCCTTCTCCTTCACACTGGATGCTGTTCATCTCCATTCACACAGTCGTGTACACTTTCAGATTAGAAAATGTATGGGGATATAAACAGATAAGCACAACTTGGAACAAACTTGACAACCTAAGATCTACTGCATTCCCGATATTTCACTCAGTGAGTATTTGTAGTCTTGCTTAAATCCCCTCCAAACATAGTCTATCTCCAAAGCAGACTACAATTAGATCTCTGTGCCCATAGGTGCCACATCCGTAGATTAAACCAATTGCATTCTAAAGCATTTGAAAAAACTTTCGGGGCTGGGGAGATGGCCTAGCGGTTGAGAGCACCGACCGCTCTTGCAGAGGACCCGGGTTCAATCCCCAGCACCCACATGGCGGCCGAGAACCATTTGTAACTCCAATTCCAGGAGAACTCCAGTTCCAGGGGAATCCAACACCCTCTTCTGACCTCCGCAGCATTGCACAACACAGGTGCACAGACCTGCATGCAGACAGTACATTCATACACATAAAAAATAAATAAATAAAATTAAAAAAAAACTTGCATGTGTACTGAACCTGAGGTGGCACTTTTCCTCCTGTCAGACTCTAAACACAGTATAGCAATATTTGTGTAACACTGACATTTCGTTAGGTATTCTAAGTAGTCCAGAGATGATCTAAAGCATGTATGCAGATGTATGCAGGTTGTGTGAAATACTAAACCACTTTACAGGAGGGGCTTTAGCACCTGTGGATTGTGGCATTTGTGGGATTTCTGGAATGGATCTCTCATGGGAATTAGGACAAGTGTATTCAGGAGACTTAAGCAGGCTTGCCCCTGCTTGTCCACACAAGCAGAGATTTGTTCCCACCTGGAATGTATCCTGCTGCCAAGAGTGGGTTGCAAAACTTCTCCCACACTTCTAGATCAACTCTGAAGCCATGCCTCCATTTAAAAATCCAATATTATATTGTTTGCCTAATGTGATAGACTTACATAGAAATGTACCCAACAGAGACTAAAAGAAATCCTATCAAAAAAAAAAAAAAAAAAGAAAGAAAGAAATCCTATCGATGTTACAGTTGGGTGCGGTTGGTCCTTGAGGCTTCGTGGGTTTTTCCTTCTGTGGTAATGAATTCTTTTTTTAACTTTCCAGAAGGTCTGTGATAAGCATGTGTAAATCTTTTCACAAAAGAAAAAGGGAAAACATGTCACTGTCTCTCCATGCGGCTTCGAAGGCCACATCAGCACAGCCTTTCTTACCACATAGTAAACTGAGGTTCTTCATAAATTTTTATCACCATATATCCATTTTTAAAGTGGTAAGCTTCATAATGACATTTTCCAGCAAATTTGCTGAAGAACACTGGTGTTTTCCAACTCAGTGACAAGACACAAGGCTCCCGACATACCAAGAATATACCCATAAGAAACCTGGGCTCTGTGGTCCTGGGGCAGCTCTCACCACACCCACTCTCTCCCCAGACTCTTACAGTCTGTCTCTCCTTACTCACCAGTGACACCCAATTTATTCATGGTGCCTGTTGGTGCTGCCTTAGCTCAAGCCAGCTCCAGCTTCTACTTGGACTCTTGACAGCAATGGGTGCCTTATTTGCCTCCCTGCCTGTGCATTTACAACTTCCAATCAAATCAATCCAGAGTCACCGAATGAACTGTTTAACAATCTTCTCTCAGTACACACAGAAGAGTCCAACCTCTCTAGGCAAGCATAGGGCTGCGCTATGCCTGGCTCTGACTAACCCCTACTGACTACCTTCCCTCCCTCAGCTCTCAGCCTTGTCCTTCTCTACTTTACCTGGCTTCTGCCCACTCAGCCTTGTCCTTCTCTACTTTACCTGGCTTCTGCCCACTCAGCCTTGTCCTTCACTACTTTACCTGGCTTCTGCCCACTCAGCCTTGTCCTTCTCTACTTTACCTGGCTTCTGCCCACTCAGTCTTGTCCTTCACTACTTTACCTGGCTTCTGCCCACTCAGCTCAGCCCCCTACAGCTTAGGGGCCTCTCACCTCTTGCCTGATTCCATTCTCTAAGCCTCTCCAGCAACCTGCATGCCCACCATGCCCCCAAGCAGGAGCTGGAGGTGGGAGGCCTCCTGAGGGCAGGAACAAGGCTAGCTCACTTCTGCCCCCAAAGCATCTAACAGTGCACTTAAAACCCAGAAGTATTTAATAAAGTCTCACAGAGGGCACTTGAGTGCACAGAGCTTAGATTGGGGATTTCCCAGGACCACCTGAAGCACAGTAGGCATATCCCCCCCGCAACTGGAATTGCTGAGGGAGTGTCCAAGTGGATTCTTTGGAGAACCTTCAGAACAGAAAAGGAAGAGTGAGTTAGACTTCCAATAGAAAGGCTAAAACAAGTCAGCACTCCATAAACAAGGAGTAAAGGAGAAAAACGAATCAAACAAACAACAAAGGTACTGAAGGAGGCAAGCAAAGCAAGCCTTCAACACAGTGAAGAGGCATTTGGGATTCGTATTAGAATACAGGCAAAGAGAAACCCACATGCCAGGGACACGAAGAAGGGATAACATGGGAAAGGTGCAGGATAATTCCACACCAAGCTCTACCAACCCTATGGGAGATTCCTACAATGGGATCCCCCTGGGGATGGCCCAGGACACAGATCTTAGAGGAACAATTTCAGACATATTCAAATAAATCAAAGAATATAAAGAACAAGTCAGAGAACTAAGGAGAGAGAATGAAAAACTCAAGAAGGACCTGGAGAGAGAGAGAGTGACAAATGGCAGAAAGAACTAGAGGGAGAAAATGACAAACTCTGGAAGGAAGTGGAAACACTGAAAAGATCTCATGTTGAAATAAAAAAGGAAACCAACCAGCGAAGCAAAGAGCTACAGGAAGAGATTGAGAAGCTCCAAAAGGAAGTGGAAATACTAAAGAAAGTCTCACAGAAGGAATGAAAAGTGAATGAAAGTCAAAAGAAACAGTGATATCCTCAGTTCAACACTGGGCAATATACAGCCAAAGCAGATGATGAAATGCTTTACTAAAAAAAAATATCTGCCTCAGGGGCTGGAGATGGCTCATCAGTTAAGAGCACTGGCTGCTCTTTCGTAAAACCCAGGTTCTGTGCCCAGCACCCACATGGTGGCTATTAACCACTGGTAACTCCAGTTCCAGGGAATACTACTCCCTCTTCTGGCCTCCATAAGAACTGCATGACATGGATACATTAGATGCAGGCAAAACACTCATACGTGTAAATAAAAATAAAACTGTTACAACCTGCCTTTTAAATTTTATAGGAAATTAAATTTGCCTATAGTCTTATCGGTAGTTATAAGTAAATATAAAAGACAAACTATTTTAAGTAGCATGAAACTCCTTCAGAGTCAAGTTGTGAAGAAGCATTTGAAGATTGGCCGGAAAATGTTCTACTTGAAAAGTTGCATCAGAGGGTATAAAAATGTTACTACATGCTCCTTAAACAAATATTGAAGGGAAAAAGCTTTTCTGAGCATGCAAGACACACCCGTTTAGTTCTTGTCACAGTAGCCCCTGGAGCAGGATGCAGATTATTAAGCCCAGCTTAAGCCATGAACCCTACCCTAGAGTAGTCTAGCTGCATTCCTGAAATGTCCTGTAAATCTGGCACTAAAGTGTGAATTGCTCATCTCCCACAATCTAGGTCATTAGTACAATGACTATATTTACTTTAAACTATATTCAGATTGTAAAATGAGAGAGAAGACATTGAAGCTGTCTGTCTGGCTTCTTACCTCCTTCAGTGACTGTGGAAGTGTTTCAAGTCTTCATGATAGAAAGGAGGAAAAGAAAGGGTTAATGTAGCAGTTCCTGGCAACTCATTCACTCGTATTAGCACCAACAAGTGTATTTTGAAATAAATTATGTGTACACTGCTGGCTGTCAGTTCACTTAGCTACAAGATCAGGCTTGTTTGATTATTAGGCAGAAGAAAAAAAAGATGCCAGACTTACTTTTATAGCACATGACTGTCAAAGTAGAATTTCAGGTTAATGGTAGATGAATAATCCTTTACCACTTGAGGTCCATGGTCATTGATCAAAAACCATTTCCTGTCCTAATAGTTTACTAAATGGTTGGAGGGGAGGCAAGTTTTTTCCTCTCCTCCAACTCTGCTCTGTAGGAAAAAAAGAAGGTAGGATTTGGGAGTATCTACTCGGGCAGCCTTTCTGAGTCCATGGGCAAGGGTCCCACACTGGTGTGGGATGGACATTAAGGGACTGAGGACATCAGCGGTGGAGGCAGTATGCCATGTACTTAAGACTACATCAAATGTGCTCCCAGCAAATGCAGGGAGTGGTGGCACACACCAGGACAGGAAGGGTGAGTTTGAGGTCAACCTGGACTACACAGAGAAGATGTGTCTGTAAAAACAAACACACAGAACAAGACCAAACAAAACAAAAATCAAAAAAGCAAACAGCAACAACAAAAATAACCTCCCCAATCAACACAAATGCCTTAATGTCCCCAAACAATAAACATTCCAAGGTAGATGTGAGCTGGCTCAGACATCATAATTAATGCTAGCAGTTGAAAGGCTATCTGAATCCTGTGGCCACACAGATAGCACATTGGATAGAAAGAAACCCCACTTCCATACCTCTCTTCCCCCACGAAACAAAACAGAGTGACAATATTATCTGTCAGAGGCTGCTACTGTGGGTGAAATGTTACCACACAGAAACCGTGTGTGATAATGCCCCTCTGTTATCTATCACAAACACCCACGCTCCGATGGCAAGTTTGGGTGAGATGTTTTCATTTATCATTCTTTTCTCTTTTCCCATTCAATATCCTGCTGAACACTGAACAACTGATATGTTTACACTTTTTCTTGGGAAAAGAAACAGGAGTAATGACCCAGAGCCTGGCTCAAAGAACTTAAGGGCTGCAGGGAAAGATGGGCTCACCCACAGTCATACTGCCATGCCATGTCACCTGCCCAGAGGAAGAGACTGGCACCAGGGTGAGGAAAGACAAAGGCTTAACAGGCCCGGGGCAGGGGGGAGAATGTCAAGCAATGTCTCCACTTCGGAAAATAAACCAGAGACAGATGCCAATAGAGGTTGACACAGGTAGGTGAGAACAGGCTTCTTGGAGGCCCAGATGAAATGGAGGGAGGATGGGCAAGGAAGAGGGACAAACATTGGCATAAGGGAAGAAGAGTGACTGATGGCCAGATTCGCTGAAGTAGGGCCAGGGCGGGGGTTATACCCAAGCTGGGCTGAGACCCAGACACCTCTGAGATGATCAGACCATGTTCCCTGCAGCACTACCAGGAAGAGAACTTTGGGAGGGAGGAGGCCGGCAGTGTTGTTTCCAACAGAAATTAAGAATGTGAATGTGAGGTGCAAGGAGGGCTCTGATCCCATGCTGGGAACTCAGTTGTGTGACAGGTGCAGGGTCAGTCAGGTGTTCTGGGAGAGAGTGCCAGCAGGTGTGACAGGTGCAGGGTTAGTCAGGTGTTCTGGGAGAGAGTGCCAGCAGACCCTCGTAGGATGGCAGACATCTTCGAAATCTGATAGTACCCCTTTCTACCCTCCCTCTTTCCTTCCCAGCCTCTGATATCCACTGACCTGCTCTTGTCTAGAATCCACTATTTGAGCTTCCGCATACCTGTGAGATCATGTGATACTTGTTTTATTTCAACTAACACCTTAACCTCCAGTTCCATCAACATTGCACAAAGGGCAGCATCTCACTAAATTGTACAATACTGTAGAGAGATGGCTCGGGGGGTAAGAACACTGGCTGCTCCTGTAGAGAACCCGGGACCAATTCCCAGCACCCACACAGCAGCTCACAACTGTCTTTAACTCCAGTTCTAGAGGATCTGAGGCCCTCTTTTGTCTTCCAGTCGGTTACCTGGGAGGAGAAGGTCTATTCCTATAGGAAGTGGTCTTGCTTCTCAGAAGGAAGTCACCATCTTCAGGGGCTGCATCTACCTGGGAAAGGAAGAACACAAGCATATAATGTGAATGAGGAGGCTGAAAGGCGCCCGTCAGCCACCAGGACCCCAAGACCAGTCCTAAAGTTTTTATATCTTCGTGAAAACAGGTCAAAGTCTATGTCCTGCAGTCCCTTAGGACAGAATGCTTTTAGGGAAACAGGTTATATGAGTGGGGATAGAGAGACTGACAAGCACATGAGTAAAGGCACAGGTCATGCCCTCTGTTGGGCAGAGTTTCAGAAAGGAGTAAACTCTATCTGGAGATAACTGACTTGGTGCCGATGGCAAAAGGGACTCAGACTCTGCCACGGCCAGAAGAAAAAAAAAAAAAAAAAAAAAAAAAAACACAAAAAGGACCCTTTTAAGAACAGGCATGTTTGCTTTCTTTTATATTCTCCCCTACGCCAAACTCAATGTATGTCTGCACCCACAGCACATGAGTTAAATAACTTTTAAAAAAGTGGTTGTGATCACATTACTGTATGTCCTGCAGATATCTCACTGGTCATTACTTATTTCTACAGTTTCCTCTAGAATTTTGGAGCCTACTTCTTTTATGGCTGAGTCATTTCCTTAGGCCTATGAAAAGTTAATGAGGCCAAGGCAAGTGGACCTCTTAAAGTCCCCCAGTGGAGTCCTCCAAGGCCACCTGGGACAGCCTTTTGTAGCCTGGGACCCGGAGACTGGGCATTTTGGAGGAGGAATTCCAGGGTGCCTGAGCGCTGAAGCATGCAGAGGGCGGGGGTAGTGGTCATGCTCCCCCTGGGCACGTTCTTTTGTCTTACCAAGAGACATGGCTCCTGAAGTGCAGATCTATACAAAGCACTGGGCTTGGGGAAATTCTAGGGAAGTTCCAAGGAAACCAAACCTCAATAGAAGCCCAAGAAGAGAGAGCAGGTGGCCGGGAGTGATTCTCTTTCCTCCCAGGGACCCAGTGGAGCCAACCCTCAAATCCGAAATTCATAAAGGAAATCTAAATCCTTGTTAGTCCATTTTTCGCTTTTGTGACAAAATGCCTGAAGCTAGGAAATTTGTAATGAACCCATATTTATTTGGCTCACAGTTTTGGAAGCCAGGAAGTCTGGAAGCATGGTGCTAGCATGTGGTGAGGGGGTTTGTGCTGTGACATCTGGAACCCCACTCCTGCAATAATGAACTTACTTTCCCCAAAATAGCATTAATCCATTCATGAGAACAGGGCCCTAGTGACTTAACTGACTCTCACTAGGGTCCCACCCTGACACTGTTGCAGTAGAGATTAAGTTTCCAACCTGTGACCTTTGAAGTATACACTCTATATACATTCAAGCTGCAGTACACAAATTCCACATTCCACCTCTTCCAATGTACCATCTGCCAGTCAATCCAATGTCTTATAAAATTTACGTTACCTATTATTACAACCCCTCATCCCCAAATATTAACCCATAGACATATGACAGTAGATTTAAGGTCATGGAAAATATTTAGACAATTAAATTCAAGCTAACTTGATCATAAACAGAGAAATATGGATGACCCCTAAGGAAAAAGCAAGAGTTTTAAACATGTTCTTCTTCTTCTTATAAAACATCGCAGCCTTCATGTTCTGTTAGAAGTCAGAAGAAATGTTGGGGCTGGAGAGATGGCCTAGTGGTTAACAGGGCCGACCGTTCTTACAGAGGACCCGGGTTCGATCCCCAGCACCCACATGGCGGCCGAGAACCGTCTGAGAACTCCAGTTCCAGGGGAATCCGAGACCCCCTTCTGACCTCCGCGGCATTGCACGACACGGGTGCACAGACTTGTATGCAGACAGTACATTCATACACATACAGAAATAAATAAAATCAATAAAAAATAAAAAAAAATTAAAAAAAAAAGAAGTCAGAAGAAATGTGAAGAACGGGTCCTGGTATGGAGACTAACCAAGTTCACGACTATCAGGCTTTCCTACTGGTCCTTTGTTATAAGGGTTCAGACAGCTATTAAATATTTCCCAATCTTAAGACTGGAGGCAGAGGCAGGTGGATCTCTGTGAGATCAAAGCGAGCCTGGTTCACATAGTGACTTCTAGGCAGGCTGTGACTAGGGAGATCATTTCAATAACAATGAGAAAGGGAGAGAGAAAGAGAGACAGAGAGAGAGAGAGAGAGAGAGAACTTTAAAAACCACAAAACCATAAGATTATAGAAAATGCTTTAGAATTCTATATACAACACCAGCCCTCACTTCTAAAATCAGAATGGACACACTCTGAAGGAAAATCTACAGACAGGAAAGGGACCCCAAATCTACCCCACTGGGTCCCTTTTACCCAAAAAAGTCTAGGGGGAGTTGATATTTTTACATTGGATCTATGGGATATATGATTAAATGGAAAAAATTTCCACCATCTCACTAAGAAAAAACATGAAGCAACGGAGAAATATTGTGCAAGCTAAGTACTTTGAAGTGCTACGTTTGCTACACTGGGCATTCACTTTTCGTTTCTCAAGCCCAGTCTGTAAGTGCTAACCTCTGAGTGGTGCTATCTTGAGTAAATGCCATCCTGTAAGTCCCAATCATGAGAAATGGAAACACGAGGATCCACAAATTCACACTCTTGGGGCAAGAAAAGTACCTAACCTTAACTTCCAATGAGTCTAACCATCCAGGGTTGCCCAAACTCAAGCTAAGGAGGGAGACGGTGGGAAAGACCACAAAGGTGCCTGGGAGCTCCATGCTATGCTCCAAACTGTTTCCGTTCTGCAGAGATTAGTAAAACCCAGTGTTACTCAGACATTCTAAACACGGTTTCCACAGAAGAAACAGCTTTACGAGACTATGAATAAGCAAAACCTCGCACACAAAAAGAACAAAAAGAAACTCATTTCTTGGAAAACTGAAAGAACATCGGGACCTGAAATTTTCAGTCAGATGAATCCAAAGCACAGCTCAGAGGAGGTTGATCGATTTGGCTTCTTTACCCATCCAAATCAGACAAAGGAACTCTTATTTAAAAAAAAAAATCTCAAAGAATGGATCAAGATGATAATAGGATAAAAAAAAAATCACCAAAGAGGTTTCACAGGCTACAAACACATGTAAGTACACAGCTATCACAGGCTCAAAGCTACACGATGGCTGGTTTCAATCAAGGTACACAGGCTGATAAAAAAGGGGAAAAATAAGGCACAGAGAAATGAGAACAACTCTAATTCTCAAATGAGGATCTAAACACAGTCCCAGCATCCTCTGCAAGATTTCTCATATCATTTTCCCTTGTATATTTTTTTACTGAGGAAACATACACACATAGTGAAACACATAAGCCCAAGGTGTACAATTCTACAAGTTGAGACAACTGTATGCACCAGGATGCTACATAGGTTTATAGACCGTTCCTATCATACCCCAAATTTCCTTTGTGCCTCAGTTGTTCACCCTCTGCACATAATACATTATCCTGAGGTCTACTGCCACTTGTATACACGGTCCTTAAATAAAGCATCCTGGATTGCTAACTTCTACCATCTACACCTATTAGGATTTGGACTATGTCAGGCACCATGTTTATACAACTGCTTTAATCACTACTACCTAGTCAAGCAGAGAAGGCAGTGGTTCTCAGCATGGTGTGAAAGGCCCCTGGAAGAAAATTCCAGAAACTACTTAGAAGTGGACACTTTGGGTGATCGTGACATATTTAGTGAGTGTTGAAGGCTGTGGTTGCTGCGATCTGGAACAATCCAAGGCAGTTTGACTGATAAAGACTTGACCCCTGTTCTTCCTGACCACAAGTATTCCACTGACATCATGTCAACAGCAAACATATTTAAAGGTTTGAGTTTAAACCCTGACTCTAACCCACATTTATATACAATGCACATAATTGGCATACTTTCCACACATACTAAAATTTTTAGGAATGTTTCATAAGTACTTCAACGACTGATAAGAGATTCACCGCTGACTGCATTTAGACCTTGACTGTGTCAAACAGTATTCATATGGCCACCGTCTCCTCTATCATTTCCATACTTGGACTTGTCCCATGCTATCTTGATTCAGCTTATATGAGGACTACACAAGCTTCCTAGGTTCCAGAGCCAGCACTGACATGCTTGAAATACATATTTTCAATAGGAAATGATTTTAATTTCTTCTTTGCATTTAGATATTATCTTTGTTTTAGAAATTATGTTGCAGAAATTCTATATCATTTTGGAATTGCAAACCAGTTGTTTAGAATATGTCGGATAATTGAGGTAAGAAGCCATAATTGAAAGTGACAGTATCTACTTAAGTCTTGGTCAGGAGCCATTGCTGTGCATTCTGATGTCTTATGTTCTCAAGGAGCCAGATGTGCATATCCAGACTCTCCGAAACCTTTCTGTTAGCACCAGGCCACACTGTGGTTACTAAGCTGTACTTTTGGTATAGATCATTTCAAAACACCTAAACCTTGTTCTTCCCAGCTCTTTAATGAAAACCAGAAGAAAGTTTCGACCTGATTTTACACCAAGAATGCCTTTATCTCTCTAAGCATTTCACTTTTATCTCGAAGACTCTGACAGCTAGGGCCTCCCAGGCTCATTCCCCTAGCTGCCTTGTCTACACATTAAAGCAACCTGAAGGCTTTAAAACACGCTGTCACCGGATGCACCCAGGAGTTGCTAGCTTCTCCCTCAACTCGGCTCCTCAAGGGGTATCTGACATTGCCAAGGTGCAGACAGGGCTGGCAAACTGGCTTGCTTGGGATTTTCAGCTGGTTGTAGGGTTGTAAGCGAATCTGCAGGCATCTAGGTCATTTTATACATTTCAAATCACTGCAGACTTTACTTCATCACTATTGCTAGTCTCTCCTATTTTTAATTCAGGACATCTTGGAAATCCTTTCCAAAACAGGTGGGATAGAAAAATGCCTTATTGACTCTGCCACACGTGTGCCAATGGACACAACCTTTTCTAGTCACCTGGAAAATCCTCCACGACTTTCATCACTTGGCAGGCTCCCTCTCCTGTACACGTGTGGTAGGAGTCTGCACATTTCATGTGGCTGCAGCAGGCGAGCAGAGGAGAAGAAAGTGGCTACCACTGCAGATTCTCCTCTTCTACTGTCAGCCACGGAACAACCACACAGAGAGGAAAACGCAAACCAAGCACCTGCTTATAATAACGGATGGGTAACACCGTGGGCTGGGTCATGGCCAATGAGTCAATGCCCCCGTAACTTCTCTCCTCTGAAGTGGCGGGTTCATAATGGGTCTTCCATGTAGCATAAGAATGCTCTTCCTCATACCCTATGCTAAGGCTGTCCCCCTGCAATGGTCTAGCTTTGCCCTGCTCACTATTGAGATGTTCTTTCTGCAGGGTCCACTGCAGGGGAGCAGACACTCTTCTGTGGAGACCTCCCATCTGCAGGCTGTCAATCAGCTATAGTCCTCATGCACCGCTGACCTGTGGGTACATCTTGACACCTCTGCTATTCTTTAGGGAACCACGGAGCTGCATTTATGAGCACTGTCCCCATATCCTCCACAGGAGGTGCTGAAGATGACCTCCAGGCTCCTTAGACTACTGTCCACACAAAGAGACGAATCTCAAAGTACTACCTCATGAAGAGAGCCTTCTAACATCTGTAATCTGGCAAGAAGACTTACATCTATGAGCAAACAGGGATTTTCATTTATTCCATGTATTTCTCCCTAGTATTTGTCACAAGGCCTGACACATGGCAGGCATCTGATAAATACAGCAAAGGCATTTGCTGAATTAGTGAAGTTAATATAAAGTGTGTTTCATCAGGACGAAGGCTTTATTGAAAAGATATTATATGCTTTTGCAGGATAAAGAACATCTCAATGCTGCATTATAACACCAAGTGCTCTGCAGAGCCTGAGAGAAATGGGAAGTTCAGTTCTGCCCTGCCAAGGTCATGTGAGAATTCAGATTCCGTACCTTCTACTGAACTTTACAGTGGCTACCCCAGGGCAAGCCTACCAGCAAGAACATTCTTTGCACCAGAATTGCATCCATCCCACAGACCGACAATAAATCAGGGTCCAAGTCCTTCTCCCATCAAGATCCCATCTCAAAGCATAAGATTTGGAATGTGAATCCAAAATACTAAATAAAATACTGTGTAGGATACTGAGAAGAGATTGAGAATAAAAAAGAAGCCATCTGCAGGTTAAGCGGGGAAAGAGGTAGCAAATGCCCCCAGCTCCACTCACAGAGTAAACCATCTCCCAGAAGACTGGCATTAAGCCAGGGTGACCCAGGTGCCAGTTCCAATGACAGATGAACCTTAGCTCCCTTTCTCCACAGCATCAGTGGGCCAAGTGATGGAATCCTGAGACTCGGGTCCTAGGAAGTGGGAATGTAATTGTGGAACGGGTCCATCTAATGACCATCGCAAACCTCGCACAGAGCTGGAGCTGGCAGGACAGGAAGTCTACCTGCCATCCTCAGCAACCTCTCTCCCTTCCCAAAACTTTAGAAACGGATTGGAAGCCCAGAGAGAGTGTCTGTCCTCCGAGTCAAGTCTCCCATCTAAGCAGCAGTAGAACAAGAGTGATCACGGCACCTTACACAGGACTGCTGGGAGGTACATGGCAGAAGGAGTAAAGGGCCTTATAAACTGCCGGTTGCTGAGCAAGCGTGCTTGTAGCAGCGTGTCCTCTGGCTTTCTTCTTATTTGTAGCTATAGTGTCCAACATCTGCTGTCTAGAGAGACAGACACCTCACTCTGTGAATTAAGGATATTCACCCCTTAAGACCTCTCTTTGGTGCCTAAACCCCTAAAAGAGACACTCCTGAACCTGTTGAACTTGGCCAGACCTCAAAGCTTGGGAACAATTTACACAAGGAGACACGCCTACCTAGAACAAACCTGAAGAAAGTCAGGCAAGATCCCCAAAGAGGATCTGCTGCGGGGTGCAGGGCACACAGAGAGACGGAAAGAACTATTACCTTCATCCTTCATCCAATTGCGAACGGTGACACGCTGATAACCAAGTGTAACCTAAGAAGGACCCTTGTCAGGGTCAAGGCCACTATCCAGCTGGCCGCCCATCCCCGGAACTCTGCAGTTTTCTCCTACCTGGGTGTGCCCCGGTGGTGCCCCAGAGGAGTGTCCCAGCAGCTCTGAGCCAAATCCTCCTAGCCTAGCCGGGCGCAGCCAGAGCCCTGGGAGCCACGCCAGGGGTGCTCCAGGGCTCGGGCGCTCGTGGGTCACATTCCTGCCGCTCCTGGGGGGCGCGGGGCAGGCGGGCTCCACGCTGCCTGTGCCCAGCCGCGCTCCGGCCTGTCCGGCCCGCGTCGAGGCTCCCAGGCGGCTCCAGATTCCGATCCCCGGCAGCGGCCGCCCTTGCGGCAGGCGTGGCTCCCACTCTCTGCCCCGCCAGCGGGGGCGTTTGGCAGGCGGAGACTACAGGCTCGGACGCCAGCGAGCTGGCCGGATGCCTGGGCCCCGCCCCGGGAGCTGGAGAGGCTGGACAACCACGTCCCAGTCTGGCATCCCAGGGTCCCTGAGGTCCTGACCCGAATCCCCGGGTCCTCACGCCCCTGTCTGGGGATCCGCTGTGCTGGAGACCCAGAGAACGGCCACGGGTCCCCAGCCTCTGGCCAGATACTAAGGGTAGGCGCGGTGGCCCCACCAAAGTTAGCTGAGACAACTCACCTCTCTGTCGCAACCCGACTGGGCCCAATAAGAACTGAGCTGGCGACCCACCAGGCATCAGATCTGCAGACAAACACTAATCATTCTGTGCCCAGCACACTCTGGAGCTTGGCGCCAGGTCTCTCCAAACTAGGAGTCACTAAGCGTTTGACGTTCCGATTTCCTCTTTTTTAACAAAAGCTCAGCAGTATCTTCTCGTGGAGGGGACGAAGACAGTAAATGCACTGCTGCGTATAAAACAGTGCCGAGCACAGGTGCTGTGTTAGCTTTATCATTACTGCTGTGCGCCTTGGCGGGTTCCTTGCCATAGGAAGTACTCTTTTAACTTAAAATCCACTATCATTGGCTCATTATGCAAATTCGAATTCACGCCCAGAAAAATGCAAGAGTAGCCAAGATCAAACAACCAGGGCCTGGGAGGATTGCACGTGGGGCTGGATGGGGAGAGGAGGATGCTGTGGTCCCAACAGCAGCCTGGGGTGTCCAGAAGTCGAAACCTCCTACCCTTCGCTTTCGGTTCCCTGTGACCCAGCTTCTTTCCGGGTCATAATAAGCCACATTGCGATAGGACGGCTAATAAATGAAGATGGTGATTGCCTCTTCCTTCCCCAGCACACCACCCCTTCCTGCATTCCTTCCAGGGTAGACAGGCTCTCCCTGCCGTAACCCCAAAAGGACCTTCAGAAACCCAAGGATTGAGATAACTTGGGCATCATCGAGCGTGGGCGGTCACAGAATGAAGGATGCCCAGCAACGGCTCATCGTACACTCTGCCTGTGACCCAGTGTGGCAGTGGGCTCTCATTTATCTGTTTCCAGAGTTGTGGGCCCTTTCTTCCCCTCAGAGAAGAAAGCTTAATTAAGCCTGGCAGTGTCATGGTATTATACAAATTCATTAATTGTCCCATAGGTCATTGTTCCTTCACACAAAAATGGTTCTCAAGTTTGACTGCACTCACAATGACAGGGAGATTTGACCCCTCATGGCCTGACAGGTGATGTCACAAGCACTGAGGCCCAGGATCAGTGTTTTTAAACCCTCTGGGTGATTCCATTAGTGAGCCAGAATTATGAACAAGGGTACCTTTCGGTTCCCACCATGATGCAGGCCCACTGAGTTCTCAGGCTCAAGGCTGTCTCAATAGATGTGTACAATGGTAGTTTCCCGCCTGACCCCCCCCTTTTTTTTTTCCTCTTCAGTTCGTATTAGCTATATACAATGCTCTGGTTCATTTTCTTTGTCATCTGGCACAACCCAGAGTCACCTGGGGAAGAGAACCTCAATTGAAGAAGTTGCTTCAACTGGATTGACCTGTGACTCTGTCTGGTCAGAGAGACTTTGACCGACTGTTGATGTGGGAGGTCTCAGCCCATTGTGTGCAGTGCCATCCTTAGGCAGGTGACTCTGGGCTGAGCATAAGCCTGTGAGCCAGCAATGAGCCAGTAAGAAGTGCTCCTCCAGGAATTCTCCTTCAGCTCTTGTTTGAGTTCCTGCTCTGACTTCTCCCAATGAATGACTGTGACCCAGAAGTATAAGCCAAATAAACCATATCCTCCCCCTGAGTTGGTTTTGGTCATGATAATTTGATTGTTAAGAATAGTGCATCAATAGGGTCTGGAGTGATGGCCTAGTGGTTAAGAGCACCGACTGCTCTTGCAAGGACCAGGGTTCAATCCCCAGCACCCACATGTCAGCTGAGAACAGTCCGTAACTCCAATTCCAGGAGAACTCCAGTTCCAGGGGAATCTGACACCCTCTTCTGACCTCCGAGGCATTACACGACATGGGTGTACAAACCTACATGCAGACAGTACATTCATATAAATAAATTAAATAAATAAAATTTAAAAAAGAATAGTGCATCAATAAACATTTGTATTCAGGTATCTGTATACTGACTGAGATTCTTTCAAGAGAAGGAAAGAAGGGTCATATAGTAATAATTATCTTAAGCAAAAATAAGCTAGGCTCAAGAAGGCTAATATTATGTTTCTATTGCAAGCAGCAGTTTAATGAGAGCTAACAGGTAGGTCCAGCTTGATGTTCGAGAATCAGCTTGGGAGGGGGTAGGGATATACCTCACTGTAGAGCACTTGCCTAGCACATGCTGGGTCCTATGTTCCATCCCCACTTCCACAAGTGAAGAAAGAAAGAAAGAAAGAAAGAAAGAAAGAAAGAAAGAAAGAAAGAAAGAAAGAAAGAGAGAAAATCAACCTGGAAGCCTTAATGTGAACATAAACTTGTCCTAAAATTTATATACTGAAGATTTTTCACCAATTTACAAGTAGCAAAACTGATTTGATCAATTATGTAGAAACAAAAATTGTACTTCTTTTCCCACTTGTGGCAGGGTCTATTATGTTGCCTAGGGTGGCCTAGGGTCAAGTGATCTAGTGTTCTACCTAACCCAGCCTTTCAAGTAGCAGGAACTCAACACATGCCCCAGGGCTTTCCTGTGTTTAAGTATTGACCCCTTCCTGCTAATTGTACCCTAAATGTCCTGCTAGACACATGGGTCTCTACACACAGATGGGACTCTCAAATGCACGTTCCAAATAACGGGGTTTGAAGATCTCTTCTCACCTTATAATCTTGAAAGTCTCACCTAGGACCTTCATGTCATCCCGTCCTCCCTCAGCCACGCTGAACACTTCTCCTGAATTCTTTCCTCTGCTTCCTCTCTGTAGGTAACTTGTATGTGTACCCACTTCGTCTCCCAGCTTGGAGTCTGCATAAGATAAAGCCTGTCACTGCATAGCCCCATGCTCAGCTATCAGGACCACACAATGGAACATGTTCATATGCTTCAGCATAAGACACAACACTAACTCCGAGGCTGCTGCACACTGAGGACAGCTCTGGGCGCCACCAGTGTCATGGCAAAGCCTCGCGTCCTGCATGGGCATGGCCTGAACCAAGGACCAGTCCTGGCAGCAGCACAGCCTAGACCTAAATAGGCAGGGTGCCTGAAAAAGCGCATCCCAGTCCACCCTGGAGCTCAGTAAAGCATCCAGGAGTCTCCAGACCTTCCCAGAGACTAAGAGGGGAGAGAAGAGCCAACACCTAGAAAGCCCTCACAACTGAGGCTGGAAGGACAAGCATGAACTCAGTTGAATTTGTAAAATTGGAGGATGATTGTGGACTAGAACCCCTCCCAGGGACCGGGACAACTCTTAATCACCATTTTCTTCACCCTCATTACCCCCAAAGACTTCCAGTTAGAACAAAAAAGGGGGAGAAATCAGAATAGGGTGTGTCGTCATCCTCAAAGATGCTGACTCTTGAATCAGTAAACATGAAACAATTTTGTGTCAGTAACTTTTCTGTCACGAGACAGAATGAGAATTCATAAGCAAATTATAAAGAAATGCACACTCAGTTATAGAGAAATAAAGACAATTATGTTTTCACAGGCGGGACCTCTGTGATTCTTAACTTGCTACACCTATTTTTGCTATTTATGGAACTGCCAGTAATCTCTCTCACAGAACCACAACACAGACGTAAAACCACTGTCCCAGATGGACTTCCTTGTGCAGCTCAAGTTCTCTGCTCTGTCCCACATTTTCCACCTACCGACCCCTAAACAAGCACTTTTGTACAGACCCTCCCCCCCACCCCCGTCACTGCAAAATCTGTTTGAATTGCTTCAACCTTCTCCCCTTCTCTTGGCAGCTTCATGGGCTTTTACAATTGCCCCTTCTGGTCCTCTGATTTTGTCAGCCCTTTACCAAGTACAAAGCCACAAGTGAATTGGAGACTAGTGCTGATGGGAAAGTGGAGCAAACATCAAGGCAATCAGCCGTTTCTTAACTTCCTTCATATTATAAGGACTGATGTGACAAGTCAATTATTTGCTCCACTGCAATTTAATCTTGCTCAATGAAGGCAAACAAGTGAAAGAGGACTTGTGCCTGGCTTGCATCACATATTGACAGAAGTACTTCCGGGTACGCCTACACCTAACAGGACAAGATTGGCAGAGGCCTCCCCTCCCCTCCACTCACTTCTCCTCCCTTCTCCCCTCTCTCTCTATTCTCTCCTTTCCTCTTTTTCTTTCTCTCCCTCTTCTCTGTGTCCTCCCTCCCCTTCCCTCCCTCCTCCTTTCCCCTTTCTCTCTCTGCATCTGTTTCCAGATTTCTTCAACGTGTGAAACTTACAGCACCAATAAAGCACCAATAACTGAACAATTGTCCAGAAGGCAATCTTCCCTGTTTCTCCCTATTGCCTAAGAAGTGCTAATTGGAGCATTTGGATTTAGCCATATACTGCACACAACAAGAATATGATCCTCTTTAAATTCTCTTTTATTTGTTCGTGTGTCTTCATGTGTTAGCATCTGTGTTGGGAAGTGTGTAAAACTGTGAGTGGGTGCATGTAAAGGTCAGAAATATATATGCTCATTTGATGCCTTTCAAGCTGTTGATCTCTTCTGAATATAACTACCAACATATTTTCCCTGAGTGGGTTCCCTTTAATAAAATGAAATGCAGTAAATTAAACATAGTGCTCATTAACTTTGAGAAGCCACATTGAATTGTCCCTCACTGAATGTGAAAATGAAGTCTACTTTAAGTCCCCTTGAATCTGGGCTGATTTAGCGACTTGCTCAACTAATTTCGACCAAAAGAAGGAGGTAGTAATGATTTCTGAGCCCAATCATAGAAACTTTTCAGGTTCTTGCTAAGAGCCTTGAATATTCACCTTTTGTGCCCAGAGCTGCTGGGGAACATGTATCACTGTCCACAGAGCACCATACTATCCAAAGCTCCAGCCACATGGAGTCTGTGTGCAGGCGATATTAGCCAGAGACTCGGCTGTCAGCCCCAATCAACCCCAGCCATGAGAATGCACCATCTTTGATGACAGGCCAATCAACTCTAATCTGATATTACCCACAAAAAGCTCCAGATGAGTGCCACCTGGCTGGGCCGAGACCACACTCTACCTGGGGTCTACCTGGGGTCTTCATGGCTCCTCCTTATACCATATAAGTTCAGCTGAGCATGTCAGGTCTCTTAGAATCACAACAGCACTCAGACTCACTGTGCTTTCTCTCCCATCTCTGAATACTACCAATGACAGAGGACTTCCTTCAGATTATCATGTGGCAATCTCACCAGCACACTAAGTTAAAATGAGAGTTAGGAGATGGTCAGATAGATTTAGTTTTGAATGTGTGTTATTTTGAGTAAAAAGAGCAGCTATGACTGAACACCATTAGGCAAGTGCTAACCACGAGAATGATTTCATCTCTAGTGTTAGTCAGTGATTTTTCTAAGAAACACTGTAACCTATGGGAAGCAAATCTTCATAAACACTTGGAACTTGAACCTGGAGGAGTGAAGAACAGGCAACTGTGAAAAAAATCTGTGCAGTCTCTGGTATGTCATATTTATTTAACCATTTCACTAATGCTCACGTATTACATTGACTCACATCTGTTTCTATGACTCAGGAAGCGGGGAACTGCAATCCAAGAATAATTGGCATTATCTATGACTGACCTGAGGGAGGATGGGATTTGGGAGAATTCTCTGCCTTGTTTCTAAGAGGAGAGAAGGCTAGAGTGACACTGAATACTTCTTTGACTCTTGCAAATTCATATGTAAGCCAGTCATCCCAGAGAGAAAGAGAGAGATTGGGGGGGGGGGCAGCCTAAAGCAATGATGATCAAGAAGGTATGACTGTGACATGGCCATAGCAATCATGAACACCCAGCAGCTGTAATCACCTGCACAAGACAAGCACACACATACACACACACACACACACAAATAGGAGCAGTCACCAGGCGTGGTGGCTCATGCCTTTAATCCCAGTACTTGGGAGACAGAGCCAGGTGGATCTCTGTAAGTTCAAGGCCAGCCTGGTCTACATAGTGAGTTCCAGGACAGCTGGCACTACAGGGAGACCCTGTCTCAAAAAGATGCCCCCCCCAAAAAAAACAGGAGTGGACTAGTTGGGAAGGAGGAGGTCAGTAAGGATTAAAGGTGAAAAGAGTAGGTAATGGGTGGAGCAAGGACTATGATAAAATACCTGATATATAAGTTAGAATGTGCCAAAAATTTTTATAAATTAAATAAAATTTAGAAATCAATTCCAAAAGACACCAAATAAAAGAAATATATATTATTATAAAACAAAAGTGGATATACTTGACATACTATATATATATATATATATATATATATATATATTATTTAGAGTTCTAATATTCTATTGAAGGTTTGTTTCTTTAGTCAGTATGAAGTGACAATGTTTAGATTTTTGACTCATTTTGATTTGAAGACATTTTTTCAGCTATTGGAATAGCAAACTCCATTTGCTTCCTACTTATATTACTTAGAATATCTTTTGCT
>VZQC01006244.1:2521279-2556023 GCA_009823505.1 Rhizomys pruinosus | reverse complement strand
AGGAAAGGAAAGGAAAGGAAAGGAAAGGAAAGGAAAGGAAAGGAAAGGAAAGGAAAGGAAAGGAAAGGAAAGGAAAGGAAAGGAAAGGAAAGGATTATGGTGTGCTTTTTCTTTCTTTGCTGTGTATGGAAATAGTGAAACAGTGGAATCCAGCAATTTGGGAATAACCCTGAAACAGACTCCTCAGAGGAAACCTAATCCAGGGTGGACAGAGTAGAAGACACCAACCAGGATTCTGCCAGGCACTCTGTGGGCTCAGGAGTTGAACAGTCTGCCATCACCACCACCTTGTACATGTAGAACCTGTATCTTTTGTCAAATTTAGACTTAAATTTTCATATTATTGATGTTCCCTAAAAGTTACTATTTTAAATTTCAGTTCTTTAATGTTCAAGGCTAATGAATAGACATACAACTGATTTTTACATATTGATCTGTAACCTACAAACTAACTTATTAGTTCTGTTAACTTTTTGTAGATTCCATAGAATTTTCTATCTGCAAAGTGTATCTTTCCTAAATGATATGCTATATATTTCTTTTTCTTTGCTTTTTTTTTTCTTTTTTCATCAACTAAATCCTTTAGTAGAGTAAGTTCATTAGTGAATCTGCCTGGGAGTCTGTATCCACGTTAAAGTCATTTTTGTTTATGCTAGAAAAGTTGAAATCTTTATAAAACATAAACTGTACAGCAGAACTGATTGATGCCCATCAAGGCCAAAACTTTTGAAGACCGGCATAAATTAGGAGGAATGCAAAGTAAGAACATCGCAGCAGCTGTTGGGTCCAGGAAGCAGAGGGACCAGGGAGGAGGCTCCAGCCAGGAGGGAGAAACTCCCAAGGCTGCCAACAGGGATGGAAAAGAAACAGAGGAAGGACAAAAGGGAAGAAGAAAGGAGGGGAAAGGAGGAGTCTAAAGGGCAGACAGCACAGTCTACACACCCCATGCCCAGCAAATCCAAGAAAGGAAAATCTGAAAGGGGATTCTGAGAAGGCTTCAAAAGGTTTAGAGCATGATACACAGCGAAAAATTAAGTGTGTGCATGTGTGTGTGTGTGTGTGTGTGTGTGTGTGTGTTTTATGTAGCATCTAGGAAATGATATACTGCTATTTCCATAGATGGACTTAGAATACATTGCTAATTGAAACAAAATTGGGCACAGAAAGACAAATAACACATGTTCTCACTTACACATAACTGTAACCACATATCTTTCAGATTCAATTTAAGGGAAGATGGATTTGTTTCGGCTCACAGCTTCATATTAAGATATGCATGGTGTGGAAGGCATGGTGCACGAAGTGGCTTGGTCTATGGGGCAGAAGCTATCCATGGAGGGAGGCTTCTTCCATGTTGCTAACCAGCAAGCAGGATGCTCATGCCCCAAGCAGCTATCACCTGCCCCTACCTCAAAAGTTCTACAACCTCCCAAAACAGCACCACCATCTTAAAACTTGAGCCTACTCGGGGGGGGGGGGGCAATTCATAGTCAAGCCACAACTGTTTTCTTTCTTAATTATTCAACTGACCCATAATCAATCATGTATGTAGGAAGCAAATGTTTAAGCACCTACTATGTGTTTGACAAGTGGAACCACTTTAACAGGATAGCACATTTAGTGCTCAGAGCATCATCGCTATCTATGCTTTATCAATAGGAATGGATATCCCAAATAGGGGCAGAAACTTATCCAAGATTACTCAATGAGTGGACTAATGGAACTAAGATTCAACTCACTGTCCAAATCTGTTGGTCTTTCCCAATTGTATTGCTATAGTTTAGTGATCCACCACTGACAACCCTTGCACAGTAAAAATGCCTTAAAAAGTTTACCTTCTAGAATCAGAGGAAGCATAGCAGGGTGGTTACTAGCATAGACAGTGGAGCCCGACACCCTGAGACTGTACCCCAGCTCACACCTCCCAGGTCATTAGGACTAGCTGTGGGAACTGAACAAGTTCCTTAACTTCTCCTGAGTCTGTTTCATCAGCAGTAAAATCATATTGCAGACATGTGCTGCACAATGGCACTTGAGTCACTGATGGACCATGTATGCAAAGATGCTCCCATAAGATTATATGATCTGGCAATACTATAGCCATGTCTGTGCTGTTAACACAAGGACTAAAGCCGTCTAAGGACACTCTTATTAGCATATTTGTACATCATTAAGAAAGGTACAAATATTGTGATAGTTCCCACTTTACTGAGTCACTGAGAGAACTGAGTGAGTTAATTCATAAAAGAATTTACACTGTCACAGACAGGAATGATCTTTATCACCCTAACAGTGGTTTTATTTACTCTGGCTTTTTTGACCCCAGGAAGTGGACATAATAAGAAGAAAATTACAGAAAATGCACCCAGAACTATTTTTAACTGAATACTATACAAATAAGTAAATCTTATGGACTTTCTTAGGTATACACTCAAAGTGTGATGTCATTTTGGAATCAGGAGTTTTCTAGTAAAAAAAAAAAAAGTGGGCCAATATTGTTGGTTGAAAAATTAGACACCAGTCACCACAATTGACAAATTCCTCATTCCAAAAACATCAACCAAAACCACACTTAAAAAGCAGAGTATTTCTGAATAAACATTGAAGTCTGAAAGTAATCAGATATGAAATGTATAAATAATTTGATCTCTGTGGGACAAGGTCCGTGAATTTGGTCAGTATTGTGAAGAACCACTAGACTGAAGTGTAAACACTCACTACCCTGGAATGAGAAAGGCCTGAAAGTAAAGGTCATCCTGCAATGAAAAATTTCACAATAATCTTCGCGCAAACTTGGGAATTTAATTATTGCCATGCCAAAGAGATTCTGCTTCTTATCATTTTTCATTGTTGAAAAGTTTTACCCAAACTTGAATCACTTCCTCTCTTAATAACTGCAACATGTCTTTCTTGTTCTTTCTACATGGCTAACGTTGAAATCACTCCTGCCAGAGAATTCCCCCTCTCTCGTTGCCAAGTATATCTCCCAAGATACTGGGTGTCTGCGCTGTTAGAAGTTGCACACATATATGAACATGTGTGTGCATATACATGTCCCTATGTCTCGCAAGTCCTTACTGGGGTTTCTTAGATATAACCATCTAATTTAGCCTAGCTAATTAACTATCTGTTCTCAATAGAATTTAAGTACCATGAAAGTAGGGTTTTAGTCTTTTTATTCATTGTTTTGTTATTGTTATTTTTTAGATATTTATTTATTTATGTTTAAGTGTAGAGTGTACTGTCTGCATGTAGGTTGATGCACCCGTGTTGTGCAGTGCCACAGAGGTCAGAAGAGGGCTTCGGATTCTTCTGGAACTGGAGTTAAAGACGGTTCTCAGCAGCCATGTGAGTGCTGGGAATCAAACCCGGGTCATCTGCAAGAGCAGTCTTGGCTCTTTACCATTGAGCCATCTCTCCAGCCCCTGTGTTATTGTTATTTTAAACAAAGCTTGGTATATGCAGTTAAAATACTGACTGAATAAATAAATGGATTGGTTAATTCTATTCATTAAAAGCCCTTATAAATTGATTTCAGAATTTTCAGTCAAATTTCTTTTTTTTTTTTTTTGAGACAGGGTCTCCCTTTAGTCCCTGCTTGCTATGTAGACCAGGCTGACCTTGAACTCAGAGATCCACCTGCCTCTGCCTCTCAAGTGCTAGGATTAAAGGAATGCACCACCACACCTGACACAGTCCAATTTCTTTAATGTTTTCTTTTCTCTACCCTATTTCTGACAAGCATTTACAATTCTTTCATCTGTCCTTGATTCTCCTCTCTATGCTTGTTCATGGACATGCAAGTGTTTGTGTTAGGGGTGCTCACCTAACCTGGAACCTTCTGAAGTAAGAATGCCCCTTCAAATTCGGCTGGACAGCCCCTTGGCTCAGAAAATGCAAGAGACCTTGTGACTGGGAAAGAGGGGTATCTGTGCAGCAGGGTCTCGTGAAGCCCTATTTGGGTAGAATCTGAAGACAGGACTTGGATATCTAAGAGCTTCCTTCTGCTTCTCACACCAACTGGGCAGCCAACAAGGCAAGGAAGTCCAAAGAGTATTTCTATTCTTATTATTGTTTGATGGTGAGTATAGGGGTGGGACATGGTATAAAGGAACTGTCACTGTATCAATGGAAGATTTTAAGTTATTTATGCTATAGTTTGAATCTAAAATATCCCTCAAAGACTCATGTCTTATATACTTGGTCCCCAGCTAGTGGCACTATTTTGTTTTTTGTTTTTTTGTTTGTTTGTTTGTTTGTTTTTTGTCTTTTCGAGACAGGGTCTCCCTGTAGCCCCAGCTGTCCTGGAACTCACTCTGTAGATCAGGCTGGCCTTGAACTCACAAAGATCCGCCTGCCTCTGCCTCCCAAGTGCTAGGATTAAAGGCGTGCGCCACCACGCCCGGCGTGGCACTATTTTGGAAAGCAATAATAGAACCTTTAGGAGGAGGGGCTTTGAGGGCAGATATAAGTCACCAACAGCAGGAATTTGAAGGTCATACCCAGATCCTGGAGGCCGGCCTTTGAGGGTTACATCAAGCCCCTGGGTGCTGTTGTACTCTCTGTTTCTTAGTCCACAATGATGTGAACAGGTCTCACCATGCATTTCTACTGCCATGAACTGAGGCACTCTGCCATGTGATCTGATGCACAATGGACTGAAGCCCTCTATAACCATGAACCAAAGTAAATCCTTCCTACTTTTAAGTTGTCTCTGTCAGGTATTGTTACATTGATGGAAAAGTTTTTATTAGTAGATTTCTGTGTGAGAGGGGGCATTATTTAGTGGCTAGACTTGGGGCAACTACATATTGTGCAATGCACACAGAGCACTGTACCACAAACTGTCCTCCAGCCCACAAAACTTCCAACTATCCTACCAGGACTGAATGTAGGTATAATGTGAGTCTGGAAACAAACATGAGGTATCTTTGTATGGTTTTAGTATGTGTTAAAGTTTCTCAAAATACAGCTACTAAGTAAGTCAAGGGGGAAGTTGAGTTAAACGAATTGTGGAAGTTTATAAAAGACTTTTTTTTTCACCACAGAAGAAAAACACAGCCCTGATGTCACTGCTGCCCATGACATTGGAATGTCCTATGAGGTAAAAGCAGCTTGGTCTCATTGCAGGCGTCTCTGTATGTAGCCACAATCATCTGACAACTTCTTCCATGTCGGTCACATCCATACACATGTCCATGCAGGAACTTTTATGTCATCTCTATATAATATATTTAAATTTTTATTACCATACAAAAATTTTTAATACCATGCATAAGTAGGTTATCATAGCATGGGAAAGCATATTATAAAACAAGAAAACACAACAGTAAGGCTCAGCTAAACTGGGATCTTAAAGCAAAATGGAGACACTATTTCTTTGGCTTATCCCAATTGTCCATTTGTCCACCTAGTTTGTCCCACACCTCACCCAGGGTTTGTGATCTAATCAATAAAGTCTTCTAAGGAAAGTTATTTCAAATTCCAAGACTTACTACAACCCACCATGGTAAAAGGGTAAAAAGTCTTTCACAGATGGGAGGTACTATATTATACACTGGGAGGTATCATATATATTTATATATATATATATATATATATATATATAAAGACTGGGAGGACTCATAGTCCTGTTCATCTTTCCTTTTGAAGCACCTATGACTAGAACTTTCTCTTGAGTCCTTACATTTTTATTATTGTGAGCCCTACTTCAAAATATTACACTCAAAGCTCCAAAGAGAACACATATAAGCTGACATTTCAGCAGCAAAGATTACAGTGGATGGACAGGCTTGACAATGTATGTTCCTTTCTCCCTCTTATCATCTCTTCTGTGAGCTACAGAGGATATTCTGACTGTCCAGTGGGATATCACTCTGCATATATCTTTATTCTGCCTGTGAGCCATGCCAGAACCTCTTCTCTTCCTTGGAAACTCAAGAGACAATCACAAGGCTACCAAGATTATTAAGAGTGATGCCCAATGAGAAAGAAGATGCTGTTTGTGCCAGAATAAATCCAAGGAGAGAATCATTCCTGATGCCAAAACGACAAAGGGAAATGCACAAAATACTCTCATGAGGTTTTTCCTATGAAAACAGTGCCGAGAGGAGAAACCCCATGTCAAAAGTCCATGAGTTTCAGATGGCTGTATGCTACCTAAGAAGAGACTCCAAGAGAGTTTCCAACCACCAACTGATCTTGAGAGCCAGGAGGAAGGCCACTTCACCATCCTGTCTGTCTTTGTCTAACCTTTTCCTGCCTCTAGTACAGAAAAGTGGCATCTGAGTTTTTATTTCAATGATATCACCTGACAGAGCTGGGTTTTCCCTCTTCCCCCTTCGAAAAATATCTCTCTCTCTCTCTCTCTCTCTCTCTCTCTCTCTCTCTCTCTCTCTCTTTCCAATGTCTTCCAAATCTCATTCTCATTCTTTTCTTACTATCAACCAAGAAAGATCCACATGTGGCATGGTATGGATGTGTATATGTTCTTAGAATTATACTAATGTACGTTAGTTTAAACCGCCATGTTTTATTTTTGTATATAAAGTATTATACTGGCATAATTAGGACCTATTTCCCTGAGCCTTTTAATCTACTAACTTATCATTTAACATTAATAATATATTTTATTTATAATGTTCCATTAATGTTCATGATAAATTTTGCTTTGACTTACTAAAATTTTTACTAGCTATAGAACTCTAGGAATATTTCATTTTGACAAGATAAACATATAAAAGGCAATTTACCTTGCTTCTCAAAGTGTGTTTCATAATACTTTTTCTTTATTTTTTTATGTGTATGAGTGTACTGTCTGCATGTAAGTTGGTGCACCCGTGTCATGCAATGCCACGGAGGTCAGAAGAGGGCAACAGATTTCCCTGGAACTGGAGTCAAAGACAATTCTTAGCCACCATGTGGGTGCTGGGAATCTAACCCAGGTCCTCTGCAAGAGCAGCCAATGCTCTTAACCACTGAGCCATCTCTCCAGCTCCTCATAATAGTTTTTCAAGTACACGTGAAGCAAACACAGCTTCACGTGTACTTGAAATTGAGTAGAACAGAAGGAATAGCTCATCTCCGAAATTTAGTACAGAGCTCGAATCCCCAACTGGACAACAGTCCAGTTCATTGTTCATAGTGTTGCCATAGAAAAGAAAATGCTATTATGTAATTACAACTTATCTATTTTTTTTACAAAATATCTATTTTAAGATGTAGTCTAACTTCAGAGCTTCTATAAATTAAAATGAGATACTAAAGAGGTTAAAATGAGGTGTTAAGATGTGTGAGGCTTTGCTAAAAAACAAAAGGGATGTTGTGTGCGTATGTGTGTATATGTGTACATATGTGTGTATGCATACAAATGTGTGTATGTGTCTGTGTGTGTTTATGTGTGTGCATTTAGTTAGGCTGGATGGCTAAGGAGCTTTAGCCTCAGAAGTCCACACTCTCCTCCTCCTCATAACTAGGATCACAGTCATGAGGTGGATTCTGGGACTCTGAACTCAGGTCGTTGTGTATGTATGGCAGGTACTTTACTGACTGGCCCGTCTCTCTAATCCCAAAGAACGCTTTTTAAATATCCCAAATTGCATTCTATACCTCAAAAATCCTGGAGGAAGCTTGCATGAATAGACCACAGAGCAGGCCAGTGGAGATCTACCTCCAACATAGCCATCCAGAAGAATCTTTCCTAGGACTAACAGGAAGAACACATGGAGAGCTAGAGAAAGTAGCCAAGTGCTCAACTCTCATGTCCAAGCCTGGGGGAGAATAGATCCCTGCCTCCAGGCCTCCAGGGCTGACTCCTCCCATAGGAGCCTGTGAGAGTCCACCCGTCAGAGGAGGCAGCCTCAGTGGATCTGCTAGAGCACAGCCACACAGCTGAGGCAGCTGCTTACAGCAGGAAGGGAGAATCTGCCAAAGTTCCCAGAACAAGAATGGGGCATGAAGTTGCTGCCAGGACCAGAAGAGTCGGAGAAGGTGAGGAGATTGGGGCCAAAGCTTTACAACTGTGGACAACAGGAAGCCCCATGGCTACTAGCATCGGACAACTTGATGCCCAAAGCACTGGCGAGATTTTCTCATGCCGTGACAGACACCCAATGTAATGAAATATAAAAGGGGTTCTTGATCACCATGGACCAACAGGCTGTCTCTGAAGCCAATTCTACAATCCCTTCAAGACCCTGGGTGGACACTCAGCCACAAAGCAGCAAGAAGAAGAAGCCTGAAAGCCTGTCTACTAAGACTTACTGATATTTAAGCACATCATGCCCTGGTCAGAACACGGGCATTTGCCTAAAACCTCTGACTTGGACCAGACGCACTAGAACTCATGTATTTCCATGCCTAAGCAAGTTTGGTTAATTATTAAACATTTTTTTATTGTGAACCTAGTACATACCAGGCAGAATGTTTAGAAACAATCAGACAAAATCCCTATCTGCTTCAAGGTGTGGACAAACAATAAACAGCATGATAAGGAAGTCAAACTGTGGGTGAAAAGGCAAATGTGGAAGGGACTATGAGCATACTTCAGGAAGCCTGGGTGGTAGGAATGAGTGTCTCCCATAGGCCCCAAGTATTTGGACATTAGGTCCCCGTTTTGTGGCACTGTTTGTAGAGAGTCATGGACCTTTGGGAGCTGTGGTCTTGCTGGAGGAAGCGCATCACTGGGGTGGGCTTTGAAACTCCAAAGCCTCTCCAAACTTCATCCTGCTTCCTGTGCCTGCTTGAAGACTGATCATTTAGCATTTTGCCCCAGCTGCCTCTGGCTGACATGCCTCCCCCCACCCCACCCCCCGTTGTGGACTCTCCCTCTGGAATCATAAAGCAAATAAACTCTTTCTACTATAAGTTGCCTTGTCAGGGTGTTTTATCCCAGCAACAGACAAGGAACTAATACAAAGCCTGAGCATGAGCTTGTTTAGGTGCACAACACTTTTCCCACCCTAGTCCCTCTGTGTCTGCCAGTGCTGCCTCCTTCTGTGTGATGCTGAAGGATAAACATACAATAGATCTTCAAGGGACTGATGATCCACCTCAGAGTGTAAATCATGGCCTTCATGTGGGCAGAATAGCATTCTTTCTTCCATTCACTAAATACCTCACCAAGCATGGAATCTACTATGTCTCAGGCACTGGACAATCACACAACAGAAACAACACACACCACACATACAACTTGCACCATACATTGTACATATTCACCAAACATACACTATACACATGACACACACAATATATACAACACATACTGCACATAGTACACACACTCGGAACACGGAGAATATATACTATTATACTCTTTCAGTATATACAACATACATAGACAACAGACTCCCATAACACAAACAAAACATGCACAACAAGCACTCAACACACCACATATCATACACTCAAATGACACAGCAGACACATACACAGCAGACAATATTCTCATTGGAGCACATGGAATGTATACAGAACACAAACTTACAAGCAAGCACAGCATAAGATAGACACACAATATACAAAATAAATATAAATACCACATACAAATTAATACAAATACACAAAAAGTACACACAATAAACCTAACACTCTCTTACTCAGATCTCAATGCTTGAATACCAAAGCACTTACATTTTGAACACCTCTGAAAGACGTGGGCTGGTATAGACCAATAGAACTGACATTATTTAGTTAATTACATGCTGTGAGGTAGTAAATGAATGCTTTTCTACCTCACAGGAGGCTTTGGGGCTGAGCCATTCCAGGACAACACCATTTGTTGACATGAGCTTACAAAGGGGCCACTACAAAATTCCCACTGGAATTAGCGCACAAGGAGGATCCACAGAGAGTAGAAAAGTGACTGCTGAGGGCCGGGCAGGGGGAGGACAATGGGAAAAGAGGGTCAGAGGGAGGACTTTGCACCTGGGAGATAAAGAATTTCTGGAGATCTGGTGTACTGCTTGATTTCAGTTAATTTTCTTTTAATAGCTTTTTTAAAAATTAATTTATTTTTTTATGTGTATGAGTATACTGTCTGCATGTAGGTTGATGCACCCATGTCATGCAATTCCATGGAGGTCAGAAGAGGGCGACAGATTCCCCTGGAACTAGAGCTAAAGATGGTTCTTAGCCACCATGTAGGTACTGGGAATCCAACCTGGGTCCTCTGCAAGAGCAGTCGGTGCTTTTAACCACTGAGCCATCTCTCCAGCCCCTCAGTTACTTTTCTTATTGCTGTGACAAAATATCAGATAGGCGAAAGTTAAGGAATTCCGTTTGGGCTCATGGTTGTAGACAGAGTTCAGATCATCACAATGAGAAAGACGTGGCAGAAAGAATGACCTGAGCCATGATGGGCCAAGGAGACTGAGCAGGCCCAGAACCAGAGGTTACAGCTGTGCACTGCCTTGTGAAGCTGGGCTATTTGCCAGAGAAACCAAACTGCACTTTCATCGATCTCTTAAAATTTAGATAATAAACTTTGTTCAGGCAAGCCTTTAATGACCTGCTTCCACCAGCCTGGGCCCCTAAGTTGCCTACAAAATGGAACCTCAAGGGCTGAAGACATGGCTCCTTGAGTAAAGTACTGGCTGTGAAAGTATGAATACCAGAGTTCAGATCCCCAGCCACATGTAAAAGCCAGGGGCTGAGGCATGCATCTGCAGTCCCAGTGTGTGGGGGGTGAAGTCAGGAGGATCCCAGGGGCTTGCTGGTCACCTGCTCTAACCAAAATGGTGAGCTCCAGGTTCAATGAAGGAGCCTGTCTCAAAAACTATGGTAGAGAGTGATACAGCAAGAATCCTGACATCCGCCTCTAGATTCTACACACACATGCACAGGTGAACACACTCACATCCTCACATGTGCACACACATACCTCACACACATACACATATACATACAGTTAAAAATATTGTAATCAATGGCACCATAAGCTGGAGACTTAAAACATGAGTGTCTCGGTGATATTCCAGATATAAACCATCTATTATGAATAATATCACATTGGATATTTGTGATCATAAATGTTCTGCCCACATGTAAAAAGTGATAACTCGTGTGATATGAAATGTCAGTTAGTATGATTTCTGTGCTCAGTTCACAGCGTATAAATCTATCAAATTATCTTGATGTGCACCTTAACTATACCTCAATTCAGCTGGAAAATAAGAAGAAATAAAGTCTCCCTGCTCAACCAAATGCTAATGGCCTGGACTTGTTTATGTAATTTCCGTGAAGTCTCTTCAAACTAAACCCTGCAACTAAATCCCTGCTGGCAGAGAAAGCCACCAGCACCAGGCTTGCCACATCTTCCCCACATGTTAAATGAATGTTAAACTTCCTTCTGAAGCTATGTCAGAGTCTCAGTTCTAGAAGCTAATCGCATGCACTCAGGTTTAAAGTAAGAACCTACTGACAGCACATTTATTTACTAATATTTGGAAGCGTGAAGGAAACACAGTTCAGTTTCCATGGTGACTAGATGGCCTTCACAAGGGAACAGAATGTCTGCAAAGGAAAACCCTCCATAGACAAAACAGTATTTGTGAAGCACACCCAGCAAAGAGCTTATGTTTTAACGAAGTATATTTGAGTTTGTGAAAGAAAGGTATCGCCTATAATAATCTTCCCATGAATTTCTATCCTTACTATTGATAAATACTTAATTTGTAGCTCACAAAATTGGCTGTATGTTATCATGACCAAACTACATACGTGTGTCAAATAGATTTTTTAAAGTACTTGCCTTCTCTGCGCTCAGCATGTCTGTGAGCAGGTTCGCAGAGGAGTTAATGCACCTCCAAGAACTCATCTGACACCTCTGGGTGCTCTGTTACTCAATCTTGACCCTAATAAACATTAATGCAAACTCCATAGCTAGAGAGGGCTCAGTTGCACAAGACTGTCAGCTGTCATCTCTACTGCCCCTAAGCTGTATTCCTACACCCTCTTCTCACATTCCACAATTTGTGAAGAAATAGTCAAAACACAGGAAATCGAGTTCCATCACCTTTCATACAGTAGGGGTAGAATGGTGGCCGCAGACACAGCCTGGTGATGAGACGCAGAGGGTAAGGTGGGTGGGAGGGACCCTGGAGCTTCCATGTTGAGTAGTCTGCCCTTGACCTTATGAGCACCCAGAAACTCTCCCAACTCCTGGTCCAGGGATGTTTAGGGAAGCTTTGTCACTCACCGGGGCTTTTTTGATTGCTGACTCAATCTCCCCTTGCCAGAAAATTGGGGGGGGGGGGCTGAACATTTCAAACATGTACAGGAAATTTTAAGGCCTAAGAGGTTTTTTTTAATGCTTTTTTTTTTATCATTTCTGTATGTGTATCAATGTATTGTCTGCATGCAGGTTTGTGCACCCGCGTCGTTCTATGCCGCAGAGGTCAGAAGAGGATGTCGGATTCCCCTGGAACTGGAGTTCTCCTGGAATTGGAGTTTCAGATGGTTCTCGGCAGCCATGTGGGTGCTGGGGATCGAACCCTGGTCCTCTGTAAGAGCGGTCGGCACACTTAACCGCTAGGCTATCTCTCCAGCCCAAGGCCTAAGAGTTTTTACTCTGCTATGAACAGGCGAGGATATTATGTTAATGTATGTATTTATTTGTGCATATGTTCTATCACACCAGGGGACTGATTTTGCTGGAAAACTCCAGAAGGAACCACTCTGGTACTTTTCCAAAATCCGAATAAAAGAGGCTAACTCTTGAAATTCAAGGGGTTGGAACATAGGACACAATAAATGTTTTCTATCCATCCGTTTGCATACTCAAAGGCCATTTCTCAGAAATCCATATTATCCTTGTCTAAGGGGACTGTTGAGGCTTCGAATACATCCAAATAAATAAATAATAATCAGAGAATATCCCAGAAAATAAAACATTAAGATGACAATTCAAAGCAGCTCCTTGAGTCATAAATAACAAGACTGATGTTGGCAGCTGTTTCATGATCCAGGAAGCTGGAGGAAACTAGATAGTGATGTTTGCATTCATTTTATTTTGTGATGTTCACACAACAGCCAAGCACCACGTGCCTCTGCATGAGGAGGTGCCTAAGGAGGTGCCAGCATTACTCAACATACCTCATCGACCTCAGTGTGCTCACCTGCTCATAAGGATAGCAATGCCCACCATGCAGGAGGAAAAAAATAGAGATAAAGTGCTGACTGTGGTAGCTGACACATAGTAGGTGCTTTGTAATGCTTACTAATTGGTTGCCCCAAGACAGGCAGAGAAGGTGCTATGATTTCAGATGCACCATAAATAGGAAAATAGGAAATGGAGTGGGGATTGGGGGAGCTCAGTTGGCAAACTGCTTGCTGCTCAAGCACCAGGACCAGAGTTTGATCCCAGCACCCATGTGAAGTGCCAGGCACAGTGACAGGAATCTGTAATCCCAGAGTAAGGGAGAGGGAGACAGGTGGATCCTGGGAACTCACTGGCCAGCCAGTCTAGCCTAGCTGGTGAGTTCCAGGTCAGTGAGAGATGCTGTCTCAAAAACATAAGGTAGAAAGTAATTGAGGAAGTCACCCAACATTGACCTCTGGCATCTACACATACCCATAAGAAATGTACATATACCACACACACTAAAAAGGGAAAGAAAAGGAGTCTATATAATAGACCATATTGTCCAATACTCAAAAGTAACACAGTAAGACTACAACCCTCCAAATGGGGTGGGGGAATAGCTAAGCACTTTGGATATTTTGATTTCTTACATAGTCAGGTTTCTAAAATTCATATGTAATTGTCCTTTTAAAAGTGATTAATTTTGCCTTTTTATTCATAGGAGAGTCTTTTAGATCCAGCTAAACATGCATCACTCAAGAATTATGAATTAGCAGCAGAGCACGAGGACATAGTACTGAGAATCCACCAACAAGCAAATTTTATGTAGGAAAATTGTGAGCCTTGTCGTAAAGAAACCCCCAGGACCAAATGCAGACAATCTGCTGACAAGATTTCGCACTCTTTCCCAATGGAAAGAAAAGCAAACCCAAGCAGGAGAGAGGTTTCCAGAACATTCACCTTTTCTTTTTCTTTCTGGATCCTATAATACTTCTAATATGATGCAAAGCACTCACTATTCAAACCTAACCAAAGAAAGATCTCTCCTACAAGCAGTCGCTCGCTCTCTACTTTTCTTTCACACTGTAGACTGGCTCCTACATTCTTTCTTTATATTTTGAAAATAAAATTAATAGCAGTTGCTCTATTTCCCAAGAGCTGACATGGTGTCAGTGCTGCATGGTCCCTGAGGTACTAACTGTCCAATCTCCCAATACTGCACTTTGCTTTCTGTCTTCAGGGTTTCGGCGTCATTGCTTGCAACACCAGGATGATGTGATGCCAAAAGAGGTTTAAGGGCAGATGAAATGTTAGAAGCTAGAGAAAAAGAAAGAGGTAAAGAGATGAATAAGGCAGCCTAGCAGGGGGACAGGCAGGCAGCTTAGCAGGGGGACAAGCAGGCAGCCTAGCAGGGGGACAGGCTGAACGAGCCGTGCCGTGCCAGTACAAAGCCAAGACTTGTTGCAGTTACCGGACTGCACTGGCTTCTTTTCTTCCGTGTTAAAGTGGGATGAAAACTCTCCATATCTCTTAACATTCCAGATTAGCTGCATAAATGGTGCTGAGCAAGTCCCTACTTGCTTCAACCACCAAATTAAAACCCATCGTCCTGAGCCCCTTACAGACAGACTCCCAGATAGAACTCAGACTACTCCATCTAGTGGTGCAGATCCAATTCTATCAGATCCAGGTCTATCTCCTTTGACTTTTCTCCTTTTTTTCAGTTTTTTTTTTATGTGTGCGTGCATGTGTGTGTGTGTGTGTGTGTGTGTGTGTGTGTTTCTGTGTGTCAGGCTATGGAGGTTGGAGTCTAATCATACAGCCAGCCTCCCTTCCACCTTATTTGAGGCAGGGTTTCTTGTCAGCCACTGCATACTCCAGACTATCTGGCCTGTGAACTTCCAGGAACCCTCCTGTCTCTGCCTGCCATCTTGCTGTAGGAGTGCTGGGACCACAGATGCTTGCTACTGCATCCAGCTATACATGAGTTCTGGGGGACCAAACTCAAGTCCTCACACATGCATGACAATTAATTTACCCACTGAGCTACCTCTCGTCCTTGACCTTTCCTCTCTGAGCAAGTCTCTGTCCTTGGCCTTGAGACATCTATGATTAAGTGTCCTTGTGAGCTTCCTAGCCAATAGCTCTTTTCTTGCTTATGCAATTTCCTCTAAAATAACTTTCTTTCTCTCCCTCCCCCTCCATACACTTGAGATCCGTTCTAAATACCCTACCACTTACTCCTACGGGGGATCTAAGCTATATCCAAACCTGCCACAAGCAGAAATAGGTAGCAGCCTCCTCTGCCACACAGCTGGGCCACATCACCCCACCCTGCCCTGTCTTGTGGCACGAGCCCTACTTTGTATTGCTGTTGCTCTTCCCTTCCCTGCTGTCTAGCTAAGACACTTAAAGATGTGTTCTATCTCTGGCAGACCCTAGCTTGAACAGAGCAGATGTTTAAGTATTTGCCAAGTGAAGGAAAGTGACCTTGTTTATGCTACTAATGGCGACAGTTCCTGAGAAAGTAGAAAGCACACATAGGATGCAGAGGGCCCTCCAGAACCTCCAGGTCCAAGGTTTTCTGGGAAATGAACCTAAATGCTCTCAGCAGGCAAGATTTGGCAATCCCTCTAGACACGCTTGATCTAGCCTGCTCCCTGTTTACTTGAGTAATTTACTGACTTGATAGCTGTAATTGGCCACATTATGTGGTGCTGAGTGCACAGTATGACCATCTGGAGAGTTCTGAGAGTCCAGGCTGCAACCAGGCCCCTCACACTAAAACCTCTGAGGGTAGAGTCCATGCAGCAATATTGCCAATGCTTCACAAGTAATTCAGCCCAGGCTCTAAACCACCGTTTATGACACAGAGTGACTGTTGCCAGCATCTGACCCCCTCTGCTTCATACCCAGCAAGTTTCCCTAGAGCAATAACTACCATCTAGATGTGAATCCAGCCTAAAGGAAGAGCCTGCTTTCTGTCAGCCCCCAGCACTCGTCACATGCTGTAACCCTAGTTTCTGTAGGCTATTGCACATGACCTTACCAAATTGTTCAAAAACACAATGGGGTAGAGAGGAGAGTTTAGAATTCTGATCACACAGCTAATAAATCTCAGTTTGAAGCAGATGATCTACGTATGCAGGGTGAGTGGTGCTGGGTGTAATTCCCCACACTGCATTCCCCACAATAATAGCAAAAGCTGTAACCTCCCTTTCTCCTTATGAGTCAACTCAGGAACTAATATAGAGAAGTGCTTAAACCTTGAGGAAAATATATTCAAACAGGTAGTTCACATGAGACTGTTTTAAGTCAAACAAGTTTCAATATACATCCTATACGGCTGAGTACAATCATGTATTTTCCCTCCAGGGAAGAAATCCTGAGAACTCTGGCATATGCTTTTTCAGGCTATTCTATAAGAGACATATGATGCTGTTTGTGAGATCAGGTTTTCCCCATCTACTTCTAGCAGAATCTGTTCTGATCCAGATTCACAGTGGCTCAGCTTACAATTCAGACTGTATGACAGTAGAAGAGCGAGACTCCTTCAGTAGAAACTATGATTGTGAATTCAGATTATCGCCTGGGCTTGTAGTCTGTGCTGTTGTACTTTACTCAAGTTGAGAAGTAGCAGCAAGGCTCCCGGTGGCCCACGTGACCACATGGGGAAATAGCCGACACTCTACAATGTGCTGAGCTCCAGGTAGCGATATTTGGCAAGATCAGTGGATTGCGTGTACTTTCCACTAAGAGTTTAAACTTCTACTCAGTTTTATAGGGCTTAACCCCAGTATAAACCAAAAAGCATCCATATATCTTTTTTAAAAACTTTCATAAATTAGTATTTTCCTTCATCAGGTCATTTTATTTTTTTAATTTTTTTAATTTTTTTTTTTGTGTGTGTATGAATGTACTGTCTGCATGTAGGTTTGTGCACCCATGTCGTGCAATGCTGCGGAGGTCAGAAGGGGGTGTCGGATTCCCCTGGAACTGGAGTTCTCCTGGAATTGGAGTTACAGACTGATGGTTCTCATCCATCATGGGGGTGCTGGGGATAGAACCCGGGTCCTCTGCAAGAGCAGTCGGTGCTCTTAACCACTAGGCCATCTCTCCAGCCCCTCATCAGCTCATTTTAGAACCTCAGCAATGACATAGAAAGATGTTTGGGAGCCCAATAGATCCATGGTCAAATCTGGAATCTTCTCCCTTTTTTTGGCTACACTCATGGTTACTGTCACTAAACTTCAGTTTCCTGAGTGAGAAATTGGAAATGACAAAACCAAACCAGGTGTGGTGGTGCACACCTTTAATCCCAGCACTCCGGAGGCAGATGCAGGTGGATGTCTGTGAGTTCAAGACCAGCCTGGTCTACATAGTGAGTTCCAGGACAGCTGGTGCTACAGGGAGACTCTGTCTCAAAAAAAAAAAAGAAAGAAAGAAAAGACAAAACCTATAGAAGAAATACAAGCAAACCCTTGAAAGTTCCCAGATGTGGCAGGGAGGAGGTGGGCTCTTTCTGAAGAGTCAGGCATGATGACATATATCTGTAATGCTTGTGCTCAGAAGTCTGAGGCAGGAGTATCAAATGTTTGAGGCTAGCCTGGCCTACATACTATGACCTTGTCCCAAACAAAATAAGTAAGTGATATCTATTTGAAGAACAGAAGAATCTATACGTCTTGGAGAAGGGAGTCTGGAAAAGGTGCCAGGTGAGCCAGATACAGAGGCTGAGACCATGGGCAGGGGTAAGGTTGTGCTTTTATTGTGCTTCAGGAAGACTTCAGCTGTAAGACAGGAAAATAGAATTGGAGTCTGTACACTTAAATCTGGCAGATTGCAATTGTTCCCCTGGATGATGTTGGGGGAGCTGCAGATCCTATGAACAATCACCTGTTGGACTTTGTCCATAAGAGGTCATGAAGGGAGTGACACTGGGCCAGTTTACCCAGGACACCGTGTCTCTTTCTAAGCCCTGACCTCAGCATGAAGCAATTGGTAACAGTTGCCTACCAGGGCCATGGAGACATTTTTACAAAAGTACATTTCATCTTTCCTAGAAACAAAACCTCACTTAACAAAGAGCCTTCTTATTCATATCTATTTCTGTTACTAAATTTACTGATCATTCTGACTAATGATTACTATGCAACTTTGCTATTAGGTGCAGGGAAGAGGACAGGGTTTATTTATGAGAAATGGCTCCACAGGTCAATTCTAAATGCCTGTTCCAGACAGAGCTGCTGACTCAGCCAGGCAGGGTGGCACATGCCTTCAATCCCAGCACTCAGGAGGCAGAGGCAGGTGGATCTCTGTGAGTTCAAGACTAGCCTGTTCTACATAGTGAACATGGAGACCCTGTCTCAAAAAGACTGAAAAAAGGAAAACCCAAACTGCTGACTCAACATAGCCTGGCAGTATCAGTGCTGAGTGAAGAGAGAGCAAAAGAAGTATGGCTGCCACTGGTTATCTACAGAGGACTGATTCCTGACCCCTCTGTGGGTACTAAGGTTCAAAGATGCTCAGCCTTTCATATAAAATGATATGGTATTTTCATATAGTTTGTGGTGGTTAGAATGAAGAAATTTCCCCCATAAACTCTACTCTAGTATTTGAACACTTGAGATATGGTTCCCATTTGGAGGTGCTGTTTGGTGATGTGAACCTTTAGGAGGTACAGCCTAATTGAAGGAAGCATGCCCCAAAGGGTGGGCCTTGGGAATTTGTAGCTTTGTCGCACTCCTGGGGTGCTTGGTCTGCTTCCTGTGGGTGGTTGCAGATGTGAAAACTCCACTTTCTGCTCTGCCACGTCTACCCTCCATGATGGGCTCTTATCCCTCTGGAACCACAAATTAAGTCTTCCTTCACTAAGTTGCCTTCGTCATGTTGTTTTATCACAGCAACAGAGAAGTAACTAATACACAGTCTAAGCACATTCTCTGACACTTGATACCATTTCCAAATAGCTAATAATGCCTAGTAAGAACTAATTGCTGTGTATATGTTGTTATGTTGAATTTTTATGGATATGGACAAGAAAAAGCATGTGTACATGTTCAGCACAGATACAATATTTTTATTGTGGACATTTTTCATCTTTAGTTGAATCTACAGATGTGGAATGTATGGATATGGAAGGCCAATGCTTTACAAAAGAAGAGTCCAGGAAAATATTTACACAATTGAAATGTGTTGGCGGAAATTATAATTGAAGCAAATATTTTAGGATCCAGTGACTTTTTGGATTCTTGGTTTACTATACATGTGCACAATGTTTGTGCTTCACCTAATCCTGGGGTGATGAGATCAAAATGTGGGCGGAGATAATTGGGTTATGAGGTTAGAGCCCTCATGAATAGGATTAGAATCATTTTGGAAGAGGCCAGAAAGCTACCTAGCTTTCTTTTGGCCATGTTGACACGGAGCAAGAAATCACGTGCTGGCAAGCCAGGTTCTCCAAAGACAGAGGATCAGCAGGCACACTAGCTTTGTACTTCCAGCCCCTAGAACTATGGGAAATAAATTATTGTTTAAAGTAGTCTATGACAACTTGTTACAGCACTCCAAATAGACTAAGACACTATCTCCAGTTTATTATGATGGTATGACTGGTGTTGAAGACAAAAAAAATTAGTAAGGATTTTAGCCAGTTGTGTCTGAATCCTTCCTGAATTGATGAAAGAATGCATGATAACCTTGTTATAGAACTAGCACTGCCCATCAATGTCATTTGCAGATGAGTCTTCCTCTTATCATTTCAGGTGGAGTTATTGGACTTGCACTCATGAGTTGTCCGTGTCTTTTCTATTGAGATCATGAACCTCTTAACAGAGTTCACTCCCTGCCTGCAGTCAGCAGTGGAGCTGCTCAGGCACGGTTACCAGAACATAGTCCAATATGGCCACAAAACAGCACATTCCACAGCCATAATTACACCCCGAATATTGATGTGGGTTCCCTAATTCTATTCCCAGAGTTAAGAAGAGGGTACAATTCAACTGGAAATCCTGAGATGATGACTTCTAGACACATTCTTCCCTGCACTTTTATTTGCTGGCCCTTGACATCTCTCGCTGTGCTTGAGGTGGATGGGTAGTTGTCCAGTCTTGGATGTTCACCTAGAAATTCCAGAGCAAAGGGTTTTTATGGGACCATGACTTCTGACTGGCTGGGTTCATTACATGCTTGAGACTGCATCATTTCTCCTCAAGGAGAAAGGTGAAGGTATATCTCAGCCATTAGTCACTCTCTCCACAGCCTTCTGTCTTTCATGGTACTTGTCTCATGTTACATCAATTGGCACAACTGCCTGCCAGTAGCCAAAACTGTATCACCTACCTTGGTGTACCATGGCTACACATACTGCAAGCCCTCAAAACCTAATTACTAAATGAATAAATGTGTTGAATGAAAATTATTTAAGCCAAGAGAATAGATGCCAAACTCCAGTCACAATATGAGATAGAAAAAATGTTAAAAGCACACTGAGTTCACCTCTTTTCTCTTCAATAAAAACTAGTTAAGGGGCTGGAGAGATGGCTCAGCGTGTTAGGAGCACCGACTACTCTTGCAGAGGACCCAGGTTCAATTCCCAGCACCCACATGGCAGCTAAAAACCATCTTTAATTCCAGTTCCAGGGGAATCCAACGCCCTCTCCTGACCTCCGCAGCATTGCATGACACGGGTGCACCAACCTACATGCAGAGAGTACACTCATACACATGAAAAAAAAAAAAAAAACTAGCTAAGTGGACTAGGAAGATGATCTGTATGTAAAGTGCTTGTTGTTTAAGCACGAGGACCTGAATTCAGGCAAAAGCCAGGCATGGTGATGTACACCTGTCCCAGTACTGGGGGAAGGCAGAAACAGGTGGATCACAGGGCCTGCTAGCCAGCTAATCTAGCCAAAATGGAAAGCTCTGTCTCCAAAGAAAGACCTTGTCTCAAAAAGTAAAAGTGATGGGCAATAGAGAAAGAGACCTGACATCGATCTCTGGCCTCTACATGTGTATCCACGAATGAACACCCCCACACACACATATACACATGCGTACTAGCTTCCTGCCATATGGTGGTAGTAAGCACATGGGGAAACATTCTCTGAGAAATTTCAAATGGGACTGTTCACTGAAATCCACTGGGGAGTGAGAAATGAGATGTATGCCCAAATCACAAATGACATAGCTTATGACTGAGCAACTCCACTTCCAGGAATTTAGACTACAGATATGTTTACTTGAACTTCTGCAAAATGACATGGGCAAACTGTTACTCATTGCAACACTGACTCTAACAGAAGTAGACAACAAACAATTTCAATGTCCACCAGCAGGTTAGACTGCTGTTCATTAGTCACAGAAATGGAACAGGTTACAAAACACTGTGCACCATTATCAAAAAGAGGTGGAAGCATAGAGACTCTTCAGAAAAGCTCCTGTCAGAGAGGAAGGGGAGAGACACTGGGGAAAGGAGGGTGCCACTGAAGAAGCTTTTAAATTGCGATATTTCTTATGGGTCAGGCTGTATAAAAGCAAGCTTCATTTACTTAGAAACCTAATAACTCAGGGATGGAGAGAAGGCATAGCAGTTAAGAGTGCCAACTGCTCTTGCAGAGGACCAGGGTTCGATCCCCAGCACCCACATGGCAGCTGAGAACCATCTTTAACTCCAGTTCCAGGGGAATCCAACACCCTCTTCTGACCTCCGCGGCATTGCACGACACAGGTACACAAACCTACATGCAGACAGTACATTCATACACATAAAAAATAAATTAAATTAAAAGACCTAATGACTCATAAAATATATTTGAATGTAGATAGATGATCCTTGAAGTTACATATATGAGAGAGATGTGTAAAGACCAGAAAACCACCTGCTGTTAGTGTTTAAGTATCTTACTTTGACGTTGCAGGGTTTAAGACTGGGGATATAGCTTATTTATAACTAGGACAGCTAAGTAGAGAGAGGATGAGCTGCTCACGAGAAATGGCAGCTACCCTCCACTCTCAATGCTGCTACTCGTCCTTGCCTCTTTGACACATTCTCTGAACTTGCATGGTGATGGTTTGAGAGTTCAGTGGATAGAAAGTAGAAAATGGCCTCTACCTATTTTAAGCATCCATCATGTTTAGGTTGACAAGATAAAATGGATAATCCAGCCAGTGAGAATACAGTCTGAAAACTGAATCTTGAAAACATTTTGCGTTGGCTTCTGTAGGTTCAGAGAGACTGAGGACAGGCTCTACCTAACTTCCAAGGTAGGGGGAGACTTCCAGGCTCACCACCTCCAAATGCAGCTGAACTGCATTCTCAGGACTTTGGAAGGAAGAACCAAGTACACCAGCTCTCAGTCATCCAGGCCAGGCCAGTGCCTGGGCTTAGAAACTAAATGGACTTGGTGTAAGTTGACACATCTTTCATCACCACCTCATCTTATTGAACTTCTGAGTCTCAGTTCATTCATCTGGCTGAGGAAAAATGAGAGAAGTTAAGATTCCTGTATCTGTGTTGGAGACAGACATCTTTTAGATTTTGGAATATTTGTATGAACACAATACTATATCTTGGTGATGAGACCTAACTAAATGTAAGATTCATTTGTTTCATCTATATCTCATGCACATAATCTAACATGAAATTTTTAGTAATTCTGTACATGAAACTAAATTTTGTGATGTGGAATTTTCTACTTGTAGCATCATGTAAAAGTGGCTCAAAAGTTTCAGACTTGGGATTTGGGGATTAATGATGCTCAACTTCTAAAAATCTTTCAAGGTCATGAGAAAAAATACGAAATAATATGTACAAAAATCCCCACCCCAAACAGAACAGTTCATGTTCCTTAGTGAAAATGCAAAAGGAAACAATCACATACCCAAGTGAACATCACAAATGGCAGCACATCAAAACCACATGTCAGGCTGTCTGCTCCAAAGATCCCACCTCTGTACCAACTACCGATGTGACTTCTCAGTTTCCTAATCTGCAAAATAATATAATAATAATGAGTGCTTTGTATGTGAATGTGACAGAGACTTGCATCCTGGGCTCTGGCAGAGCAAATGTTCTAATAAATATTAGCTCTTTTTACTACTCAGAATAAACATCAGTTTGATTTTCACAGCCCAGCACTGGGCTGGGGGCCAGAGTTAAAGCTCTCTGAACATTTCCCCTTATGGATGTTCTTGCTGTATGCAAGCCCATGTCCCCAATGCTGAATTTAGCTATGGTGTGCATGCACTTGCTTAGTAGTGCCCTTTAAGAACTCCATAGAAACATAAACACATACAGATTAAGCTAACCAATCTATTCTCCCTAGACAAACTCTATCTGGGTAGATTCTTTAAAATTCTTATCTTAATCTTCTTTTTTGGAATAATCCTTTCTTTGAGGAATTGGTTAAAAAGGTTTCTATCCACCACCATCCACTGGATTCTTTGAGAACTGAGAATTGTTTGTTGAAAGTCCACTAAGGGGTCAGACCCCAACCCAAGCTCTGGACAGTGAAGCACACAGAACTGGCTTTTATCCTTGGGTAGCTCTCAGTCCACCGGGAAACGAAGCCTGTGAGATGAAATGCACAGTGTCCCACATGCAATGGAATGAAGAGACAAGGGGAAAACATTTCTAATCTAAAGTATTCCACTTGTCCTTTGAACACACAACTGATGCTGATGAATCTCAGAACCAATCTAAAAGAAAGCGATAACATCACAAAGATGAGGACTTTCCCCAGGTAGAAATCAGAGCAAGAGAACTGAACCCACCCCTTCAGCACACTTTCTGAGAGACTTCAAAAGAGGTCACAGACCTCAGAAACTGGGTTGACAGAAGTTACTGTAAAAGGTGACAAGCTTGGTGATAGTGACCGAAATAGATAAACTGAACCCAAAGGACACAATAAGAACCCAGAAGATTTTTCAAAAGGTTTCCTTAAAGTAAATTAAGATGACAAAATAACTTTGCCACTTATTCTGACTAATACAATATAAAAATGGTAAAACCTAGTGCTAGTGAGAATGTTGCCCAACTATTCACACAGTGCTGCTGGAGACTTAAACAGCATCTGTCCAGTACTAATTCAGCAATGGATTCCACCTCTAGAAACATCACATGAAAGTATTCATGAAGAGATGAAAAGATTTGACTGCAATAATTTTAATTTTCATATTGCTAACAATACAAAAGAAAATAGTAACACACCTACCAAAGATAAGTTATGCAACATAATCTTAAAAAGTGTGTGCATGCATGTGTGCTTGTATGCATGTACACCTTTGTGGGCATGTGTGGAAGCCTGAGGTTGATCTGTGGTATCTTCTTCAGTCACTTTGATACCTTTTTTTCCTTTTTTCTTATTACAGGGTCTTTTCTGAACCTGATACTCTCCAATTTGCTAGACTCACTGGCCACTGAGGCCCCAGGATCTCCCTGTCTCTGCCACCTCCACCCCTGCCACCCAGAGCTGGGGTTAAAGACACCCAGGGCCAGGATCAGTTTTCATTTGGGTGCTGGGAATCTAAACTCAGGTCCTCGTATTTGCCCAGTAAGCACATTACCCATGAGCCAATGCCCTAACCCACTCAAAGCTTTGATACACAGAAATTCACTCTCATGGAAAATTGCTCACACTATATTTCTGGAAGGTAAACTCAGTAATAAAACATATGTAGTATGAATATATTTCTTCAAAATGCAAATGTATCCAGAGAAAAAGACATCCACCAAAATACTGTTACCAGTTGTCTCTCTTATTTTATTTATTTATTTATTTATTTATTTATTTATTTATTTATTTGAATGTACTGTCTGCATGTAGGTTTGTGCACCCATGTCGTGCAATGCCGCGGAGGAGGGCAGATGAGGGTGTCGGATTCTCCTGGAATTGGAGTTACAGACAGTTCTCAGCCGCCATGTGGGTGCTGGGGATTGAACCCGGGTCCTCTGCAAGAGCAGTCAGTGCTCTTAACCGCTAGGCCATCTCTCCAGCCCCAAGTCTCTCTTATTTGAAATGCTTAGGCTAGAGCTATTAGGATTTCAGGAATTTTTGGATTGGGGAATATTTAAATAGACTTCAGTAATTAATTGATTTTTCCCTAATTCAAAACTCTGAAGTCCCAAGTCTAGGTTGGATCATTTGGACTGCAGGCTTTCAGATGAAGAATGCAGTGTTCAAATTGCACTAATAGGTTCTTATTGTTCAAATTGCACTAATAGGCTCTTACTGCTTTAAAGTTCTATCTCTTAATAGCTATATGTAATTTTCTTACAATGTGCATATGCTATCAGTATAAATTTTAAAAGGACATATTCTAGAAGAAGACCTTCACTTGCCTTGACAACCAGAGTCAGATTTTTATCCTAATTAGACTGTCAAGCTTGTGCCTGTGGTGTTTATGGGTTCAAAGTTTAACAACTATATGTAGTGTTGGAAAAGACTATCAATCTTTAAAACTAAGCATCTTACTAGGAAGATCAGGTTCATCTCAGAGACTACTCCCCAATATTTCTGGGAAACTTTGGTCTTCTTTTCCCCAAGAGATCCTTGGCCTTGAACACACACACCACAGATGTCTAGAGTGAACACTGAGATTCACCACAGGCTTTGCTCCCTGGGTGTACTTTTTGGAAACTTCTTCCCCATCATCCAGCAGTTCTCCTCGCCAACACTAGCATTTTGCATAAGAACTGCCATGAATTGAACTGAACTGAATTGAACTGACAGTAAAGAACATTTTGTTCTCCTTTTCCCATCTTACTTCCTGTACTTAATCTTTTGGATTCTGTCCCACTTTCTTGTTCTTTCTAGCAACATTATTGATGAGAATTGTGAAGCTGTCCAATAAGCAATCAGGGCAATGTTTATAATCCTTGCGGAAAGTGCAATCTTCTCTCTCATTATGAGTTCCATGTACAGAGCCCCCCCCCCAAATAAACGATGGTTGTGGTTTTAAGGTTATATTTTATTTTTTTTTTTTTTTTTTTTTTTTTTTCTTTTTTTTTTTAATTAATTTTTATTGGGCTTTGTGCATTTCATACATTTTTCCAATTCAGTTTCAGGCTTATTTCCTCTTCCCTCCCCCCCCACCCACCCCATCCCTGATCATGCATTCTGCCATGATTGTCCTGCATCTTTCTCCTCAGTTTTTTTTTTTTCATTTTTAGCTATAAGTGATAATCCATGAGTACAAGCATCCTTCATGCAAAACCTATCTGCAGGCTGTTGTGCCCAAACACCTACAGCCCCACCATCCAGTGGGGGGTGACAGGTTGTTTGTTCAATCAAGTTGATCAAATGAGTGTCCAGACTACATTGCTGTAGTTTCACCATTCACCCCAATCGCAGCCCTTACATTCTACCACGCCCCCTCTTCCGCAGGTTGTTCCCTAGGCTTAGAAAAGGGGCACAGGTGGATGAGAGGTAAAACAGTCCACTCTCTCTGGAGCTGTTGACTTGGACTCTGGTCAGTTCTGGCTGTTTCCTTTCATGGGCTGACAGTTTGTCCAGGAATAACCTTTCGATCCTACTAATGAAGAACAACTTTATTGAAGGAAGCATATACAAGCCTTGCCAATAGAGCGCAACCTCAATACAACCAGTGGTGCCTGTTGATAACTATGCAACACCTTCAGGAAACTTTTTAGTGAGAGTGTAACTCTCTACCCTCTAGCTTCAGGAACTACTACAAAGTGATGTCTCAATTCTAACATCTACAACGGTGCTGCAAATGGACCTCACTTATAAGCCCCATCATCTTAGAACCCTCACCACTCACCAAAAGTCACGTAATTATTTTTAATTAACTAATTGATTTTAATTTTATGTGTATGAGTGCTTTGCCTGCATGTATATAAGTACACCATGTTGGTGCAATGTCTGTGGAGGCCAGGACAAGCCATTAGATTCCCTGGAACTGGAATTATGGATGGTTATTAGCCACCATGTGGATGCTGGGAACTAAATCTTAGTCCTGTGCAAGAGCAGCCAATGCTTTTAACTGCTGAGCCATGTCTCCAGGCTCAAAGTCATGTAACTATTGTGACTCATGAGCAGCATACTGTAACTAGTCTGTAAACAGTGTATCTATATGTAGTTCACATATAAGCCCTAAAAGTACTTAAAATATAGCTACCATCCATGTGAAAAAACCTTGTCATAGATGATCTTAATATGGCCCATCCACACATATTTTCATTTCATTTTGTTTGGTTGGTTTGGGGTTTTAAATGTTTCTTTGTTTGTTTTTGCTTGGCTTGGTTTGAGACAGGGTCTCCCTGTAGCCCCAACTGGGCTAGAGCTTGCTACCTGGACCCAACTGGTCACTATCTCAGAGACCCAGCTGCCTCAGCCTCTCAAGTGCTGGGATTAAAGGCCTGCACCACCACACCCAGTCCATCCACATATCTTAAAGTTATAAAAAGCCGTAGAACATCAACAAATTCTTAAAGTCTTGTTTTGATAAACAACACATCATCTTTTATCAGTTTCCATTTGTCCCTTCTAAATTCCTCATGAGTGTGTAAGTAAACAACCATGCACACCCCCAAAAGAAGGAAAATACAGAAACAGAAAACCCTGAATTGTGAGAGGCCATCTTACCGTTTTCAGTCCTCAGGATTTGGGCCGATGGGAACCTCTGGCCTCACTGGAGATGGGAACTCCGACTCTGAGAATTCTCTGTCAGATGAAGCCTGCTGGGCTGATGCTGGTTATTAAATTCAAAAATGTCTTTTTCAGTCAGCCCTGGACAGTGTGGCTTATCTGTTTCTTTCTTCCCAAAAGAGCTTTGGGCCGGGTCTCGGGTGCACAAGAATGACAGCTCACATCTTGTCACATGACCCAGAGAAAGTGGGCTGCTGATGAGGCCTGCGTCAGAGCTTTTTAAACTTTATTCCTTCTGCAGTGATACATCGGGGGAACTGTGAACAGGAAACTCAGAGCTGGGCAGTTAGCCAGAAGCATTCAGCAAACGTGCCAAGCCCTTACGAAATAGCAGCACCGGGCTGCACATGAGCCTCTCACGCTGAACAAGGCGGGCTCTCTCTCCTTGTCCAACCTCGAATGAACCACCTATGAGGCTGCCGGCTTATGTCCAGCCTGTAGTCAGGCTCCTGCCATCTATTCTGCTCAGGCAGGGTCTGACCTGGGGACTCATCACATTCTTCCCCCTCCCATCTTCCAGTCCAGCATACAGCAATGGCCATTGAGGCAAGTCACAGACTTCATTCAGTTCTGCTCATGTTCCTGACCTTCTGCTCAGTGGTGCCTTCTACCCATGACATGTGCCTAAGAACCTTGGAAGGTTCTCTTCCCTACAGAATGGAGGTGGGGTGACCCAGTGACCACACTACCTCAGGACAGTGATACAGAGCAGCACCCAGGACGTGGAAGATGTTGATAGGGAGCCGGAGCTCCTGACTCCCATATGCGAGGGCCGCAGTTGCAGGACTCCGTCTTGCTGCTCCTACTGGGCTCTGCACTCATGAGGATGTTCTCAGCACAGTACAGAACGCAACTGTGATGGACCACCCTCAACTTTGTCAGCAGGGGAGCAAGTCCACCAAGCATCTGATTCCAACTCTCCAGGCCATTGCCGTCATCTGGCCTTGATGGGCAAGTCCAGTCACTGCCCTCACACTTACCAAGATGTCTTCGGCTGATCCAAATGATGGTCCAACAAACGCTAGAAGACATTGACTTTGTAAAACCTTTGCTTTTTAAATTTCTTTACTGCTTGATAATTTCATACAGGCATATAATGTGAATTGATCAAGTCCACGCCCATTCCCTTTCCTCCAATTCCTCTCCATCCCCCATACTTTCCCCTTCCAATTTCATGTCTTTTTTTTTAATACACTGAGTCCACTTAATGCTGTCAGTGTGTACAATGTGTGAGGCCATCCACTGAAGCATGGGTAACCTCTCAGGGGACACATCCCCAAAGAAAATTGACTCACTCTCTCTCTCAGCAGCCGTCAATTGCCAATAGCTCTTCAGCTAGAGGTGGGACTTGGGAAGCCCCTTACCCCATTGATGCAAGGGGGTTCTCTGGCTTGATCTTGCGGTGAAACTTTTTTGTTCTATTTTGTTTGTTTGTTTGTTTGTTTGTTTGAAACAGTCTCCCAATAGCCCCAGCTGGCCTACTCACCATATAGACCTCTCACAGAAATCTGCCTGACTCTGCCTTCTGAGTGCTGGGATTAAGGGCCAGTGTTAACTACCCCAGACTAAGAGCTCTGCAGCCCTTAGTCTGCCTCTTTCTTCCCATGTGGCCCCACCCAACACATGCCCCTCCTTCTCTCCATCCTTTACGCCATCTTCCAGTGACCCCCACTGTTCCCTGAAGCACACCCCCTTTAGCACTCTGGATTGATTCATTCTGGTCTGAACTTAGCTTTCTCTCTGTGATAACAGACACAGCAGGGTGAACACGTATCTGGGAAGGGTGAACTTTTGACTCACTTTATAGAAGAAGAAAGTGCTCAAGATTATGTTCCTTTCCCAAGATCAGGAAGTTGCAGAACCCAGTCTGGGGTAGCTCTTCAAGTCTTACCTGGGATCCAGGGAATTGGTTTAGGAAGAGGGTTTATGTAGTCAGGAACTGTGCAGTTTCCTAGCAACCTGCCTAGCCCTTCTTAACACTCTTTCCCAGAAGGCCTTCCCATGCTAGGCAGCTATGGAGCAGCTGTGCTAAACTAGTAATTAATGAAACCAAAAAGTCCAATTTAGCCACCGACAGGAACGTGTGCAGCACTGAGCAGCAGCGGCTGTGCTGGGGATCCGGCAATGCTCCTGTGATGTTTTTTGGCAATTTTAAGCTCCCCCATGCTGCAGAGGGTGCAGCCTGGACCATATGGAGATTCCACAGATGGATTCACCTAAACGTGAAGACAGCTGAAAAGTCTGAAATGTCAAATGGAACTTTCCATGCTTCCTTTCAATGTGGAGTATGCTTCAGACTTGGGGCTGACCCAAGGGTGGCCATGTCTGAGGAAGAAGGATGGACTGCCCTGCTTTCCCGGGAGGCCCAGGGACAGGCGCCCAGGCTGGCTCATCACTACAACATCCTTCTGCTGGCATGTGCTCAGGGTTGGTTTAAGCAGTCAGACTTGGAGCTGTTTCTAGACAATGATGGGAAGCCAGCCAGGAAGAGAACCATGTCCTGCAGAGGGAGACCCTGGGGACCCTTCTTAAGACAGTAACAGAGACAAGCAAGTGGGGGTGTCCAGAGAAGGGCAGAAGAAGTGCTCTGAACTGATCCAACCCAGACTATTTGAACAACAGTACATCTTTCTGTTATTTTTTTATTTGTTTTCAGACATTTTATTTATTACTTTTATTCTTATGTGTATATGAATATATTGTCAGCATGTAAGTACATACTTGTCATGCAATGGCCACTGAAGATAGAAAAGGCCATCTGATTCCCCTGGAAGTGGAGTTACAGACCGTCCTTAGCTGCCATGTAGGTGCTAGATTGAACCCAGGTCCTCTGCAAGAGCACACAGTGCTCTTAACCCCTGAGCCAGCTCTCCAAGCCCTCTGTATTTTTTAAGCTAGGTCAGGTGAGTCAGGATTTCAATGATCTGAAACCTCAAAGTGTCCTGGCACCCGCAGCAGAGATCAGTGACAGCGGAGGAACACGGGGAGCATCCAGTGAGCAAGAAGCCTGGCCTGCGTTTCCTCTGGCAATCAGCTTGCCAAGTTCCATCCCTGCCTCCACTCTGCTCCTGCTGGTTCTCTGGGTCTCCCTCCTCTACCCCTGCCTCACCTCAACATCCCCCTTCCTCTTCTACTTCCTGGTCCATTCTTTATTCTTTCCTATTTTACTTCTCCTTTTGATTTCATTCCATAAGGAGAGGAAGCCAGTAGACAGGTAGACTAGAAGCCAGCGACAACGGAGGACAAGCTGCCTCGGAAGTGACTTGCAGGTTCAGATGGATGCATGCAGTGGGCTCCCCCCAAGGCTGTGATACTCAGAGATACAGGGTGTCTTCCTGGAGCCACAGACTTTGGGGTGAGTAAGGCCTCATTCCTGGGATGCTTCTGGCTTCCCAGTGGGGAGTAAAGGAGAGAGAGGTGTGGAGGGATAGGGAGAAAGGAAGGGGGAGAGGGAGGGAGAGGGACAGAGACTAATCCAGCCTTCCATTCTAGCAGTCAGGACTGGACACTACCCCACCACAGCCTCTAGTAGGAGATTGTTACCCTACTCTTTCCTCTAATCAGTTTAGTTCATCCTTGCTGAAAAGTAGAGAGGTGTTTCATTTCAAGTTCTTCTGGTCCTCTTTCCCACTGCAGGCGATTTCTTCTCTCTACCTTTTTCCCACACTCTGCGAGGAGGGGAACGTCAGGAATCTACATAGTTTAGTGTGTCTGAAACACACGCTCCGGCCTGGGTTCCATCATCTGCCTGTTCCCCCAGGGTTCAGGATGAGCAAATAGAGTTGGCAATAAAAATTCAATACCAGAAGCTAATAGAAGATCTCCTCATGCCAGGCTCTTTGTGAATATTAGAGCTCGCACCCCACCAGGCCAATCCCCAAGCTCTTAGTATTATAGATACCAGAGTATTAAAGGTATCATAATACAATGCCATTGGCAAACATGTTATCAGCAGAACTGTAGAATGGCTATTATTTGTACATGAAAGCTCAGAAATAACTCCTGGTTATTTCTGGGGAAAATTCACAATTCTGAACTGATATACATGCAACGATATATTTATTGAGAATACAGTCATGTATTTCTTCCATGAGGAAACTGAAGAAGCATATACAATATGTATATGCATGACTATGTACAAATGTGTGTGTATGTATGGGCCTGGGTGTGTGTGTGTGTCAAGTGCACAGGTCAGGAGTCTATCTTAGATCTATGGATCATTAAGAAAGGGTAGCCTCTCTGTTACCCAGTCTGACTGGCAATTTAGTAATTAAATGAGCTGATCTCTAAAATGCCTTCCAATGACACATTCTGTTAGTTTAACCTTTGTCCTCTTACACAGGAACAGCTGCCACACCATGCCCAATGACCCCTTGCAAACTTTGTGGTCAGCCTCGGAGAATCAGTCTTGGTGGTGGGGCTGCTGACTTCATTCTTATTCCAGGCAATGACACATAAACAATCCAGACCATCCGTGATCCTCCCAGCCTGCCAAACCTCTAAGGAGGAGAATGTATCCCTTAATCCCTCATACCTTCAACAGGCAACACCCACATCCATTACTGAGTTTGAGAGATTGTTAAAGCACAGATAGATAAAGGAGTAGGAAAGATTCCAATTATTACAGGAATTGACTTCTAGCTCTGAATGTGGACAGGTTGCTGAGAAAAAGCAAAAACTGACTAAGAACAAGCCATGTCTGGTGAAGCTAATTCAATCTTGTTTGATGGGGTTTTCAGACTGAGATGAGGCAGAGCTTAGTAAAACAGCATTTCATGAAACAACTTACAAAGTTCTGTCTTGGGAAAGAAATGAATAATGTGGTTAAGAGAGTTGGACATATTTAGAAATGCCCATGCACTGGGATAAATGGATCATTTGGAAGAGCGGGCTCTAGTGGAAGGCTCCAGGCTCTGAATTGAGTCCCATCCTGTATCCCACATAAGCAGCTGATCTCTCCTCTCAGGACAGATGGAAGCACCACACAGCACACAGACGAGCTCATGGCCCACTTCAGTCATCCAGAGCCAAAGGATATAGGAAAGGATGGCGAGAAGAGATGCCTGACCCCAAAGAGCAAGATCAAGCTGCTATAGATGGTTTGGATGTAATTTGTCCCCCAAAAGTTCTCATACTAGAATCCTAGTTCCCCAGTACTGCAATGTTTCAAGGCCACAGGCCCTTTAAAAGGTGAGGTTTAGTGCAAAGTGACTGGGTCATTAGAGTATTGTCCTCAAAAGGGAGTAAGTGCCCATTTAGTTCCTAAAGGGCAGTTAGTGCAGAGCGCTCCTGGCTCCCACTCTCTGGCTTCCTTTTTCACTGTGTGATCTCTCCTCCCCAACATGCACACAATGCTGCCAAGGGCCATCAGCAGAGTTGGCACCGTGTTGATTGGACTATAATCCTCCAAACTGTGAACTCTTTTCTTTCAAAATACCGGGCCTCTGGTATTTCATTCTAGCAACAGAAAACAGACTAACGCACAGAGTGTTAAAGCTGAGCTGCAATTTGAGACCAAAAAAAAAAAAAAATTATCAAATGAGCAAAAGAAACCAGGTGATACACATGGCAGATCCTGGTAAAGTTTCTGGGGCCAATGAATGCATAAAAAAAAATCCCTCAAAGCCAAGGCAGGGGCAAGGAACAGAGTTGGAAGAACAGAACTGATTCCTACTGACTAAGGACAGACCTGCCAGGCTTACAGTTTTTGGGGGACCTGGAGTTCAATGGCAGTCACTGTGTAAGCAAATCAAGATCCCAAAAGGTCACACTAGGATGGCATCATAGGCAAATATAACACCATGTAATTTAACACAGACAAATCTAAAATCCATTTACTTCAGAGACTGAGTCACACACAGAAGCAAAAATGCAGGTAGAAAAGGAAAAAAACCCACAAATGTCTGGCTGCTTACCATTGCTTTTATAAATCCTTTATAGCTGATAACTATGTATTCAGCTGCCTTTGTAGAAGTATAATGTCTAACAAAAGACAAAGTAGTCACCCTGAAGACTATCTTCCTGCACAGTGTTTTCTAAGCATTCTCCCATTGTAGCATTCAGAGAAAACATTATCAAGGGCTTCTCATAGCCAGAGAAGACTAGCAGGGCCATTCTAGAGGGCTGATGGGATGGATGTCTGCACACTCAGAAGCCATCCAAATGAGGCAGGGACAGCTGTTGGTAAGAGTCCAAGGTTCCCACAGAGTGGGAGGAAACCTTGACCGCTGATACATCTGACAGAACATTTACTTCCAGAATATATAAACCACTCAAAAAAACAAAGAGGAAAGAAAACAAATGACTCACTCAAAAGATGGAGTAAAGAGCTGAACAGAGACCTCACAAACGAGGAATTAGAGATGGCTGAGAAACATCTTAAAAAGCGTTCAACATCGCTAATAATTAAGGAAATGCAAATTAAAACCACGTTAGGATATCATCTCACTCTGATAAGACTGGCTAAGATTAAGAAAACAAATAATACCAAATGCTGGAGAGGTTGTGGGGAAAGGGGAACACTCATCCACTACTGGTGGGAATGTAAACTTATACAACCACTATGGAAAGCAGTGTAGAGAACCCTTAAAAGACACAAAATGAGTTTATCACCTGACCGAGTCATACCACTCCTGGGTATGATAAGACTCATCCTACCACTCATACATGCACAGCCATCTTTATTGCAGCTCTCTTCACAATAGTGAAGAGAGCTGGAACCAACCCGAGTGTCCCTCAACTGATGAGTGGCTAGAGAAAATGTGGTACATCTACACAATGGAGTTCTATGCAGTGGTAAAGAAAGATGACATCGGGGCTGGAGAGATGGCCTAGCTGTTAAGAGTGCCGACCGCTCTTACAGAGGACCCGGGTTCGATCCCCAGCACCCACATGGCGGCCGAGAACCGTCTGAAACTCCAATTCCAGGAGAACTCCAGTTCCAGGGGAATCAGAGACCCTCTTCTGACCTCTGCAGCATTGCACGACACGG
>VZQC01006244.1:2502939-2521156 GCA_009823505.1 Rhizomys pruinosus | reverse complement strand
AGGGCACAAACCTACATGCAGACCGTAGGGACTTAGGCAGAATTTTCTTTGCCCAGTACAGCCTCTTATTTGTCTTTCCATTCTCCTCCCTTTTTTTTTCTCTGGTGTTTTTTTTTTTTTTTAATATGAGAAACTTTCCTACCTCTCCCCCCCTTTTCTTTCTTTCCTACCTTTTCCCTTTGCTTTTCCTTTTCCTCTTCCCTTTTCTTCCCCCCCCCCTCTCCCCACACCCCCCCCCCTTTTTTTCCCTCCCCCCTTTCCCCTCCTCTTTCCCCTTTCTTCTCCTCTCCCTTTTTTTCCCTCTCCTTCCCGTCCTCTTTCCTCCCCTTCCTTCTCTTTCCCCATCTTCCTTCGTTCTGTCTCTTTTCCCCTCCCTCATCTTCTCTAAAAAAAAAAAAAAAAAAAAAAGTCCAAGGTGAAAACTGCAAGTTGGTCACATGCAGTAAGAATGAATACTAGAGTTAAAAAGATTACGGGTTAAAATGGCAAAGCCTGAAATGCTGCAGAAGATGAGTAAGGGCATATGGCTGGGTATGAGACAGCCAAGATGACCACATAAGAGGAAAGATAGGCTCCAGGCCAGTGACGCAGGCCAGCTGCCTCCCACCCCAGGCCCTTAAGGAACATACATAAGGACTACTATCCTTTCACGTTTTTCTTGCTTCTAATGAAGCTAGGTGTAACAGACTAATTAAAATGTTTCTTAAGAAAGCCTCTGCCTATTTTGGGAAAGAGGCCCCAGACCACCCTGTAGAGAAGGAGTTAACTAAGAACAACTGCAGCTGCTGGTAACCCCAAGGAACAAAGAGAGCCTAGTATAATTAAGGGCACTTGAGAAACCTGCAAATTCAATGGCTAGCAGTCAAAGCCAATAACTAACAAAACAATAGTCAGAGTCAGGTAGAGGTTGGCTTCAGCCACTCCTAACTTGGTGTGTAGCACACGAACAGAGCATGATTATGTCCCTGGTTGGGCCAGGGGGACATACAGAGAGCACGTGGGTCCTCCTTTGACTTGACCCATGACATCCCAGAGAGCCAAACAAGTTCAGAGCAACCACTTCAGCCTTGGCCCAGTACCTGTCCTGGCCCTATAAAAACTGGTGGACCAAGAAGTTCGATGGCATTTTCTTCCCTTAAGAATGCCTCACACTCTCAGGAGATTCTCTCTTTGTTTTTTAACTTTGCATTTTTATTAATATAGCTAAATAAAACTTGCTTCTACTTTGCTTATTCCCCTAAGTCTCCATGTCTTTAATTTTCACTGACATGAGGATCACTGTCTCAGGTGGACTTTTGACAATCATTGACTTTCTATCAGATTAGGTCCCTAGTAGACTAAGAAATGTCCCATCACACTAAAAATATGCATTATAATCATGCTGAGACCAAGTTAACTTCCCCAGCAGTGGCGCTGAACAGTGGGCTAGAGAAGTCGGGAGGCTGGTGGAAGCAATTCCTTTGCAACAATGCACACCTCCGAAATGCAGTGGGCCAGAACCAACGTCAGCATCTTCCCTGTCCTTGAAGTACTCAAACCCGGCCACCGGATTGACATCAAAACAGAATTGCTTCTGCCAATTCCTCTAGGCTCTCTGATTGGGGCACCAGTTTGAGGTGCTTTTATTATTTTTTTTTAATTTTATTTATTTTTTATGTGTATGAATATACTGTCTGCATGTAGGTTTGTGCACCCGTGTCATGCAATGCCTCGGAAGTCAGAAGAGGGTGTCGGATTCCCCTGGAACTGGAGTTCTCCTGAAATTGGAGTTACAGATGGTTCTTAGCCGCCATGTGGGTGCTGGGGATCGAACCCAGGTCTTCTGCAAGAGCAGTCAGCATTCTTAACCACTAGGCCATCTCTCCAGCCCCCAAGTTGCTTTTATTTTTCATGCATGAAGAACAATGTACTAGGGTGGGGATGGCCACACCATGCATGCATTGAAATAAGACACTGAGGTCAGGAAGGGAAAATCCTAAATTAAAATTTGCATCTAGAGACTCCAACCCCTTTTCTCTCCCATTCCATCTTGGTGCCTGTGAACTCTGGATGGCATTTTCAGTTCTTTCAGTGGATAAGGAAGTTATTGTTTTTAATAAGGTAAGATAATCTGTTACTGGTATTCATTATGTTTCAAACACCAAATATGACTCACAGCCCAGTAAGTGTGTCCAATTCATTGTGCCTTTAAATGTTAGGTGAAACTATACTGTTTTCTTTCTTTCTTTTTTTTTTTTTTTTTGGTCTTTTTAAGACAGGGTCTCCCTGTAGCTCTGGCTGTCCTGGAACTCACTCTGTAGACCAGGCTGGCCTTGAATTCACAGAGATCCACCTGCCTCTGCCTCCCAAGTGCTAGGATTAAAGGCGTGTGCCATGACACCCGGCAGAAACTATACTGTTTTCAGCTGTTTTTTCTCTGGTGTAATTTAACTGGTCTCACTAGATTTTTAAAGAAATTCAGAAGTACAGATTTTTCAGAATATCCTTGTTATAAAAGATATAACCATGATACTGAAGATATAAAAAAATAAACAAGATAAAGCAGATATTCAAATGTAGATCTTGCAACCTGATCCCAATTGGTGTCAGTTAACATTTGGGGGTATTTCCATCTGATAATTTTCTTTTATTTATGTCTTTCTTTTGTGTGACTTTTCCTGAGGAGACATGAACTATGTCCATTCATCTCAATAGGGTGCTGGTGACAGAACAAAGACATGAGTGTACCCAAGCCTAGCTCGGTGAACCACAGTTTATTGGAGTTACTTTCAGGAGTCCTCACAGTAGCATGAGGGGCTCAAAGGCCACTGCATCACAAAAAAAAAACATCAAGCAGGAGTGACGATTTAGGGAAGTCTCTCTCTGGGGCACCCTCACCACTTGCTAGTAGCTTGGCCAGTCTGAAAGAGTATCTTCTGGTTGTATAACCTTGGGAATCTTATAAGTTTCAGAAGCTTCTTCAGACTTCAGAGGTTTTGTTCCTTTCCTGAGCATGACTGATTTCATTTATTTTCTGAGACTTAAGGAAACTCGCTGATCCAGGAAGGAATGTTCTAATTAAGAGGAAATTGTTACACAATAGGCTCTAATTTCTTTTGACTCAGGATGTCATATGTGTTTTTTTAATGTTGTGACATGGCTTTCATGATCATTTTTAGCATGTGGACTACATCATTAAATAAGAATTTGATACAATACAACTTATTCCAGAATTCCTTACTATTGGCAGTCCCCTAGTTTGTCATCGGTAAAAACAAGGAACACATTGCTCTCAGTTGCCTGTAAGAACTTGGTGGTAAAACTTTATTGCTTGAAGACACCAAACAGGCTGGTCATTGAACATAGAGAAATTAATCTAAAATGGAGCTTAAGTTCCCTCCTTGCTGGATAGCTTTTCGGGTGCAGGACGGCACTAAATGAGGGCTAGGGGAGAAGAGTCCTCAACAGTCTTACCCAGGTGTGAACCCTGGAAGCTACAACGACCAGCCTGGTAGGATGTGCCTATTAGTACAATAGTGGCATGGATGTTATGGGGGATAAGCACCTGCTTTCTGATTGGTTAAGGGCCACTCCACCAAAGGAAATTTATGCCTGGTACTGCAAACCTGGCAAAGAACCTGTGCCTGGAATCCTAGGTGAGAACCTATTATTATTGTTTTGCTAAATGGACATGGTATCAAACGACCATCCAAATACTGATTTTTACATCCATGGTTTAGCATAGCTCTCAGTCTTCATGAGAGAAGCTTCTTTCTGCAGTCAATAGTGATTTAATACAGAGACTCACAACTGGTCAAAGTATGTGGGGTGCAGGGCCCTAATCAGGTCCTGTGTATCACCCCCACCACAGCAAACCTCAGTGAATACCTTGGAAGAGGGAATGGAAATAAAGAAGAAGAGCTAGAGGTTACAGAGGAGAGCTGCAAAACGATGTCATTTGGCTTTAACACTGCTCTTGCACTCACAGACTCCCTACAGGTGTAGTTAACCTGAATCAGACTGGGCCTGTCAACATTTCATCCAAAAGGGGGTTCTTAAGGCCCCAACCCTCCCTGATGGAAAGTTAATAGTGGCTGAGGAAGGAGTGAATTTCTTCAGTGCAACTGTAAGACCCGAATCGAGCCTTACCCTTGAGAGGACCTCTCCTCCCCCCATGAGAGACACGGAGACAAGACTCGATGCAAAAGCAAGAGATTTTTTACTCTTCTGGTGCACCGGGGTTCTCCTGTACAACAGGGAGAGGTGAACCCCGAGCAATCTCTGCATACAGTTTTTATACACTTAGAGCAAGGCAGGAATCGAACCCCCATCTCCTGCGTGACAGGTGGTGATACTCAGAATGCTTGGGTCTGCAGGTGGCTTGGGGCCAGGGCCCTCAGGGTGGTTCTTCCTGGAATTACCCTGTTACCTGCTGACCTAGGGAGGGGTTGCTATTTGCTAACCTAGGGAGGGAAAAGGCTCCAACCCGGATAAATTGGCTCGCAGGCCTTTTATTCAGGGTCTAGGGGAATCTTAGTGGGGTTTGGGTAACTTCTAGCCTTATTGGATAATAGCAGAGTTACAGCTCATGGTTAGTTCAGCCCACTTGCCCCCACATACAAAGGTTATCTTTAGACACAGTCTTGAGACGGGAACAGAACCGGGTTTAGGGGAATTTTTCTTTTTTCTTTTTGGTCTTTTTGAGACAGGGTCTCCCTGTAGTCCCAGCTGTCCTGGAACTCACTCTGTAGACCAGGCTGGCCTTGAACTCACAAAGATCCGCCTGCCTCTGCCTCCCAAGTGCTAGGACTAAAGGCGTGCGCCTCCACGCCCTACGGGAATTTTCTTTATGGGTTCAGACCTGTTTCCCAAGCCTGGGATGTATCTGGTGGACTTCAGCCTGGAGGAAAGTGAATACCACCAGGCCTGTTTCTCAATGCCCCAGATGCATCTGGTGGACTTCAGCCTGGGGGAAAGTGAATGCTTAACCTTTGTCCAGAGTAGAAGTCTGGAATCAACTCTTATCTCTTCACAAACACTGATAAGTTTCCTGTTCTCCAGTAAATAACCTCCTACTCATTATCATGCAGGCAACCATAATAAAAATCAATGGGTCACATACACACACACAAAAAGCATGAAAGAACCAGGTAAAGTGATAGGAAGGAGAAGTGTTTCCATAGAAGAGAAATGAGATAGGGTAATATATGTTGAAAAGGACTAAAATTCATTATATAAATATGAAACTGTCAAAAAATAAAAATAAATTAAAAAAAATGATGAGAAAACGAATACTCCAGTGTTCTAAGTCACTGCTGGAAACTGCTGCCACTGACTAGGACCTCCTCTTTTGACACACTTATCCTTCTCTGTAGTCTTAGCTTTCTTTATAGTTTTTTTTTTAATATATTTTAAAATAATACTTTCTCCATAATATAAAAGTCTGGTAAGAATCACCTCTATCATCTTCTCAGTGGTTATGTAGGAAGAAAGAAATTGTTGCCAACAGAGTTGTTTTCCTTTTTTCTTCTTTATCTTGTTAGACTAAAAATAAAGGCCCATTAAGGGAAATCTTCAGGTTAAGAGAATAGAATCTCTAGCCTGGGTGGAGACCTAATTTTCCAGTTGGGTGGGGGCAATCACCTGGCTAAGGAAACACCCCTAAGAAGGCAGGCTCACCTTAATCCATGCTAAAGAGATAGGCAGAATAATTATTCCTTTAATGAGAGTACTGTACTTTTCCGTCCCAGAATTCCCAGCCTTCCCAGGACAGTCTCTTACAAGCCAAGCAGCCATGAGGTTTGGCTGGGTTTTCCCACCTTTGGAGTCAGAAAGGTTCTACTTTTCTTTTTCTTTTTTTCTGTCTCATTCAGATTGCTGGCCAGAACCTAAGTATGCTTTTTCTGGTAACTTGGTCTTCCTTCCTTTCTCCCAGCCATGTCTGGCTGCTTGCCTGTAATTTGGATGACCTCTATGCTTACTTAACTCAAATGCAATCTTTCCACCTCCCTTCCTCCTTCCTCTCTTGGTGGTAGCTGAGATTTATAGCTTGCCCACCCTGGGATATTTTTCTTTTAATAAAAGAAAATAATACAATTGTCAAATAAAATTTTCCTTGAGATTCTGTTCTAATCCATTCTTTCTTATTTTATTTTTATTTTTTTGCTTTTATTTTCGTTTATGTGTATGCATGTATTGTGTGCATGCATGTATTGTGTGCATGTGTGTATTGTGTGCATGTGTGTATTGTGTGCATGCATACAATTGCACCCGTGCCATGGAATACCCTTGGAGGTCAGAAGAGAGTGTCAGATTCCCTGGAACTGGAGTTATGGATGGTTGTTAGCTACCAGGTGGGTGCTGGGATTTGAACCTGGATCTTCTGCAAGAACAACAAACACTCTTAACTGCTGAGCCATCTCTCCAGCCCTTTGGATCCATTTTTAAATTATTTTACTAATGAGACTAAGAGCCCCAAGAAGGGACTCAGATTTTCCTGTATCAATTGGATATTTTACTAAAAATGTTCCTCAGTTCTAATGAGGAAACTTGTAATTCTACAAAGTACAAAATCAAAGGCTGAGCCACTACAAATTTAACCTCACATAGCAAGACACTAACACTCAAAGAATAACAAATAATATAGCATTCAACCTGAGAAAATCAACAGCTATGAGGGAGCGTTCTGGTTTTAACTTACTGTTATTATCAGACCTCTGGGCAAATGGGAAGTGAATTCCATTTCTGTTATGTCTACATCCTCATACATGAAGACTTCATGAGCAAAAACTACATTCATTTTCTACCTTACTGCAAGCATGTTTTCATTTATAGAAGTCACAAAAGTAAAAAAAGAAAAAAATTCTTTCAAAGTTCCTGGTACTTAGCAAAACTTGGAAACCATATGTTTATTCAGTTAGCCAATTTTCAAACATTGTTCTCAGTAACAGTTCTTAAAATATCACTCCTGGGCTAGAGAGATGGTTCGGCGGGTGTAAGCACAGCTGCTCTTCGAGAGGATTCTCAGCACCTACATGGCAGCTAACGACTGTAACTCCAATTCCAGGGGACTCCGATGCCCTTTTCTGACCTCCATGGGCAACACACAGCACAGGTGCCATTACACACAGGCAGAACATTACACACATGCAGGCAGTACATTACATACATGCAGGCAGTACATTACATACATGCAGGCAGTACATTACATACATGCAGGCAGTACATTACATGCATGCAGGCAATACATTACACACATGCAGGCAGTACATTACACACATGCAGGCAGTACATTACACACATGCAGGCAATACATTACACACATGCAGGCAATGCATTACACACATGCAGGCAATACATTCACACAAATAAATTAAAAATAATATATAAAATATTTAAAAAGTCACACTATAGAGACAAAAGGCCCCAAACAAAAGCTAAGTTCTCACATTTAAACAACTAAGTCTTAGTCATTTGGGGCCTGAACCCTTGGGTGGCCTACAATGTCTTGTATAGATGTCTGGAGCACAAATTTTAATGACCTTCTCTTGATGGCCAGTCTCAAGAGAAACAACTTTCAACTATACTGCTACAATGATAAAGATTAGGAGTGAGGAGGGAAGAGGGTAAAAATAGCTAGGCAGCTTAGAGCAAAGACCTCAAAAGAATAATGGCCAGTTTCTGTCCTGACTGAGAATTGAAAATTCTTTGGATCTGCCAGTAAACTTGTCTCTACCTAAGGCCAGAGGTGCCAGAACTATCTAATCCAAAGATGTCTCTGGCTAGACCAGAGGCTGAGAATGCTAGTAAGGGGGTTGTATTTTTTTTTCTTATCACATCCATATGCTAAGGATGTGACCAGGACTTTGTGACCAGGACCTCCAGGAACCTGGCCACCTAGAATGAGGACCCGACTGGCCATCTCATCTCCTCTCCCCTCCTCCCTCCACTAAATCCTTATTAACTCATGAGTAATGAGACTCAGTGGCATCCCATTACCAGGGACCCCTCCTGTTGTACAGGAGCTCTGCTTTCTCTATCCTAAACTCCCTATATATAATACTCCTTTCTAAAACTCATCTTCTGTGGTCTGTGAATTTCATTCCTTGAATTCTTCAGAGAAGGACCCAAAAGCCTCTGGTTTGAGGTGGCTTTGGTGGTCATTGAGTTTCTGGGACCCTCGTCTCTCAAGCTAAGCACAACAGAACTGAGAAAGGCTTCCTCGATCTCAAAGGCATCCTGATATTCTTGTATCAGGAGTGTTACACAAAAGCACAACTCTCACTTCAAGAGGATAGATATAGTTTATTCTGGAGCCAAAAATGAATGACCATGCCCCAGGAACAGAGATTCAGTTTACCTCATATTCCATGTTCCAACATAATAACAGTTTCATGAAGTTTTTATATTAAGAGAACAAAGAAAAGTCACAAATCAAAAAAGTTCAAATAGATTTATGGGTACATTCAGTAGGTAGGTCATAGCAAAGTGGGGGGGTATTTTATTATAGGTATCAGATGCTGTCTGATGACAAGCTTAGCCTTTTGGATGGTGAGAACTATTTCTTTGTTAAGTTAATGCATTCTGTTAGTCACAAGATGTTAAGTCAGTTAAACAGAAGTAAGGAGTGACTCTTTACAGGCTAAACATGGCCCCAAATAAATTGTAAATAGGCTCAGGATCTGCAGCATTCCAAACTCTCCACAGTCCTTGAAGTGCTAATCAGTTGGGCAGTGTGGCAGGAAGTTCAGTCTAAGATGGAAGATTTTTCTGGGAACTTTTGGTTCACAGTAATAAGGCCGTTACTTTTTTAGATAGTTCAATAAAAGAGAGACACCCTTGGCAGAGCCGGTTTCTCAGTGAGGTCCACACAGGAAAAGTCATGAGCATATTTCAAAAAAGGAAACAACTGCAGACTGGCAAAGCCAGCTTCCTAAAGAACTCTATATACACAGTGAATTCATAAGCTGTAGTCAAAAGCTGTAAATAAACCTCTGCAGAGAAAACCAAATAAGCCTCTTCAAAGAAAAACTTTAAAAAGACCTAGAGAAAGATGCAGGACATGTCTGGCAGAAATGTATGAACTGTGGTGGGGTGGGGGGCAGGTAAAGGAGAATATGTCTAAATTGGACTGAAAAATTATGTATGAAATACACAAAACATCAATCAAAAAAAAGATTGCTTCAAAAAAAGCTGCAAATTTAGCTCAAAGGGTGTAAGTTTAATTCAAGAACATGAGAATTTAGCTCAGAACCCATGAATGTTATTTTTTAACTTATTTCTTATTTATGTGTATGTGCCCACGTGTATACACATGACCTCACTCTCTTCACTTCCTGCAGCTTTCTGCAGGTTGCCCTTTTACTGTTCTAGCTCATTATTCTTCAAAACTGTAAGACAACAAACCTGGGAGCCACTGGCTCAGAGTAGCATGAGTAGCCATTGAGGTTCCAAGATACCCTGGTTGTCTGGGCTAAGCCCATGTGAGCCAAGAGATAGGTTCCATTATCCTCAAGAACCCTGAAGCAATAAATAATGAGATGCCCACTTATTTATCCAGATAGGATCCTGCCCAAAAGATAGGAACAAAGACTTTCCCCCTCAACTACTATAAAAGATTTCCATTCTCTGTCAGCCACATGTTCCCCTCCATGGGCAGTAAATTCAATGAGTTTACACGCTCTTGGTAAGTTCTTTTATAGCAATCATCATCTTTCCACACAGTTTGGCAAAGAATTTTGGTGGCCTGTACAGGGAAGATGAAAGAAGGTCTTTTACAGGACAAAAGTGACAGCTATCTTCTATCACAGACACCCATCTTCCACCACAGACAATCATCTTCTACAACAGACAGCTATCATCTATCACAGACAACCATCTTCCACCACAGACAACCATCTTCCACCACAGACAACCATCTTCCACCACAGACAACCATCTTCCACCACAGACAACCATCTTCCACCACAGACAACCATCTTCCACCACAGACAACCATCTTCCACCACAGACAACCATCTTCTACCACAGAAAAACATCTTCCACCACAGACAATCATCTTCTACAACAGACAGCTATCATCTATCACAGACAGCCATCTTCTACCACAGACACCCATCTTCTACCACAGACAACCATCTTCTACCACGGACAACCATCTCCCACCACAGACGACCATCTTCTACCACGGACAACCATCTCCCACCACAGACGACCATCTTCTACCACGGACAACCATCTCCCACCACAGACGACCATCTTCTACCACGGACAACCATCTCCCACCACAGACGACCATCTTCTACCACGGACAACCATCTCCCACCACAGACGACCATCTTCTACCACGGACAACCATCTCCCACCACAGACGACCATCTTCTACCACGGACAACCATCTCCCACCACAGACGACCATCTTCTACCACGGACAACCATCTCCCACCACAGACGACCATCTTCCACCACAGACAACCATCTCCCACCACAGACGACCATCTCCCACCACAGACGACCATCTCCCACCACAGACGACCATCTCCCACCACAGACGACCATCTCCCACCACAGACGACCATCTCCCACCACAGACGACCATCTCCCACCACAGACGACCATCTCCCACCACAGACGACCATCTCCCACCACAGACGACCATCTCCCACCACAGACGACCATCTCCCACCACAGACGACCATCTCCCACCACAGACGACCATCTCCCACCACAGACGACCATCTCCCACCACAGACGACCATCTCCCACCACAGACGACCATCTCCCACCACAGACGACCATCTCCCACCACAGACGACCATCTCCCACCACAGACGACCATCTCCCACCACAGACGACCATCTCCCACCACAGACGACCATCTCCCACCACAGACGACCATCTCCCACCACAGACGACCATCTTCCACCACAGACGACCATCTTCCACCACAGACGACCATCTTCCACCACAGACGACCATCTTCCACCACAGACAAGCTCTGGCTCTTACTTTGTTTTCCTGAACTGTTGCTTCTGGCTTTCTTTTCTGAAGACTGAATTCATCAATGTCACATCAAAACCTCTGTAAAAACATTCACTTGATATAAAGACCTGTGGCTACCATTTGGTTAAGGGTTCTTTGGGGAGGGGACTGGAGAAATGGCTCAGTGGTTAAGAGTACTGCCATGTTCTTATAGATTACCCGAGTTCTAATCCCAGCATCCACATGCAGCTAACCACCGTCCAAGCGATCTGACACCCTCTCTGTCCTCCATGGGCATTGCACTGCGCAGGTGCACTTACACATATTCAGGCATAAGATTCATATACATAAAATATAAATAAATAAATAAATTTTTATAAAGAGTTCTTTATTGCCTCTTGTCTTTGTCTTTCTGTCTTGCCCCAGCTCTATAATCCTCTTGCTTCCTGGCTCTGCATCTCTAGTCTCTGTCTTTTCTTCCTTTTCTTCTTTTCCAAGACTCCCTTCCACAGGGAATAAGGGCATGGAAAGCCCACATAAACCCTTTCTTCCTAGGTGCTTGTTATCTCTGCCTCTGTGACTGATGGTCATGATGTGTGATGTGAATGGAAATAAATACTTTAGCATCTCTTCCTCCCCCCTGCTTCCAAGTCTCCTTCATTCAGTCCCCACTGATCCCACAGAGCCAGAAAGCAATGAGGCATCTGGGGCCTGCTGAGCAGCTCTGGGCACTGGAGATGGGGGGTAAGAAAACAGTGTGTTCAGAGCCTCCCCTCTGTCCTGCCACAACCACGGTGGGCTCACACCAAAGCCCCAGAGTGAAATGAGGTTATGGCACCATGTTGGACCATGTGAACTGCACTGCTGTTGCTGATGCTGCTGTTATTGCTGCTGCTGCTGCTGATGTTATTGCTGCTGCTGCTGCTTTGCAAAACAGACACTTGGTGTGCATGCTCCTCATTACACTTTTCTAGCATGAATGGAAGCAACACAAAATTTGGCTTGGGACTTTAAAGTAAGGTTAAGTGACAACTCAGTTTCTAAGGAACTTAATTAACCCAGAAACTCAAAGGGTGCCATCCTGTGTGTCTCGATCCACACTGCCATGCATGAAGTGGTGGGGTAGTATCCACACTGCCATGCATGAACTGGTGGGGTAGTATCTCCTCCATGATAAACCTTCTCCCACCCAGTTTCTCCATGTGATGCACACAGGATGCCCCTCCCCATCCCTTTCAGTTCTTCCATGGGCTCCAGCCCCATCAGCACAGACTATCAGGGCCTGACTGGGATGGGGACAAGAGACCCTCTTTCCTCTCCACATTGCTCTTGAGAGTTGAGAATGGAATGGACTCCACAGGGCCTGAACTCATAAAGTTGTTGGGGTAGAGGAGACAGCTACAGCGAGGACCACAAACATCATAGTGCGTGCTGAACGGGTCGTGCGCCTCAGCTTCAGCTGGTGTGGACTGCCTGTAAGGGAAGACATCATGATGCACAGCTGTCCTCTGCTGGTCTGCTACAGCTCATGCTTTAGGGACTTCACTTATCTGTTTTTCCCGACTTGGCCTCCTCGGAGTTGTGTGTACAGGAACGTCTCTCTTCACCTCACTTGGCTTCTGGTGTTTGTTTCTGAGAACTCCTGCTTACTTCTCCCCTCCTACTCTTCTCTCTAGCATTCATGTCTGCAGCCCCTGAGGTCAAGAAGACAGAGCATATGTGGGTAGAGCGTGTATGCCAGCTATTCCTGTCCCAGCCAGATTTCCTAATCAGGGAGACTTGCAGGTGACAGGGATTTTGCTTGTCCACGTACAAGTCCTCCGTTCCCCTCATAGCTAATTCATGGCTTCATTTCAGTTTGTCTTACCTCAAAGTCATTCTGGCCAAACCTACCAGACATTTTGGTAGCAGTGGTGCTGCAGGTGGCTCCAGAGTGAAACCAAGTTTCACCTTCAAGAGCAGGAGGCACTCTACTCAAAGGGGATATCACAGTATTGCCCCCATTCCTTTGTGCAGAAATAGAAGGTCTTTTGCTCAGAAGGGGCGGCTCTCGGGTAGACTGCAACTTGGTAGACCCACAATGGGTCATATACCTTCTACCACAACCAACTCGACCCTGGGAAGTATTCTCAAACTTTGGTCTGAATTTGGCATGGAAAGACAGCCTCACTGGTAAAGTGAGTGTCTTGAAAGCATGAAGACCTAGGTTTGGTCTTCAGAACCCAATTTAAAATGTGGCCCTGATGGAGTGCACTAGTAATCTAGTAATCCCAGCACCGAAGATGCAGAAACACAGACCCCTGGAACTCACTACCCAGACACCCTAGCTATACAGACAGCACCCGAGGAATGACACCTGAGGTTGTCCTCTGCTTCCACATGCAAGTCTGTGAATACCTACACATGCATGTGCATACAAACATGCACACATACATACACATAAACACAAAAAATTATCTAATTGATCCTCAAACCCTCAGAAAGAAACAGCCTATCAGGGCTGGAGAAATGGCTCAGCTCAGCAGTTAAGAGCACTGACCACTCTTGCAGAGGACCTGGGTTCAATTCCCAGCATCCACATGTTGGCTAAGAATTGTCTTTAGTGCCTGTCATGGTGGCGCATGCCTTTAATACCAGCACTTAGGAGGCAGAGGCTGGTGGATCTCTGTGAGTTTAAAGCCAGCCTGGTCTACAGAGCAAGCTCCAGGCCAGCTGGGACTAAAGAGAGACCCTGTCTCAAAAAGACCAAAAAACAAACAACAAAAACAAACAAACAAACAAAAAAAACCTATCTTCTTTTAGGACACTTGGCCAAACCAGAAAGGTTGACCACTCCTCTCTAATTCATAACTCATTCTATAGCCTGTTTTGTTCTGTTGTAACTTTTCTGAGTGAAACAAAACTGTATTATCAAAGGGACTTTTGTGTTCAAAACTACAAATACACCATTAACATCTATAGACTAGGCTCTCTGTGTTTTCTCATTTTACTATAAACGATCACTAAAAGTTTTTTTTATTTTGGCCATTTCTATTGAAATATAATCCTATAACTCTCAAATTTCTAAATCCAAGACAGTCTATAAAAGAGCCTTTGAAAAAAACCTAAGCAACAATAAAGTCTGCCTAAGACTGACAGCAAACAGAACCTAGTTTAACAATGTATAAACAAATACTCGTAGTTTATTATATTGTCCTAAATGCAAACGATTAAATTATTTTGATAGATCAGTAAACTTGTTATGTTACTGTCTCATAACGTTCAAAAAAATAAAATAAATAGAACCAGTAAGTAAGAGAGAAAGAAATGTGAAACAGATGATGATTATTTTTTAGATAAGGAAAGATGCTTTGTTTGACAAAGTAAGATTTTGTTATAAAGTTAAATGAGGGGCTGGAGAGATGGCCTAGCGGTTAAGAGCGCCGACCGCTCTTACAGAGGACCCGGGTTCTATCCCCAGCACCCACATGGCGGCCAAGAGCCGTCTGAAACTCCAATTCCAGGAGAACTCCAGCTCCAGGGGAATCCGAGACCCTCTTCTGACCTCCGCGGCATTGCACGACACGGGTGCACAGACCTGCATGCAGACAGTACATTGATACACATACAGAAATAAATTAAAAAAATAAATAAATAAAATAAAGTTAAATGATTATATTTTTCAAAAAAAGAAAAGTTAAAAAAAATCAAAATGTTTAAGCACACTACAAATGTCCAAGTAAGTTACAAAAAGTTTAGAAAGATAAAACTAGTATATGTAGAATGATTAAGCTGTTAAGATTCCAAAGGTCACTGGTATAAAACTAAAATCTAGTCCTCTATTTAAAAACAACGAGGTTCTCTTAAGATACTGATCTGCTCCTGGTAACATTTACAAGAATTGGCTTAAAACAAAGAGTTTTTGTCTTATCAGCATAATGACTTATGTCTTCTGCTAAGTTTAACAGGCATTTAACTATTAAGAAAATTGAGCCTCAGCAACATTAAGATTTACTTTTAAAATGTGTTTTGGTCTAAGATTTGTCTAAACATTATATAAAAGTTATACCTAAAATCTATTATGTCCCCTCCCAGAATAGTAAATTATCCTGGATGTTGTACAAGCAAATCTTGAAACATAAGCCAAGCAAGATAAACAACTATAAAAAAAAAAAAAAAGACAATATTCTGGCCTTTGCCCACTAATGACAAGGCCCTCTGAAAGGGCTTTGCTCTAAAGAGGCCATGAAGTCTCCAGAGGCTGCTGGACTCTAATCAGCATACATCCTACAAAGAAGAAAGTCCTTAGAGTGGGAAATGTTCACTGTGCTTCCAAAGGAAGCACATGGACAGCAAGAGTCTGACTCATCCCAATGATGGCACAACTGGTAGAAAGAAAAATTAAAAGAGCCACAAAACTCCTCCTAAGTCACTAAGTATAATACCCAGCAAGTCTCAAATGACCTGAACAAAAAAAAGGTTAATGTTGGGTATTTCCGTGCTCTTAAACACTTAACAAGAAAGAGAATTAACAATATTAAAAAGAAAATTCTGGGGCTGGAGAGATGGCCTAGCGGTTAAGAGCACCGACCGTTCTTACAGAGGACCCGGGTTCGATCCCCAGCACCCACATGGTGGCCAAAAACAGTCTGAAACTCCAATTCCAGGAGAACTCCAGTTCCAGAGGAATCCGAGACCCTCTTCTGACCTCCGCGCCATTGCACGACACGGGTGCACAAACTTGCATGCAGACAGTACATTCATACACATACAAAAATAAATAAAATTAATAAAGAAAAAAAAAAGAAAAAAAAAAGAAAATTCTGAAGAGAATTAACATCCTGATTTGGTTCAAGTAGGGTGTTCCTAAAGACCTATAAAGATGGTAACTAGCCAGGCGTGATGGCACACGCCTTTAGTCCTAGCACTCTAGAGGCAGAGGCAGGCGGATCTTTGTGAGTTCAAGGCCAGCCTGGTTTACAGAGTGAGTTCCAGGACAGCTGGGGCTGCAGGAAGACCCTGTCTCAAAAAAATAACAACAACAACAACAACAAAAAAAAAATAGATGATAACTAACATAACCTGCTTTAGCCAGTTTAAAAGGATGTTATCATGTCTTATTAAATACCGCACTAGCCAAACACCAGAGGTTAATAACTTGGTTCACCTCTCGAGTATAAAATTCTATTTTCCAGAAAGAACTCAAGGTAAGATATAAGAAAACCCTATTGGAACCACAAACCAAAGGCTTGGACTTTCTCTTCAAAAGAGACCCAAGAGCCAACTTTGTGTAAGTAAATCTAGGACTCATGATGCACAATTCTTGAATTTGGATTATCCAAATGGGGGATGCTTTGAGAGCACTCAGCCCCATCTCTCCCTTTACTTCACCAGGCAATCCTTTCTTCATGGAAATGATTAAAAAAATCTTTTCAAGATGTTATATGTTTGTACAGATGAATCTATTGAACTCTGAGAAAATAAAAATCCAATCCTCTATGGAATATCTCATCCATCAGTCTTGAAAAACACCCCCATCACAGCTGGGTCTGTTATATTCATCTTCAGGCTCAACTTGCACTGTCTGTGCTTTACCTTAATCTTAAACTATATCCCTCAACTGCTCCTACAAGTCTCAGACCCACAAGGAATCCAAGTACATCACTGGTCAATTGACATATACTAATTGTCTGTCTTCTCTTTTTTTTTTTTTTTACTTCTTTATTTTTTTTCTTTTTTTACCAATAAGTAATAATTTATGAGTATAAGTATCCTTCATGTAAAACCAATTTGCAAGCAGTTGTGCCCAAACCCCCACAGCCCAAGGGTCCCACCATCCAGCTGGGGGAGGGGGGGCTTGTATGTACAATCAAGTTGATTAAATAAGTGTCCAGTCCATATTGCTATAGTTTCACCATTCACCCCAATCGCAGCCCTTACATTCTACCATGCCCCCTCTTCCACTGATTGTTCCCTAGGCTTAGAAAAGGGGCACAGGTGGATGAGAAGCAAAACAGTCTACATTCTCTGGAGCTGTCATTTTGGACTCTGATCAGTTCTAGCTGTTTCCTTTCATGGGCTGACAGTTTGTCCAGGAGTAACCTTTCGATCCTACTAATGAAGCACAAGCAATTAGATATATAGGTATTTAAACAGTACTAATTGTTATGGTAGGTTACTTTGGTGTAGACACAGATGTTTGGATGGTATGTTAATCCATGAATTATGTTTTTTTCTGTAAAATATGACAGGGTCTTCCTGTGGCTTATAACAACTCCTAACCACTAGAGCATGTAAGCTTGTGGCATCAGCCGTGGGTTATTCCTCCAAGGAGAAAGCTAATAGCCAATTATATTTGGGATATATAGGCATATAGCTGCCACTGCTGCACAGTATTTCCAGGCAGGTGAGGTGTAGCTGGTGCCAACGGAGGAGTCTTCCTTGGCTCAAGGAGACCTATATTTGCTTTATTGGTTTAGTGGCCTTTGGTAACACTCTCTGTTATTCCAGAGACCAACTGTACACTTGCAAGAGCAGTCTCAATACATCTTTCCCATGTTTACATCAGGTCTTCGACAGTAGGGCCTTATTGCCTCTCTTCTTGCAGGTATCCCAGTTTGCAGGCAAGAAGCCTTTACCTTTGGATCCCCTGGCCAACATCTCCTTGGTAGAATAATCCATTGCTGATATCAGAACTCTCCTGTATTAATATATTTTGCTTAAATGCATAGCTTAAGGAGACTTTAGTACTATATTTGGTTCTGAATAGAGAATAATCCTTTTCACATTTCCTATGTCTATCAGTCAATTAAAGAAGGCATTTTAAGTTGGCTCCAATTTACAGTTAGAGAACTACATCATCATCATCATTATATTCCTCCTTGTTCTATGAAGGGGAGGTAAGAAAGTCTCTCATATTTAAACTTTGCGGCACCTAGAAGGTAAGTTTCATTAGGACTCATTATAAACAGTTGTTACAAGTAGGATCCACAGAGGTGTTTGATGCCTGTAGCAATCTGAGGCTTTTCTTCCTTTCAATGTTCAGATGGGCCAACCTTTCTGCTGGCACTTCCTGGTACATCCTACACAATGCAAAGCTGTATCTTTTCTTTCTTGGTCGTTAAGTTGGTGAAATTTTGACCTGTGGGAACATACAAATCTTTTCCCGTAGTTAAGTTTCCCCCCCCCCATAGGTAATTTTAATATTTAAATTGCAAAGTTTTTGACAAAAAGGTTTCATATATATATCTATATCCCCCCCTTTTTATTTTAGGTTTTT